>JAFBJS010057579.1:280411-336053 GCA_016785265.1 Paraplagusia blochii
GTCCAGTGTTGGTTGGTTCATTCTGTTATGGGGGCAGGTGTCGTGGAAGACGAAGTAGGACCCAAATGCAGCACAGGAAGGTTCCTCTTGATTTTTTCAAAGTTTATTTTAACGAAAAGAACAAAACTTGACAATAAACAAAACAGACTCTAGAACAAATACTGTTCTCAAATACAACTAAAAAAAAGTTTGGCTTCTTCAGCCCAAACCAAACTTCACCTAATTTTACCATAAACAGACTTCTCAGGACGACAAACAACACGCCAAACCAGGACAGCACATAACGGGACAAACCTAGACAATGAACCAACAAAGACTGAGTGAAGGAGAGGGAAATATATAGTGAGGGCACCAGGTGACACGAGTGAGGACTAATTACAAAGACACAGGTGACCGTGCTCACACTGATTACCCAAAGCCAGAACACAGGGAAAAGGAGGGGGAGAGACAGAGACCTCACAAAATCCCTGGGTACAAAACATGGAGTCAACTACTGCTTAATGTACATGACCTTCGATTGCAAGGTTCTATTTAGTTGATGACTAAATAGGATGAACAATTTTATTGAATAAAAGCCTTACTTTCTAAACTGTAAAAATGACTCCACAAAAGCAATTTGATTGTATTAAAAAACCTAACCTACAGCAAATACACAAATATAATTTTCCTAATAAAAGAAAACGGAAAAATGTCCACATTGGTCCGGTAAATCTGCCCTACATGAAGAAGGTCCTATGTTTGAAATTCCCTGAATATTAAATTACCTCTAAAAATGATTTAATTCTTTTTTTTTTTTGGGAAAAGAACTGTGTTACCTGTTTGCATTCTGAAAATAACCATCAGAAATGATGTGATGCCTGCCCAAGCCTGCAACCTTGCACTGCGCTACTTTGCACATTGCAGAACCGCACTTTGTTTGCAAGCAAATTACAAGGGTGCCAGGTAAAAAGATGGACAGGAAGCACTTTCTCCTGACCTTTGGGCCTGTCAGTGTACCTGGCAGCTCTGCCGAAACATGACCTCTTTTTCCCTAAAGAACACTGACAGATTCATTTTTTAAAACCAGTGGAAAAGCAATTTGTCATCCAGACATAACATGTTGGAACAAGGAGATGCTGCACAGGGATTTAGCGAGTTAAAGGCATTCCTGCGTGCTACTGATCGATCGGCGGCCTGGCACACATTAGTGTTGGCAGCAGCACGGCATTCTTAGAAATGGTGGTTTTAGAAATTGATTGTGTTTTCTTTTTTTTTCTCATTCTCTGTGTGATGTGTCTCCCCCCAGAACACGGGTGAGGATCCCTACTATTATGAATACCCCTATTACGACGATGGAGATGGCAAGCTTTATGAGTCAACCAACTATAATTTGACGGATTATGATGGATCCAAGGTTTGTCACCTACACTCATTTATAAGCATCATTTTTATACACTCCTTCTCAAAGAACCTCATCAATAATAAATTATCTGTCTTCCAGTTGACCACTGTGGAGAAAGTTCTGACCTCTGGCTCCAGTAGTTCATCCTCAGGCTCATCCTCGGGCTCATCTTCAAGCTCATCATCTAGCTCATCCTCTAGTTCATCTAGTAGCTCTTCATCCAGCTCCAGCTCTACAGCTGGAGGAGACGCCTATGCCGAAGAGACCAGCCCTTACGACAGCTACGACAGCTATGACAGCTACGGCGCCTACGGTTATGAAGACAACACAGAGGCGCCCGAGAGCGAGAACGATCGGCGTATCACCATCACCAGCACGGGAACCGGGGGAAGTCTGGATCTGGGCACTGGAGGAAGGATTGACCTCGGGACAGGATCTGTGATTGAGAAGAAAGTCACTTCAGGATCAGGAGGATCAACCGTCACCATCAACAGAACATCTGTAGGTTGACACAAATAACTTCTTTGTAAATTACGATTACTTCAAATATTATACAAGTATTAACTGATGTGTATTTCACTCTTACAGTATAGTAAGCTACATTCTTGTATTTCTACCTGTGTTTTTATAGGTGGGAACCTACGATGACTACAACGAAGGTTATGATTACACTGACGGATATTACACCACTGGTGGAGGTGGTGGTAGCAGCAGCAGCACAATTAACCTTGGCGGAGGTGGTAGCAGCAGCAGCACGATTAACCTTGGCGCAGGTGGTGGTAGCAGCAGCAGCAGCACGATTAACCTTGGCGGAGGTGGCGACGGAAGCAGCAGCAGAACAGTCCACGTCAGTGGCGGCGGCAGCAGCAGCGGCACGGTTGACGTCGGTGGCGGTGGCAGCAGCAGCACCTCTACCATCTCCATCGGCGGTGGGTCCACTGGCGGAGGTTCCGTCTCTGTGGGAGGGTCTTCTTCTGCCGGAGGTGGATCTGCCAGCGCTGGAACTGGAGGATCTGCTGGCACTGGAGCTGAGGGCGACTACACGGATCTGGATGGGTTCACGGAGGAGAACTTAAACTACGACGACCTGGACGTCTACACCGACAACTATGACGACCTGGACTACGACAAAACCCGCAAACCTCTGCCTGCCGAGACCGATGAATACTATGGACAGGTAGAAGAAAGAAATACCAGAAGACACCAGTAAAAGTTGATGGTTCTGATCATGGTCCTGTTTGTGTGTGTGTGTGTGTTTGGCGTGTAGGTCGACGGAGCTCGTGGAGAGAAGGGACAGAAGGGAGAGCCTGCTGTTATTGAGCCTGTGAGTGGCCACTATTTAAACAAATGACTTTAGGAGAGCAGATGCAGGCTGTTTGTGCTCATGTACACATGGGCGTGTGTTTATATCTGCAAATACATATGTGTTATCCTCGTGTTAACACAGTCTCAGATGTCCAAGGAACTGTAGACACTCTAGAACTTTCCCAAAGTATCCATGAGGAATGGCAAATCATCAGGACTTTAGTATAAACAAGTCAGAACAGGCCATGCACGGACTATAAATAATCTATAAACAGACCAGTGTTGATTGTAAAAGTACGGGTAGATACCAGTAGAACCAAAATGTGCAGAGTTCGATTCCATCCAACCACGTGGAAGATATCAGGCTGTCATTTATACAGGTGACACGGTCAGAATGACCACTGACAATCAAATTCAAATAACCTATAAGACTACAGCTGTTCTTTTTCAAACATCTGTCAGTGAGTTCCTGGGAGTATACATGACCATGTGTGAGTCTCTCAGTGTTTATGTCTGTGAGCAGGAAGTGGATTTTCCTAGGAACCTGTTGGAGTACAAATCACCACTCAGCTGATGTGCAGCTCGTCTCATGTAAACATGCTACAGTGTTGACTTTGTTTTTTGCAAGCAAATTTGAGCCTCATCTTCCAGTAGTTAGGAAGGAGTCGTGCAGCAGGGAGCGACGTGCATCAGCTGGGTGCAATTTTAGCATGAAAACGCTCGAGGGCACAGCTTTAGAGCTCAACTGGGAAACAAAAATGAAAAAGCCCGAGATCACATATTTCAACCGAGGTTTAGATAATGTGTGTGGGTCTGTCCGCAAAGCAAGAAGCCAAAATTCAACCACGAGAACAAACAAACAAAGCAATATCTCTGCAGCCGCAGCGCTGCAACTATGTGTCTGTACGTCCAAGCTGAGGATTTTGTCTTTTTTTACGGCAAAACAAAAAGAAAAGTCACTTTTTTTGTGAAAACACTGTAAACAGTACCTTTACAGACACTCACGCTGGTTTTTAACATTATGCTTTATCTGAGATATCTGAATATTTTGAGTTTTCATTGCAGCCTATTCAATTTTTTTCAGTCTGACGTTCTCTGTGGAACAATGACGACCATAAATGACCCACAAACTTAGGCAGAATTGGCCATTAAGTCAGCAAAATCTGTGTGACTATTTTAAATCAAAGGCTGTTACTACTTTAATATCAGACTCAGATCTCCAGCAGGGGGCCACTCAGAGATTTTTACTCAAGATTTGTGAATCCCATTATACTCTAAAGCAAAACTGCTTATTCTGCTGTGCTGGAATGTAATTAAATCTCATAAAAGTCCACTTTATTACAAATAAGTACAGTATCCAGAGCAGAATGATTGGTCTGTATAACTAGGTATTTAATTTAATCAGAACCAGCACTATTTCTACCTAATCCTCCCCAACTCCCAGGAAGAAAGCATGTCTCCTGCAGCTCACAACAGTAAAAAATAGAAAATAAACCGCTGTTTATAGCATTAGATTAGACAGAATACTGTGGTCAAGACAATGCTGCACAAGACGCAGAAATGTAAACCAAATATCCAAAGACAAAAAGTAAAATATATGCAATGTAGAGTAATAGAAAAATAAGGAAAACCAAATTACTAGACCAAATGCCATTGTCCTGAAGCAAATATAATCAAAATAATTACAAGTGAATACACCTCATCCGCTGGTTATAACTAAAATAACGGGTAAATTAAAGGGTTTATATAATATAATATAATTATAATGGTTGAAATAGTTCCAGATTACATTTAATGATAAAACAGGAAACTGAAAAAAAAAAATCAGAATCTCACATCAATCCTAGCCTTGTAGGTGACAATACACCCTGATCAACTTGATTATTGTTTCTGACATTTTTTTTGTTTTTCTTTGTTTTTAGGGAATGTTGGTGGAGGGTCCACCTGGGCCTGAGGGTCCAACCGTAAGTCAAACCGTCCCTCTGCTCTTCCTTCCATTTTTCATCCTTTTTCATGCCTTTTTATTTCTCCTTACATTTTATAGTCAACAACATTTTCCATTCTCGTCGTCGTCTGTCTGCACTCATAAACTGAGGACAGTCAGCCGTTTGCTGGCAGTTAGATCCACAGACGGGACATTTGAAGCTCACTGCTTTGGTATCTGATTCAAAGGGCGTGGCCAGGGAAGAGGAGAGAAACTGACTTTCCCAGATGTTGGCCGACTTCATTATTTATCAAGGAAGATTTTTTTTTAGACACAGTTGCTCCTGACACCCTGCAGATGGAATCCCACAGAGGCCACCCATTCAAGCCTTTAGTTGTAAACAAATAGAGGGAAAAAAAAAAAGAAAGAAAGCGCCTCAGCAGTGATTTACAGCCCAACAAGCTGTCCCATATTGCCTCATGCATTCCTTTCTCCCACATGTGACCACTTTAGAAGATAAAGGAGAAATCCTTCAGAAAAAAAAGGACTTTTCTCTCTCATACGTATGGAAGTCATATGAAATTTTTTTCTCCGTGCTTACAATAGGGTCTGCCCGGACCCCCAGGTGCTTCTGGCCCACCAGGCAGTCCTGGAGATCCTGGAGAGAGGGTAATTTTCCGTTGATTTATTCCAGATTAATTCAAGAAACTAATACAGAACATGACTGCATTTCAACATCAACACGTCTCAGTGTGTTTGTGCTAACCGTTGGTATTTCTGTCCCAGGGTCCTCCTGGTCGTTCGGGTCTTCCCGGTGCTGATGGTCTGCCAGGACCCCCTGGTACTGTCCTGATGCTGCCTGTAAGTAATTTACAGATGTAAGAAAAGTGGTTTTAACCCAGTGTATAAACTATGTTTTAAAACGAATTAAGTGTCAAATATAATTCCATTTAGAATTACCATATGTATTTATGGAAGTGGCGCTTCCTGCGGTGTGTGTTGTCTGAGTTCTTTATTGTTTAACGTAGGAAGGACAAAAGCATTTCGACGGGACGTCCGACTCTGCTGGCTTATTTCTAATGTAAATAAGCGCTCTAGCAGCCCCTTGTGGCGTGTTTAATAAACGCGTTAACTCCTGTTTTTCGTGTAGGTCTCACCGTGACAAAACTTTCCTATACCGCCAGCCTTTTTCCACATTCCTATGTCGAATATTGAACTATCAGGTGTCCCTGCAGGAAGTCGTTGAAGGCTTAGACAGGAAACAAAGCAGGGCAGTCTGTTCTCTGTAGCTTCAGCTGCTTTTAATATCTCAATATCTCCAGGCGGCCATTTTGAGAACCACTCCTTTACTGTAGTTAACCTTTTCTGTGTTTGTCCCTTTCTCTGAGCTGGGACGATGGCTGTCGTTGGTGTAGTGTACATTTGGTTGTATTATTGTTTGGTTTGATTAGTTGTGCAGATGTTTGTGGTGATTCCAAGGGGAGAACTGGTGTCTGGCTGAGCCATTTGGCAAACTGAGTCTGGACAGGAACCTGACTTGTTCTGGTGTGTCCACTGGCACACAGCGTGGTTAGAAATTCAGTTCGTTTTTTTAATTTTAACGGCCTACTTTCCCACAAATTAGTGATGCAGCTTCTCTGAGACGTTGAAGCTTGTTCTACTTTAAAAGCTGTTCCCTCTTGGGTTTTTGTTTTTGCAATTATCTGCTGCTTCTGCCAGTATCTCAGTGTTGCGGAACGTCATGTTCGAGATTTAATGATGTAAAAGGGAGAAATAAAGTAAAACAGAATGACGGGTTATATTTGTTCAAGTTGAAAATTCTGATTAATATGCTTTGGATTTGACGGAACAAGTGACTCCACCCTTATGTTTTTATCAGCTGTTTACTTAGTTCCTTGACAATTTTGTGATGGCAACGTTCGGTGTAATTATTTACTGGCTTCTCGCGCTACGTTATGAACCAATCAACCTGAGGATTTTGCTGTGAAGCACAATCCAAATGGCATTGCCTTAAACGTTTTACCAGCAGCGGGGAATATTTCTCGGGCTGCAGTGCTCCACTTTTACCACCAGATGTCAGTAGAATGCACAGCTGAAGCAGCAGATTGCGGTTGACCGAGTTTGGCATCAGGGAGGTTTTTGATCGGCTTTACAAATACAACTTATAAATATTTATTTTGTTTCAAGCTCAACCAGTGTTTGTATAGTGGTGTCTGCTTTACAATGCGATTAAATGACTTTTCAGTTCTCACCAGAAGGAAGTCTCACAGCAGATCTGTTATTCCCTCCACAGTTCAGAATGAGTTCTGGAGGCGACGGTGGACAGAAGGGACCGGCTGTTTCAGCACAGGAGGCTCAAATGCAAGCAATCATGCAGCAGGCTCGGGTAACCACTGACACATACAAGCTTTAATGTTTGGATTCCCGTATTTAAAAAGAATTTTGAAAAAGTCACGCAGCCAAAAATCATAACGATTCCTTTACTTTTTAAGTGTTTTTTTTAATTTTTTAAATATTAAACATGAATATTTTATGCTGGAGTGCTCTGCGCTACACGCGTTTCCCAATCCACAAAATTGTAATAAACACTTTATTGTTACTGCAGGGACATTTTTTTTCAGGAACTTGAGAACATTTTAAGTGACAATTTTATTTTCTACATTCTTTTACAACACTTATTAGAACGCAACTATGAAACAATCTTTTCGCCTTGTCCCTTTTTCAGGTCTCGCCACAGCGAGTCAACATTTTCCATCTCACTCTGTCTCAACCATAAAACAATAAATTCATTTAATAAACCCATTGCTTTCCTTATTCCTTCTCTTTTCCCGCTTCTGTCAGATGGCAATGCGTGGTCCTACAGGTCCAATGGGTCTGACTGGCAGAACAGGACCACTGGTAAGTGTGTGTCCTTATCACAGGAGGGATCTATAGTTAAAGTCAATAACAATTATTATGCTAAATAAATTGTGTGTTTTTTTTTTTACCCAGGGTCCACCTGGTGTTCCAGGACTTAAAGGAGAGTCTGGTGAATCAGGACCCCAGGTAAGAGATGTTGATATTTATTATTTGTAAGACGTTTGCACCACTGAACAGTGACATTAGATAATTTGCTGTTAGCAAGCAAGTTGGAAATCATACAATTTCAGAGTATCTGTTCTTGTAACAGCCATAGATGCCGCTACTTTTATTTTTTCTGACATTTTCTTGCTTTAAAAGAATTAACAAATGCTGTGTGTTGTTTTCAGGGACCTCGTGGGCCAATGGGATCGCCTGGACCAATGGGAAAGCCCGGCAGAAGGGTAAGAATTGTCAACGGTGACAACATGACTCCTGGTACTGCTAGTGAAGAGTGTTGATCTATATTTCCTACCGTTGTGTTGTTTCCAGGGTCGGTCTGGATCTGATGGTGCCAGAGGAATGCCAGGACAAACAGGAACTAAGGTACTTTTAACTATAATCTTTAATGGTTTATTCATTCAGAGTACGCAAGTACAGCAGTGTGAATTACAGGAAGTGATTTTAATGTCATTTCTCCATCTGCTCCTCAGGGAGACAGAGGGTTTGATGGTCTGGCTGGACTTCCTGGTGAAAAGGGACACAGAGTAAGATGATATTTTCTGGTGATATATTCATTTGGTTTGTATCAGAGTTTACTCTAAACTTTTAACTGTGTTCTAGGGTGAGCCTGGACCCCATGGACCTCCTGGTGCCCCAGGAGAGGATGGAGAGAGGGTAAAAACAATCTCTGTTCTTCATTTTTTATTTTTCATTTAAATACACTAACATAAAAATGGAGCAGCAAAAGAATCCCAACTTTTTTTTTTAAAGCTGCAGCACATATTTTACAATAAACAATCCCAGTGAAGCGCTACCAAACCAAAATACTGTATCTAGTTTATTATATGTAGATTTTATTGACTATAACATTAATAAAATCTAGGCCTGTTTAGTTGAACTAAACCAAAATATACTCATGAGAATTGAAGAATGCAGTTGAAAAATTATGATTTTTTTTTTGTTTTTATTTGCCATTTGCTGCCACCTAGTGGCAGGGCATAGAATTGTCCCTCATGGCATTATTGCATAGATAAAATTGCAAAATTATTTATAAATTAGTAATAATTTTTAGACAAATTGATTTGTAAATAATTAAGAGGCCCACTAACGTGCCATGGCACAGTGGTTAAACGTTCTCTCTCTCTCGTGATGCAGCAGGACGATCAAAAATGCCTGCAGAGCCGAGCTTCTCTCTCTAACTGAACCTAATTTGTCTAAATTTGATTTCCTCTTCTTCTTTCCTTCAGCTCCTTTCTTTCTCCCTATATATTTTCATCTAAGCTCACTTTTATCTTCTCCTAATCCCCCTCTCTGTCCTCATTACCACCACCTGAAGCAACCTGATCCCCTCTTTCTCAGTTTTTTGGCTGAGCCTCCTCATTATATTTTGCTCCCAGTTACACACGAGCCTCCTTGGTTATTGTTAACTGTCTGTTCCACATCCTGACCCTCTCCCTCTGTTTTCTGCAGGGAGATGATGGAGAGATCGGACCTAGGGGACTTCCTGGTGAACCAGTGAGTGATCACATGCAATAGCTCTCTGTCCTGCTCCAAGAGGTTGTATGTTAGAGCTGAAAATGTGCGATGAAAGCATAAATCACTTGCAGACTGAAGCATCTGCCGTGTTCGTAGAAATTGATTTTCCTTGATTGCTGAATTGTTTTGAAGATTTTGATCCTGTTTAGTTTTTTTTTTTGCGAAAAAAAAAACCTGCACAGGTTGGAATTTCTTGTAGCTCACATCAAGCTTGTTAAAACTAATATCCCACTCGCTCCCTCTCTCCCCAAGGAAGAGTGGGAAGTCCTGCAGAGACGGTTAAAAAAACTTCTTCATATCTCCTGTTATGTGTCACTCTGTCCACCAGGGTGTGCTACGTGGGTTTGAATCCACACTAGTGGAAAAGAGAACTTGTTAGGTAACTGTAGCTGTGAGACAAAGGACAGATTTTCAAAGTATTGTTTGATAGCTCTGCAGAATGTCAGTGAAGGAAAATATGGAGGCTTTTAGTTTTTCCTGAAAATATGAGTCTGCAAAACACCCTGAAGGTCATCGGGGAAATCATGTTGTTTCCCGCAGTGTGATTCAGAAACCTGATTTAGCTGAGAATGTTTAATAATTCATCCTCTGACAGCTTTGATATCATTCCGAGTGTCATTTCTTCCTTTTTTTTTCCACCTCAGGGGCCCCGTGGATTGCTAGGACCAAAGGGACCTCAGGGAGCTCCTGGCCCCCCTGTGAGTGCCACCTCTCCTCCACCTTCTCATATCCACACCGCTCCCGCAGATTTACTGTTTAGAGAGCAGAATCCATTTCTATCACCTCACAGGCAGCCAGAGCAACAAGACGCTGCAGACATTGTCTATGGGGAGATGCATAACCCAATATATGTATATCAGGCAGCAAACAGTACATGAAAAGGAGCAAATGTTACTGGTTTCCACTCCAATACAGAGAGTGAAGATTAAAACAAGCTTGTTATACAGATCATAAAACCAGTTTTAATGAAAAAAAAAACAGTGTGCATCAATAAAACCATATAAACTATTTAAAGGAAGTGGATTTGTGTTTTGCTGAATGTAAGGATCATCTGTTCTGCCGCAGGGCGTTTCTGGAGCTGATGGCCCGTCTGGACCTAAAGGAAATATTGTAAGTACAGTTCTTAATTGAATTAATTAGAGTACTCATTTAACATGAGCCGACTTCTTTTTTTAAAAGAAGTCCAGTGGTTTTCAAACTAAGGTGCCCATACCCTTTGCGGTACCCTGGGACCCTCTATTGGTACAGAGTGGAGTTTGTTTACCACCAGTTGCTAAATGCAACGGTGTATGTGTTACAGGTATATGTTATATCTTTGTATACCGTACTATGCTAACCTCGACAGTGTAGGGTTGTGCTGTATTTTACTGCTGGTCCTGAAAGCACAGCCGCACATTTTCAGAAGTCAGGACACTAAAAACGTATGTCATACCGGAAATAGTTTCTCAGCTTCCTGGGTATAGCGCAAAGTTGTTAAAAGTGGCATAGAACACCATGTGACACTACCAGCCAATCAAATTTCAATCAATCAGATGTCAACCCCAGAGTACCATGAGATGGACCATACCAGCCACGACACGGACCGCTCGCTGTATGAACATTATTTTCTCTTTAGAAGGAAGGAAGGGAGGAAAAGACATTAACTAAAGAGTCTTTGGCGGTCAGTGGCTAGGATTGGGCCCTCTAACCGCAGCGGCCCGGGTTCGATTCCCAGTCAGGGAACCTTAAGTTTCCATAATATCCCAAGGATTAATACAGTTCTGTCTATCTATCACAGAACAGAATATATGTACATGTGTAGATTACAAGTGAGGAATTCCTAGGTAAGGTATTGTCCAATCTGCTGAAAATGTCCTGGAAAAACCTTCGAGTAACAAGTCAAGGACATTAAAAGTTAGAGAAACACTGCGCTTGGCACGCCTCCTCAACACCTCCACTTGAGCCTCCTCTTTATTTCTATGCTCTTGAACTTAGCAGCCCAGGCAGCTTTACAATCAGAGGATACTTAGCAGATAATGAAGAATAGACCGGTGTTATTTAGACCAATTTAAGCTGCCCACAGTCCTGCCAGTTGTATTTTTCGGGTCATTTTCCCCCCAGTGTTTGGCTGTAATGAGAAAATACATGGCTGCAGAAGCTTTTCTGTTCTGCAGAGCAACATAATTAATGGCTACTTTTCTCAGAGGGAAACTGTTTGACGTTTTCTACCCAGGCACTTTCTTTCATTATGGTGCAGGTGTGAGCCTACGAGACATGTATATGTGTGTGCCGTCTGCCTCCAGTCACTGCCAGATATTGACCAATTCATTTAAATGCTACGGTCTATTTAGCCATAAGACACTAATAATCCAGTGACATGCTGCTGGACAGCTGCAATTTGTATCTGTCTCCCGCAACGGTTGGATCTTTACAGAGCATCTGGAGTGGCTGTACCTCACATTCTTTAAGTCTTTTATGATTTCTGTGAGACTTCTAAAATGATCTCCGTGTCTCTGCAGGGACCTCAAGGAGAGCCAGGACCTCCTGGACAGCAGGGCAACCCAGGTGCACAGGTTAGTGTCCTCCAGGTTGTTTGATATGTGATTTCTGTGTCATCCATGAAGTTATGTAAATATATTTTTTTTCACTCTGCAGGGACTTCCAGGGCCACAGGGGGCCATTGGTGCACCAGGAGAGAAGGTGAGATGTCCTTTTTTTTAAATGCAGGATTTTCTGCAGGAAAACCTTTGATAATTGCAGCATTTTTTAAATACAAATTTCCCTTAAATTTGAGGATTTTTCAATCCTTCAAAAAATTGATTTTGCGAATCATCACAATATCAATTTTATTCAACGTATCATTCAAGGCCTGTAAGAATCAAAAGGCTTGAATCTCAAAATTTTATTTTTGCAAACGTGATTGGGGATAGTCTAAAGCATTGCTTCCCAATCTTTTTCTGTTACGCCCCCCCTAGCAAGAAGAAAACAATTCACGCACCCCCTTAGCATCACACCGTGCCCCGCCAGGGGGGCCCGCCCCACACTTTGAAAATCCAAAAGGTTTCTTACTGTTAGTGCTTGGGGTTGTAACCCTCCCCAACAGTCTGACTAGATTGTTTAGTTTAATTTAATAGTTTAGTGTTTAGTTTAATTGACTAGTTAGCAGCAGAATATTCTTTGAACAGTTAGTATTACTCAAGTAGTACCCAGAAGAAATGACTGTGTACGTCATGATGCAATTGTGACCCAATAAAATTCTTGTGACCCACCTGAGAATCATTATCAAGGATTTGTGAAACAATGACAGCTATTGGTTGTTGCCATGTGCTTGTTAAATGAACGTTATTAATTGTATTGCAAAAAAATTGACGTTCTTAATTTTTTTCCATAAAAAAGTAACTTATAATTTTCCATCCGTCTAAAACAGATCAACTCTTTATTGAACAAACACATGCATTTAAATATATTGCCTAACATTTACTGTTATATGTGCCTGCTTTTATTATAAGGTCCATTTTTTTTTCTCTGTTAAATCTCTTGCTGCCACTTTTACAACTTAGCAGTAACAAGATTTAGTAACTCTATTAGTTACCTTCCTATTTCTTCTAAAAGTGTTTTTAATCATTGCATTTTCACTTACTTCTCTTCTTGTTAAATTTTTAATTGGTTTGTTGGCAGATTGTTCACCTTCCTGGTCTTTATGGGTGGTTTTATTTGCCCCTAACATTTTACCATCTCCTAAATCTAGGGACCCACTGGGAAGCCTGGTCTGCCAGGAATGCCAGGAGCTGACGGACCACCGGTGAGTTTTTAAATCACATTCACCTAACTGTAAAAAAAAAAAAGAAAAAACGAACACATGTTATTTTCATCAACTTAAAAAAAGGGAGTCATCAACAAAACAGTTCCCTTGAAGGAACTGGTTATAAATAGAAGACTTTATAGATGTAACTATTCCATAAAATCCTAGTGCATGCAGGTTAGGAATCTCTGCTGCATAGACATTAAAAAATGCTATGGTTGCGACCCATACATTAATGACTTGGCGGGCCATATCTGGGCCCCGGGCCTTGAGTTCGACACGTGCATCAGTGAGACACAGTACCTCACCAACAAGTTGAAATTGGGCACAAACTGCAGAGGCCTGAAATCGATGACAGCTATGTCCTGTGAGCCTCAAGATGGATCCCAAGATAGGTAGCGAAAAAATAGATGTACTGAAACACTGAGACTTCAGGACGTTGTTTGAAAAAGCCAGGATTTAGCAAACGGCAGGAAGGAGGCGATGAGAATGCACCTTCAATCAGCTGCAGTATTTTCTTCCTCCCTCCGCACCCTCCCTCCTCGTCCTCTCGATTTCATTCTCCTTCCAACCTCACATCAGTGAAAACCCATCAAAGCCTATGCCCAGCTCCTTTGTCTCATGAGGACGAAATCAATTTCCTTCCAGGCTTTTTTTTTCTCTCTCTATTGTGGACATCCGCATGTGTATTAGAGGTGTGTGTGTGTGTGTGTGTGTGTGTGTGTGTGTGCAGATCTCAACACAGCATTTGCAGCTTTTAGAGTCAGTGATAACCGTGCATTAAAGATAAAAATCTCTGTTGAGATTAAACCATAAAAGGTTTTCAATTCCAATTTTCTGCTTTATGTGTCTTCTAGTGTTTTAAAAGTCTGAATCAGATTTTTTTTTTTTTATTTCGCTGGTGTAGTTGTAGTATTTATTGCGGGTAATTATCCTAAAATGATAATATCATCACACCATTAGCCTTGTCTTGATGATATTTCTCTGAATAATTCCTAGGGTCACCCTGGAAAAGAGGGACCTCCTGGAGAGAAAGGACACATGGTAGGTTTTATTGATTTCTCCTTTATAACTGTACCTGTAGGAATGGTACCACAGTATTGACTGTATCAAGAGCTAAACAAATCTTCCTGTCTGCAGGGACCATCTGGCCCTCAAGGACCAATTGGTTATCCTGGACCCCGAGGCGTGAAGGTAGGCTGACCATCCATAAATGAAAACGAGTTTTAGATTCTAGTCGTTATGTGGGGTTTCGCATAAGAACGAATGGAACTAATGGATTAGAACTATTTTGATGATGATCCTTTTAAAATTTTAAAAGTGGTTCCCAAAGTGAGGGGCGGACCCTCCTGAGAGGACAATGGACTATTGCTAGTCTAGGTTAATTAAGTCTCTTATGGATAATTGTGGTGTAAAGAAATACTATTTAGGTGATGGATGGAATTAAACCAGCAAACTAATAATTCAGAGGAATTGTAGAAACAATTCCTCATTCTCATCACCAGGGAGCGCTACAATAAAAGTTTGGGAAATACTAGAATAGGTTATCTCTGTGTTCTTTTACTTTTGCGATAAAGTCATTTTAATTCATATAATTCAGCCACAGCTATTTAACCGAAGACACTGATGTTCCACATCTCCCTGTCAAAGTGGGACACTCTACTACATAATTCAGGAACTCCCCTGTCCTCTGTCTACTGTGTGCTCCATTGGCCTGAAACATCTTTCTGCTCTTGCATCACAGGGAGCCGATGGCGTGCGTGGCCTCAAGGGAAACAAGGGTGAGAAGGTAAGAAAGCTGTGCCTGTCGGCTGACTGTTGTGTGTGCGAGAGAGAGAGACGGAAAAATGGTGGAATCAATCAAACGCCATACTTTTAATTGAAGTGAATGTTAATAGCAACGGGGATTATGATTACACCCATGGTGGTCTCTAAAAAAATCTTTATGCTAATGTTGATTTTGATAAAATCCTTTTTAAACTCTGAAAAGAGCAAAACTCCCCTCATGAGTTTCTATGGCAACCAGGGGTTCCTACCAATGTCCTCATGTTAGCGTGTGTGTGAGTTTATGCATGCACAAGTACAAGACAAATGAGCTCCAGGAATGTGCAATTCAATTACTTTCCTTTATTAGATCATCATCGTCTTTTTTTCTGTTGTCAGGGAGAAGACGGCTTCCCTGGCTTTAAGGGAGACATGGGCATCAAGGGTGACCGGGTGAGTTGATGTTGATCTGTTACACCTCCAGAAAGGTTGAAAAAAAGATGGAAAAAAAAAACCGCACTTTTAGATATTTGACTTCTGCATTGTGTCTGGATAGCTGGCATTGTCAGTGTTGACCTTTATTCACTACCCCCATATGGGCCCACGTCTCTGTCTCCTGTGGAATTGTGGGTAATGAGCAAACATAAGGTGTTGTTCTGGTTGCCAGCTGTTAGCTTGTGCCAATGTGACGGAGTTTACGTGAGCAGTTTGTAGATTTCGTAATATTCCCATGTCCCACCTTCCAGTCACACCCTAGCTGCAGCAACTCTCAGGCCTGCGTTTGATGAGTCAACCACTGGAGCAAGACTGATTTCCCTTAACTGTAGTTACCTCTGAGTAACTGAGTTAACTCTGTCGAGATTTGGTCCTGTTTATTTATTTTTTTTTGCAGCTAACATAACTTGCATCATGCCCTACAAATATCAAATGCTCAATCCCTGAGGAAAGCTGTCTGTAACTGAGTAGAGACGGGAAAGAGAAATCAATGACACTTTAAAACTCCTTCAAACTCAAGGAAGGGACGCAGAGCTCCAACCTGGCCTTTTCTTGAAGATGTAGCAAATCCAGATGAAAGCAGAAGCTTGAAGAGACACTCTGCTGTAGAGGAGATGTGCATGGACCAGAATCCAAATAAGGTGTCAGGAAAACCTATGGAAAGCGCATCTTTTTTTTTTCCTGTGTCTGTGTCCCAGCCCTCAGTCTCAAGTGTTGTTTTTGAGGAGCTGGCAAGTGGGATTTAAGTACAGTTGGCTTGATGCCGTTTTATATGAGTCTGCGCGCTGCACAGCCTTTGGCTGAATACCTGTCTTACAGCGCAGCGGTTTGTGCTGCAGAGGCTGCCCGTCAGAGTGAGTTTGTACTCCATCATTTAATGTGTGTCCTGTTAGAAGGAGGACACACTTACGGAGAGGAGCAGTAATAGGATCACTAACTGCTCTGAGAGGAGAGGCGGCCAATGAAAATAACTACACCCTCAGCCGTCAGAGGGCGAGCTGACTCACATGAAATGGCCAAGCTGGAGAATTCTGTACACAACCCCACATGGAGTATTTAAACGTAAACCTAGAGCTAAAAAGGAACATTGTTTTGTAACACAACAATATGGTTCTATATTGTAGCATCTGTCGTGCCTGCCTTACATACATAAGGGCCTGGGTTCAAGCCCCACATAACTAAAAGTACCTCCTGCATCAGATTTTTATGATAATAACAAATGTAATTTTATTTAACACATTGGCTAAAATCAAATTGCAGTTTAGTTTTTTAACATAAATCCAAAATAACTCATGAAGTTGCCGCAAAACATTTAAAGCAACCTTAATTAAGTTTGTTATCTTTTTTCTTTTTTTTTTTCCAGGGAGAGCTCGGAGCTGCAGGACCCAGAGGAGAAGATGGTCCAGAGGGACCAAAAGGTCGTTCAGGTCTCCCAGGAGATCCTGGTCCTCTTGGACCAAATGGTGATAAGGTACAGTCCAAATGTTCAAAACTTAAAATCATAAGATACATTAGTTTTGACGTTCTGATACTGTTGCGATTTGATACTACAGCTCAGTGGCGTGTCTTTACACGGGCCACATCACCCATACAGTTCTCTTAAAGGCCCGGGTGTAAATAAATGACCATAGATGTATTTACTCCATTACATATTGATACCTATTACAGTTAATTATTATTTATTTACATAACAAATATGGTTTATTGGTCTGTAATAAAACAACTTTCATCAGGTTAATAAACTCTGCTTCATAAAGATAAGAAAATGCTTTTAAGCTCCTGCGTCCCATACAATATGATCTGGAGGGCCACATTTGGCCTCCGGGCCTTGAATATGACACATTTGCTTTAGTGTGTTACCATGCCTTCCCCTGAGAGAATCGGATTGGATTCCTAGAGGAAACTCTTGATTGATTAGAGATTGTAGATAGATGATAGATAGATAGACAGATAGACAGGCAGACGGACAGACAGACAGACAGCTAGATAGATAGACCTTTTATGAACCCATCCTTCAGGAAATGATGGTTCCAGCAGCAGTACAGCACCAAACAAGAGATAAATACAATACATATAATATTTGCACAATAGCTTTAAAACATGTTTATATATATATATATATATATATATACATATATGTATATATATATATATATACACATATATATACATATATATGTATATATCAACAAGGATGTTCAGGCTTGGATTACTGTCTGAGAAGTAGTCCATTTCAACTGTTGCTGAAATTAAATCACGTGGGAGCAGAGAATAAATATAGTATTTCTTTTTGTAAAAAAAAAAATCTGATCTCACCTGGTTGAGACTGTAAATATTACAGGATTACTATAACCACGTTTATCTTTCACCAAATGCTAAACTGCGTATTAACTCTGATTGAGAATTATGGAAATCATTGGCAACACCACACATTGTTCACAGCTGCAGAGCTGTGGTGTGAAGTAAATGTGTTGTCCTGGTAGATTCCTCCTCGTAGCGAAGTACTCACCGAAGCAGAAATACGGAGCAATGATATTTACATTACAGCAGGTTTTTTTTTTTCACAGGCACGGATGAGCACGCCTGTTAGTGTGCACGCAGCACATGAGTCAACAGCTGAAGCATTTTGATATTAATCTCAGCCCGCGTTCCCACATCCTCTCACCGAACAGACTCTTATGAATATTGTTGTGTGAAGCAGGTGCTTGTGCTGGTGCTAATGTAGCGTTCACTGCTGGAACGTGACGAGCAGCGTCGTTACGGTTTGCGTTCGCAGCTGCGCTAATGCGGCGTTAAATGGGCTGGACGCAGTTGGCTTGTACTGAAGTCAGCAGAGATGTTCAATGGGAGGATCAACTTCATAGAACTTCCATTGGCAGGATTTCATCATCAGGGATTACAATGGAGATGGTAGTAGTACACAGGTGTCAAAGTCAGGCCCAGGGGCCAAATTTGGCCCGCAGTGTAACTATGTTTGGCCCGTGAGATCATATCAAATGTGTACTGCAGTGAGCCCCCCGTATCTAGCCCTCATATACTAGTAGAATTTGTAGCATTAGCAATGTTTACTCTTTGTTATAGCACATACCCTATGTTTTTTGTTGTTCTGTAAAAAAATATTTAAACTAAAAAGGAAATCTTGAAAGACAACAGATAAAGAGATAGAATAAGCAACAAATACAACTGATGTGTGTTTTATTTCTATTTTAAATGCATGTGTGTTGACAGTATAAAGCTTTTCCTGTTCCTGGTTCAATGTTTTTAGATGAAAATAATATTTACATTTACTTTAAAAATCAGGTTGAGCAGGGAAAACATGCATATTTACAGTTAATTTTTCAATTTGTTTTGAGTTTAGGGTTTTTTTGTGACAACATGAGCCACAAAAACATGATTGACACTTTAACCAAACCAACTGGCTGAGATTTTTATTCATTCATCTTCATCTGCCTATCCATTTCTGGTGTAGCAGAGGCAACAGTCTTCACGACTGCCACTCAAATCACACCTACTGCACTGAATTTTGTTTGCTTATTTGTTAACTTTTGAGTGAGTCTTGAATCTTCAGACAGACTTAATAAAAGCCTTCATGGTTTGATGACATCATCATAGTGAGACAGCAGAGGAAATAATCAACTGCCAAACACAGTCCTGGAAAGAAAGAAATTAGATCATCCTGGATTTCTTCAATTTCTTGTTCATTTTAATGCCTGGTGCTACTAAAGGCAATTAACACAAAACCATGAAACCACCTAAAAGCATTGTTTCTGGAGGTAGAATGCTATAGCTATTGATGTTGATGAAGATGCTTAGTCATACAGGTCACGGCTAGGGTTAAAGAGTTTTGTTGGATGCAGTTATGGCTTAGCTTAGGGGGTTTTCAAAGTGTGGGGCGGCCCCCCCCTGGGGGGGCGCAGTGCGATGCTGAGGGGGGCGCATGTGACCTTGGGGAACATGCTTTTTTTTCCGCCGTACTACAATAAAGTGTAATTGCACATCCTTGTAGGTTGAACTATATCTCTTTTTTTGTTTCTTTATGTTAACAAGGATACGATGTTATTCAGAGGTGTAGCTAGAACTATTTTATAGACAAATGCTGTTATTTATAGTTGCGGCGGAGAGTGGGTGGTGGGGTCGGGGGGCGTGAATTGTTTTCTTCTTGCTAGGGGGCGTAACAGAAAAAGTTTGAGAAGCACTGGCTTAGCCTAAGTGATTGGTTACCAACAGAAAAAAAAACATTAATCCTAACACAAATTCTCCTGAGCTATTATTCTGTTATCAGAAAACAGCAGGTTGTTAGTTTGTTTCTTTCCATGACGTATATTTAAAGGCCTTTCTGTCATTGATTGCAGTACAAAAACCTGACTAATAAAATATTAGTGACCTTAAAATCACAATTCATACATCAATATAACTACAAGTGGAATCATAAACTTGTTTTTTGACCAGGTAAACAATCCTTGTTAATTAAGTTAGTAATATGGTCTCACATTGATCGTGACCATGACACAAAGCCAGTCAGGACAGAGACTGTGTTCTGGACACAAACACACACACATGCTTTGTTTGTAGGCTGGAAATAGGTTGAAAGAAACTGCAGTGTTTGAGCTCTTTGTTTTATTATTGCACCCTAGAAGCCACGGCTGGTTCTACTTTATCCAAATTAAAAGCCAAAGTTGGTCCATTAGAGTCACTGCTGAATCTGCCTTGACCAACAATTTCTATTTTTAGCTCATTTTTTTGTGTGTTTACAGGGTAAACTCGGAGTGCCTGGATTGCCAGGATACCCAGGAAGACAAGGACCTAAGGTGAGGACATTCAGGTTACTAAAACATCTGTTCTGCCATTGGTTTACAAATTTTACTGTTTCAATATACCTAGTTAAGATGTTGTACAATGTACTTGGATTATTCCTCGTGTGCATTTCAATATCTTCACATGTGTGAAGAGATAATTCCCACCATCCATATACAGTACTTCACAACCTCTGCAGTACAAATGTGAGAAAGAATATTTGTATCCTGGGGCGACACAAATGCAACACCAATATGAACAGTACTGTAATCCTTTGTTTGGTTCCAGTCAAAAGACATATCTATGTCTAATCCATTATACACAGGCAAACATAAGAAAATAGAGCATTTTTTACCCTCTGGCTTCTGGGAAATACTTGTAAAACAAAATCCAGCAACTGTGTCTTGATATTTCTAGCCCAAGAACTCAGACCGTACATCACCTTCATTTTTTTCCTGATTTCTATGCTAGAAAAACAGGCATCAGTCCCTGATATTATTCCTAGATCACAACTCTTTAATCAGCCTTTCAAGGTCCTAAATATACATATGCCCTCTGGTGTCAGCACTCAGTATGTGCATAGAATTTTTTTTTTTTTGCAAAAAACAACACAAATGCACCAAATTATTAATGTACAGCTATAAAAGAAGACTAATCTATTCCAAATGGGACATGAATATATACAATTTCTGTAATAAAATATTCATCAAACTGACACTATCGTCCCATTAGACAATATATGGACAAATTAATATATAAAAATAATGTCACTTAACAGAAGGTGAGCAGAGCTTTAAGATCAAATTTGACATTTCAATTTAAATCACTGTTTCCATAGTTAACTCACCATTAAACTTGCAGTATTTTTAGTACTAGTGTTTTTTTCTTGTAGTATTTTTACATAAACGAGTATACATAGTAATACAGGAGCGTTGCTGAAATGACTAACGACTGTGTTTCTCACATGCAGGGATCACAAGGTTTCCAAGGTTTCCCTGGCGCCAATGGAGAGAAAGGAACACGGGTATGTCAGAATCACGTTATCATTCTTTATTTATCTAAAAGAACGTTGGATCAATATTGTATCAGTGTAGGGGAAGAGAATCTCTCCTGTCCAGGCAGGAGATTTATCATCGTAGAGGAAGTCACATGGCTCAAAAAAAAAAAAAAAAAAAAATCCATCGTTAGCTGGAAGACAATGGCAGACTTATATCATTCCCTGTTTCCACAATTTATTTCATACCACGTAAAAGAATGTTTATTACTCAGTGGTCATTGAGCCATATTTTATTTTCCCCTGTTTAAAGGATGAGACATTAGCCAACTAAAGAGATGGTTTGTCAGCAGGACACAGGGATTATTTGATCATTACAAAAACATCTGAGAAATTTATGAAACATCGCTGCCAACCAGAGGAGAACATCACTTACTGAAACACTGTGGACCTTTAAGGGGATATTATAATATTTACTCTTTCCGTTGTTTAGATTGATCATTATTGTTTATAAAACTGTCCGACTGGGAGTGATTCATGGACCAGATCTGTGATGAGCCAGACAGAGATGATTTCTTTGTAATGGGAGCTACCTAAATACCCAATTGCGTTGAAATGCTGCAGTCTATAGGTGTGGTTGTGAAAGCTTCTCCACTGATCACTGTGTGTGTGTTCTGTGTGTCTGCAGGGAACAGGAGGAAAGCCTGGCCCACGTGGACAGAGAGGACCAACGGTGAGTCTTACTCAGCATCTAGTGTTTGCATACAGATGGCATGGCTTGGCATGAGAATCAAAGTCAATTCAACCTGAAAGACCAAACTGGCACAATAATAAATGGTTCATCATCAGCAATGTCAACAGTTCTCAAACCTCAATGTTCTTCCAGGGACCTCGAGGAGAGAGAGGACCACGAGGACCAACAGGGAAAGCAGGACCAAAGGTGTGTGAAGCACATTTGTTTTGAGCTCCCATATTAACACATAATATGAACAAATTAACATTAATAGCATTAATATTGCTCTAATACTATAATAATTAGGGGTGTGACGATTCACTCACATAGCGATCCGATTCATATCTCGATTCACAGGCTCTGATCCGATTCAGGAACGATTCATAAACAAAATTAAACGATCGATTCCGTTCGATCCGATTCGATTCCGTTCGATCCAAAAGGAATAATTTGCGCACCCCTTTTAATAATGGTCTTACCATGAAGACTGAGGAGTCAAGGATAAATGGGGTGAAGCAGCAATAACTTTTAGAGTGCAAAGAAAATGGTCCAATTCCCTTTAAATGACAATTTTTGCCTAAACATTGAGCAATTCTGCTGTTGTAATTCATAGTGTATATGACGTAGTGTGAGATACTAAATGTATATGACACTTAGAAAGTTATTGTAGAAAATTCTCTTTGTTTTATCATTTGTTACAAGAGAACATATTTGTCATGTTTGGCTAAACACGAGAAATACAAACTTTAATTGTAAATATTTACAGTAGAACCCACGCGGAAATGTGTGATTCTTTGACATTATATGACAAGTGAATTACATTAAATATATAAACTTATTTCACTGGAGACATTTTAATGACCTTATTTCCTTGACAACAATTGAGCAACGTTATTTAGATAGGAAAAAAAAAAAACACAGTAGATATTCTTACTAGAGACGTTGTCATTAGAAAAGCCAAGCTATGTATTCCCTCCAATAGAGGATATATTTATATATTCCCTATCAGGTATATCTTTAAATACCTGAAGAATATAATGGACATAAAAATAGAATGTAGAAAAGCACTGTTTTTGGTAGTACAATGCCAAAGCTGTCAATGTCATAACTTATCTTATTATTATTTTTGTCCAAAAAAAACAATCTTACATTTATCGTTAACAAGGTTATGGATGGAACCTGTTGACAGGTTTATGAGGAAAAGTTTATTGCATTTGCCTCTATTCAAGATTTTTAATCATCGTTTTGTCCATTTAGGGTAACTCAGGAAATGATGGCCCACCAGGACCCCCCGGTGAGAGGGTACGTAACCACAACTGCCTCTCCTGTCCTCCCTGTTGGACCAACCACTGTCAACAGACCTTGTCATTGACCTGATTTATTTTTTATTTTTCAGGGCCTACCCGGACCTCAAGGACCAACAGGCTTCCCTGGACCAAAGGGTCCTCCTGTGAGTACAACACCATCAACAGCGCAACCTGTTTGTCATACAGTGTGATGTGTTCTCATGAGTCTGTGGTTCTATTCCAGGGACCTTCAGGCAAAGACGGACTTCCTGGACATCCTGGACAGAGAGGAGAGACTGTGAGTGTTGAGATATGTTAAAAATGTATTTCCATCATCTGTGGAACAGTTTATCTTGACAGTCTTGTCTGTATTTCTTTGTACCAAACAGGGGTTCCAAGGCAAAACTGGACCTCCTGGTCCTCCAGGTGTAGTTGGACCTCAGGTGAGTCACAACCACTGACTTTCACTAATGGAAACTGTGTGTGTCTTTGAGGGTTTTCCTCATCTGTTTTGTGTTTGAATAAGTGATGATTTTGTAATTACACTAATATCCGCCATGTTTGCCTCCACGGAGGCTTTAATTATGAAAAAAAAACGTATTTTTTCCCAATCAGGTGAATGTATCTGCAGTAATAAAAAAAAGCCAATATAATTTAAAATAGATTTTTACCAATAGAGGAGATTGCACCCAAGCATCAACACATCGTACCTTAAAAGCCCCCATTACGGAGCATTTTACTTTGTACCAGTACAACATCTACTTCATGACATAAGTGCTGATTTTTACCGCGCGCATTTGCATTGGACTGGTTATCCATAATGCATTAGCTCTTCCCTCATATCCACTCAACTAATGCTGTGGTTGGAAACAGAGCTGTGTTCGCTCCTAATGACTGAGGTCCTCCCACCCAGCAAATGCTGTGCTTCTCCGTGCCATGTTTTATCGCAGCCAGTTGCATTCTAACGTACTTCAGAAATCTGAATTGCTAATTTGTTTCTCACAGTTCCTCCTGCCATCCTCTGCACGCTGTGGTGTCGCCTCCTCGCACCTCCTCTGCATCACGGATGCCTGTTGTACCATTCATGATTTGTTTTTGTCTATCATTTTTGGTAGGGACCAACCGGTGAGACGGGACCAATGGGAGATCGGGGCCACCCTGGACC
Organism: Paraplagusia blochii; assembly: GCA_016785265.1. Lineage (NCBI taxonomy): Eukaryota > Metazoa > Chordata > Actinopteri > Pleuronectiformes > Cynoglossidae > Paraplagusia > Paraplagusia blochii. The sequence continues at coordinate 304,630 of JAFBJS010057579.1, forward strand.
CCCAGGTCCACCTGGAGAGCATGGTCTACCTGGAGCTGCAGGGAAAGAAGGAGCCAAGGTGAAACTCCCTTTTCTGAATACCAGTCCCTAATGGCAGATGTCAAAAAAAAATTTATTTATATTTTTTTATTTCAATGCCTTCATGTAAAACTGCTATGTACTAAAATGGACATTAGACAAATGTTTTTTTAATGTTGTCTGTAAAATATATATAATATATATCTTTATATATACAATATATAAAATATATTGTGTAATATATATATATCAAACTATATATTTAATATATATATTTTTAGTTGTTTTAACAAAATATATATATTTATTATTATTATTATATATTATATTCACATATATATATATTTAATTCACTCATACATTTAGCTTTATCTGCTTATCTGTGACCTGGTTGCAGGGGCATGAGTCTCCACAGCTGCCACTCAAATCACACTGCACCACCTTAGTAGTGGCAGACTGGCGGACCCAAGTCCACTTCATATGTATACTCACTCACACATATATAAATATATATATATATATATATACCATAATACATCATTTTATAAAAAGTGTCAGTGTTTTACAGATAGACCACTGACTTACATACAGTATATAACTGACTGTGATCTAACCTACAGGGAGACCCTGGTCCTGCTGGTCCAGCAGGTAAGGACGGCCCACCTGGTCCTAGAGGTTTCCCCGGTGAGAGAGGTCTTCCTGGCCCTGTGGTTAGTGTCTTTTTTTTTTATTAATTTACTTTATGTTATCACCTGCAGCCTCCATCATCTTATGACAATCTCTCACATCTTGGTTATTGCGCCACACCCTGGCTGTCGTGATTGATGATATTGACATGAACCCAAATGCAAATGCAAAGAATCCCTGAGTGGGAATTAGTGGAGGAACACTGAGCCAGATACAGTTTTCTCAAAGATTCCATGGTGGTAGTATTGATGCCACCGTGAAATCCGTCTGCCTTGTGTATACAGCAACAGCTCTGCTAAATAAGTGTTGTCCCAAACTGTCCTCACGCTCCAGTCTGAAGACCATGGGAGATTTTAAATTTCCTGCTGAGCCTGTTTCAGAGAGGGGAGTCCTGCGTGTCTTTTCCCAAGAGATGTGTGTGTTTTCTGATGTATTCTTTTTTATCTTCTTCTGCAGGGGGCTCATGGTCTGAAAGGCAATGAGGGTCCTCACGGTCCATCTGGCCCTGCTGTGAGTACATGTGACTCCATTATTCATTCATCTTTATCTTCTCTTCATCCTCATCCTCACCTTTTACTGGCTGTAGATGAGGACGAGATAAGATGCCAATAAGTCCTTATACTAGACAATACAGACAAATATTTCATGCAGTTTTTATGATTAAATTGCAATATATTTCAACATATTTAAATATTAGGAGAATATTTTAGAAATTCTACTATATATGACCACAGTAAGATCAAGTATGTGTAAAGTAAAGTAATCCAGTAAAACCACGTTTTACAACTTCCTACAATCAAAAAGACTTTTATTTTTTATTTTTTTTTAATAATAATTCTACTTCTATAATTAAGAAGCAGTTATGTAAAAAATATTCCCCTTGCAACCAAGTCATTTGACTCAACATTAGTCTAACTGTCATCTCATTTAATAGGTTGTTGACACAAAAATAAGGAACATAGTGAGGTATATTACTGATTATTAATAGTATATTAACTGACGTGTTTATTCCACATAAGGTCATAATTGAGGTCAATAATGATGTCATAATTTTCTACCAATTTCAAGCTTTCTTTTTTTACTCATTGTCAAAAGCAGATAATGTAGTTTATCTTGATCACAACTTTATCTCACTTCTAAATCACAGCAATATAAAAAAACAAACCAGTTAGTTACTCAAACTTCTGACATTCAGTCATGACCCTAGAATTCCCCACTCTATCTTTGGCTCAACTGTATGTGTGTACACATAGATGTACTGCAGTGCAGATAGTTTTCAGTAAAAAGATTATTTGGGGCAATTTGTTTTTATCCTATCCAGGAAATCCTCTGGAGACTAACAATGTCTTTAGACTAGACTGTCCTAGATCAGCAGCACATTTAACCAAAGTTACAAACAAACAGCACAGAACTATTTAAGATCACGTCAACACAATAAAATAATGTACTATATCAGGGGACTCAAACTCAAATAAGTTGAGGGCCACCACCCACACTATCATTTCACCAAAGGGCTGCGTCAGCTTTCAGTGTTCAAATACAGAAGAAAAAAAATGATTATACAATACAACACTGAACCAGAAGGAGCTTTTATAGATAACAAATCTATAAAACATTATTATAAATTCAACTTTCACATCAAGGCCGCAAAATATCGTTCCACGGTCCGCAAATGGTCTACGGGCCGCGAGTTTGAGACCTCTTTACTATATGCACAATTTATTGTTAATGTTTAGGTATAATTTGTGGTACTGCAGGGTTCCCCTGGTGAACGTGGTCCTGCTGGCCCTCCTGGACCCACTGGTCTTCCAGGTCGCCCTGGCCCTCAAGGACCTCCAGGCCCTGCTGGGGAGAAGGGCGGACCGGTAAGTTAGCTTGATATCAACATAACGCTGACAAACAGCTAAAAAAAAAAAAAAAAACACAGTGTCTGACTGAAAACCCGATGTTGTGTCGTATAAATATATAAAGGGAGAGAAAGGACCTCAAGGTCCAGCTGGAAGAGATGGAATTCAGGGACCTGTTGGTTTGCCAGGACCTGGAGGACCCCCAGGACCACCTGGAGAGGACGGAGACAAGGTGAGTTCCTCTGAGTTATGTAAAATGGTTTCAGCTGATTTTCGAAACACTTCTTTATTTCGGCTCAATACTTTACATCAGATATTTCAGCCAATGATCTTCCTCCGGCTGCAGGTTTAAAAACTCTATAGGGATTCAGTGTGGAGGAGTTGGCATTGATTTACAGATCTTCTCAGAGCAGAGCTGCCCTTCTGTGGATACTTGGTAACCTCTGTACAAACAAACAGATGAGTGCAGAAAAGGGGAGTTGATATGGACTTTATTGAACTAGATTTTTTTTTTTTATTCAAAAATTTGCAGCTACACTAATACACCGGGGATTTTCTATTATCGTTTTAATAAAATAGATTCACTTCATAAAACTTCTTACAATAGCCCCGTGTGCAGATAGATACAGATAATACATGTGGTATTTATCACGCAGACAAAGAGATCATATAAGCTAATATTTTCCCACAGTCAGAGGCCTTTATTCAGGAAGACTAATGGTGGCTTACACAGAGCATTGCTCAGATAAAGCCCAAAGTAAATGCCCCTGGCTCTGGTTGTTATTAGCTCAATTCTTCTAACACCCACTTCTTATGGAGGTGTTGGTGCAGTTTCAACTTGGGGCTGTAGTTCCTTCTCTTTGGCTGCCAGTAGCGCCCGTGACTCATCTGTCACGATAAGCTACCTTCATATTCCTGGCTATATTTGTGAGGAGTGATGTAATTGAAATATTCATAGGTTTTTGTCCACAAAGTGGTGAACATTTGTCCAACTGTTGCAAGATGTAACGCACACATGTTCTGTCTCATCGGTGGATCTTCAACAGTCAGACTTTTGAAGTTCAGCCTTTGTATCTACGGTACATTTTAGTAACTGTGCGGTGCAATGTGAAGGTACTGTGTCTGTGAACACATCATTTTTTTTCATCTTCTGCTTTATAGAGTTTGAAAGATCCATTAGAGATCAGGAATAAGGAATTTAACACAGGTGTCAAACTCAGGTCCAGGGGCCAAATCTGGCCCATATTATGATTATATTTGGCCCGCAAGATTATTTCAAATGTGTACTAGACTAACGCTTCTAAATACTGGCAGAATTTGTGGTATAACTGATGTATGGTCTTTTTTATAGCACATTTTGTTTTTTTTCGTTGTAGGTTTGTAAAAGAAAGAGGCTCAGAAAAAGGAACATTTAGCACTGATGTCTGTTTAATATCCAATTTCATTTCTTTTGTGTTAACACTATTAAGCATTGACGTGGTTATTTTATTGGTTTTCATATAAAAAGAAATAATAATATCTGGAAAGAAGTTAGAGTTAAAGTTACATGGCTGTTTCTCTATATATTCTCTTTTTTGACAATTCTTCCTTCAGAGATTTTTTCCGTCTTTGTAGAAGTGTGGGTTTGTTTAACAAGGAAGACAGAAGAATAAAGTAAAAAGGCTAAACAAAGAAAAAGGCCACCATTTACTCATTTTTGGATCAATAATTTCAGTCCAATCACCAAAATCCAAGTACAAAATAAGTCAACCATTAGTATATATCATATTATCACTATAAGTCAGTGTCACTGCATACACAATTTCCTGGGATTTTTCATCCTGCAGCATTGCTTAATTCTGTTCTCTTTGGTAAGTAACTGTAAAACATTTAGCATTAAAACAATCTCCTTTATAAAAAAAAATGTGTAAAAAGCCCTTGCAATCTGTCATTGTATTGATTTTATAGTTTTTTTAACAACTTGTGCTGAAAAGGAATTGTAAATAAACATAGCAAAGTCATATTTTTCCCCAACTGCTGTGTATTTATTTTTTAATCTGACTGTTGTTGCTGTGTTTTTTCCACAGGGAGAGCTTGGAGAACCAGGACAGAAAGGAAGCAAGGGAGACAAAGGCGAACACGTGAGTTTGTTTTATTGGAGGATATTGATTTTGTTGTTATTTAAAGGTTAATGTTTGATTTATCTTGTTGACCATCTTTCTTCTCTTTCCCAGGGTCCTCCTGGTCCAACCGGCCCTCAAGGACCTGTTGGAGCACCTGGTCCTGCTGTAAGTCCGGCTGTGATTGTGTATTTTCCATCACCAGCAGGTGGGGTGCATTTCCTGATTATGCCCTCTGTGTCTGATACAGGGGGCTGATGGTGAACCTGGTCCCAGAGGTCAGCAGGGTCTGTTTGGACAGAAGGGTGATGATGGCCTAAGGGGATTCCCTGGACCTCCCGGACCAGTTGGACTACAGGTGTGGATCATAATGTCCAACACAAGAAATAATCAAACATTTGAAAATGACATCATTATTAAAAATGCTCCTGTCTTTTAGGGCTTACCTGGACCACCTGGCGAGAAAGGTGAAACTGGAGACGTTGGACAGATGGTACGATCTTGTCTAGAGTTCACTGAATATTTGGATTTACATTCAGGGCAGTAATACTCTAATAAATCTTCTCCTATCATGCACAGGGTCCACCTGGCCCCCCTGGTCCCAGAGGCCCCTCAGGACCTCCAGGAGCACATGGTCCACAGGGTCCTCCTGGTGGTATTGGAAACCCTGGTGCTGTTGGCGAAAAGGTAATTAATGTCTCAACTGCCTGCAGCAAAAGGGGAAAAATGCTTTTAATGCTTAAAATTGATGGTGTATTAACTTTTGTCTATCTTATAATTATAGTATCCGTCCAAAGACACGTCTTTTGTCACATTTTTGCTTTGATGTTTTTTTGTCTATGAAAGGTTAACAGCAAAACGCTAATTACATTAAAACTCGGTTCTGTAATTCTCACTTATGCCTGCAGGGATCAGTAATAACTAAGTAGAAGTTTTACCTTTGTATATTTTTCTTAAAAATTTTTCTCTGTAAACATTGGCTAGCCATGATAAATCCACAGCTTTCCCCAGGTGAATCAGTCAAAAAAAATAGACCAATGGAATTGTTAACTAAATAGTTTTATATATTTTATATATGTTTTTATATATATTTATATATTTAAAAAATAAATAGTCACATATAAATAATAAAATATATAAACAGTACATTACATAACATATTAAACAGATATAAAATAAGATATATACATTTATAAGAAAATTCATATTTATTTTTTTGTTATTTGTTTCATGATTACTACCATATGAAATAATATAAATTATATATATATGTAATATAAATAATATAATATGTAAAAATGCCGGACCTCTCAAACAAAGACAACAGAAATCTGCAAATGTGATTTTATCCATCTATACAGTAAAGGCACTTAATGACAGAGGTTTAATGAGTAACTTCAGGTTAAATCTGAGAAGCTTCTTGAGCACTTCAAGTCTTCTGGTAGAAACCATTCTGCTGTGAAAGGACCATGTTGTTGTTGCTGCGGTTGTGTTCTGCTGAGTGATGCGGAAGCTCCACAGCCATCAAGCGAAATGTCTCCGTAGACCTGAACCTTGCATTTCAATTTGGGTTTTTCATCAAATTTTGATGCCATCAATCCCAGACTAATATGGCAGCCAACACATTTTTCTCCATGCCCTCCAGAGGCGTCAGGTGCGAACGGTTTTATCCAGTCGACTGGTTTTTACAGCACTTTTAGAGGAAGCAGATTCAGGCTGCCAGCAGTTTGAGTGTTCGGTGGTAAAGACGGTGAATGATCCTTCTTTACGAGGCTTTTCAGACATTAATATTTCACATGGCTATTTGTATGAAACCCTTTTAAATAAGGGCACGGTTGTTTTGAGGATTTTCTCTTCTCCCTCTGCTGCAGAGTGACAAGTGCACACTAAATCTAATGGACAGGCTGCCCTATCCAGCAGGGCTGGTGCTGAGAACAAAGAGGGTGTGAATATATACTCAGTGGCACTGTTTTTAAAAAACACAGACGATAAATGCATTATTAATGGAGGCTCTCATCAAATCAACTCCCAGCTTTTATTTGTTGCTCTTTTTTTTGTTATGAAAGGTCCGCTTTGGCAGTTTTTGCTGCTGCCGGAATGCAGCGCTGTGCATTTTCTCTTGCATCTTTATGCAAAGTGATGGTGTGGGCTATTTTTTATCCTCAGTCAATAGAATCACCTCTTTGCTCTTTAATAGTATTATCCAAAAGCGTCGCCCTCCCGTGTGAACAAACAAAGCACTCGTTGGGCTAAGTGTTCCTCAGCTGATCTGGCGTTTTATAAGCCATTCGAAGGAGTTGGCAAGCAACAGAGTTCAGGCCTTTTGCCCAAACACTTCCTCCGTGTCTTCCGATGAGCACTTGTCTTTAATGCTCTCAGCAGATTGTAACCAGTCTCAATGTGGAGGACCTGAACAGCTTGTTATGAAGATGAAGCCATAGGCCGTGCATGGCTTCTCGGGTGAAACATTTCCGGCAGACTGGAAAATGATGAGAATTCAAGAAGATCAGTGCAGCTTTTAACCAATGACAGTAATTTTCCTGATTCATTTCACTGACAAAGTTACACTTTAATCAGGGGACGGTGGAAGAACTCTTCCGAAAAAAAAAGTTTTATTATTAAAAATTGTTAGGATCTAAAAAGTATGTGGGCTTTGCATCTTCTTCTTTGTGTTGTCTTTGATCCACAGTAGTCCATTACAGAAACAGTACTAGTACCAAAACAGTACCAGCAATGTTGGCGATTGTTGTTAACCCGGGCCCGATCGATCCATTGTGGAAATTATAAAATGTTTTACTCAAGATGCCCTTCCTGACGCAACCCTCACCGTTTATCCAGGGCTTCAGACCGGCACTAAAAAAAATCACTGCTTGTGCTCCCTAGTGGCCGATGTGAGTAATGGCATATAAAAAATGCATGTAGAATAAAAAGCTTTTAGCCTTTTCTACCATATGCATTGCGAAAATGCTAGCATTCCAAGGAAAAGGCAGAAGGATAGTCACAATAGTATGAATTGTGGGCCAAAATAAAATGCCAAACCGACCATATCTGGCCCCCAGGCCTTATTTTGCAATCTGACAACGATTTGTTTCAAACATAAACCTTTATTGTGGAATGTCTGCCTTTAGTTCAGTGTTTTCACAGATAATTTAATGGTACTTCCACTAATTGGCTAACTGTGAACTTTGTTCTGCGAAAAAACAAGCATTTTAATTAAACACCTCGAGATTTGCCTCGGCGCTGAATACGCTAATGTCCTACTACGCTAATATGCTAAGATCTTAGCGCTGAATATGCAGTTTTCTCAATGCTGATTATGTTCATTTCTCAGTGCTAATTACATGAATACTCCTCTCCGTCTAATGGCACATTCAATAGTGAGGCGAATACCGTCCACACAAGATGAAATTCCGACTAACATTGTGTGTGTTATTTGTCTACTGAAATCAGTTCAGGTGATGCTTTGTTAACTGGGAAACTGGAGACACTACATTTGGGGTAAAACGCTAGAGAGTTGATTTCATTTATCTTTATTTGTTCACCTCTACAAATACTACTCATGTGGGTTTGTAAAAAATATGACACCACTGCAACACTAGTTTGATGGTCTGATGGTATTTACTGCATCTGCAGTAAAGCCCACAGGGGAGAGGTGACTGTTACGATGGTGGTCGGTGTATAGGTGAGTCAACAGGACCACTGTTTAATAGAGCGGAGAGAGGAGGACAAGATATATGGGCAGAGTACAGGGAAAACACTCAGGTCAGTGTCCTCTTCTCTCCAGCCGGGCTATCTACCCGCGGTTGATGGATTGAAATCTCTGGTGTCATCTGTTTCTGCTCCCATCTGGGTGACAAGGGCAGGGGGACGGTCAGAGCAGCAATGAATTATGGGATCAATTGAGCAACAAATCTCCTCCATCTGAACAAATGTGATATAATAAGGGGATTTACAAGATTGAATTCTAAGAACTAGTGATTGATGCTAATCTAGGGAGAACGTGTTTAATATTATACAGTGGATATATACTGTATATATATCATCTTGTTATAAATCAATTTCGTTTGGTAAAATAAGTATGTATGTATGTGTTTTGCAGTAATACAAGGATATTGTGTGCTGGACCACTTCATTGAAATAATCTGATTCAGTTATACCAGACATGGGCAATCTAAGGCCCGGGTTCCAAATGGGGCCGGTGGACTTTTTTAATGCAGCCTCCAAACATTGTCCAAATTAAATATTTCATTTATATTATTATTATACTTCTTGCATTTTATGTTTTGTAATTTTGACTGTGTTTTAAATGCATCTTCTGGCTAAAAGCTCCTCTCACTTTTTGGTCATCTTGTGGCGAAAACCATACAGAAAGTATTTTTCATATATATATATATATATATATATATATATATATATATTATATATATATATATATATATATATATATTAGGGGTGTGACGATCCGTTCACATAACGATCAAATTCATATCTCGATTTATAGGCAATGATCCGATTCGGTTCAGTTCGATCCAAAACGATTAATTTGCACACCCCTAATATATGTATATAGTGTATATTAGGGTTGTGACAATTCACTCACATAACGATCCGATTCAGGAACGATTCATAAACATTATTAAAGGATCGATTCAGTTCGATCTGATTCGGTTTAGTTCGATCCAAACCGATCCAAAACAATTAATTTGCACACCCCTTAATATATATATATATTTTATTATTATTATTATTTAATGCTTTTTTATTTAATGCATCTGTACTCGTACTCATTATTGGTCGGTAGAAAGTGGTATTAGGAAATTTCCACATTGCTGTATTTTGCTGCTTGATGGTTGAACAAATTAAGCACAGACAGTTTTAGTTGTGATTATCTCTGCCATTTATTTAATCAATATGTGTTTTTGCCCCTGTTTGCTGCTCGTACTCACTCCAGTAACTGAATAAAACTATTACTAATACTTTCATAAATGGATCTCAACATCCTGCCCTTTCTAATAGCTTCTCTTCCCTCTCTTCTCAGGGAGATGCTGGTGAGACAGGAGAGCCAGGTCCTCAGGGAGAAGTTGGCCCACCAGTGAGTTATCACATATCACTTTATGTTTTTTTTACTATTATTAAAGAACCAGTGAGACAATAGAGAAACGGTCTCTTTGCTGATGTCCTTGGGAAATGATTCAGTCTGTTTCCCACTTAACGGCTTGCCTCTAACAATCCAGTCCCAAATTTCTCATCACTTTGTTATATTGCAGGGCTCCAGAGGAGAACGTGGAGAGAAGGGAGAATCCGGTCCAGCTGGTGCAGCAGGACCTCCCGGCCCTAAAGGTCCACCTGGAGATGATGGTCCTAAAGGCAGTCCTGTAAGTCCCATCTAGATGTAATTTTAACAAGATATGTTTTTGTCTTTTTATTCAAAATGGGTTGAAAAAATAAAGGGATATTGAATCAAATGTAATCTTTTCTAGGGTCCAAGTGGTTTCCCTGGTGATCCTGGTCCCCCTGGAGAGCCTGGCCCTGCTGTGTGTATATCAATAAGAAAGAATTTCCTCTGCTGGTTAATATTGACATTCTCTGAATCATCATCAATTCACATTCCTTTATAGGGGTTGGACGGTCCACCTGGTGACAAAGGAGACGATGGAGAGTCTGGTCAGGCTGTGAGTGTAGACTTTATTGCTCCTCTGTTGGTGTCCATGTGAGTGGAACTCTGTAAATTAACGCCTTGTCTAAATCTCGCGCTGCTCTAGGGTTCACCTGGACCCACCGGAGAGTCTGGTCCCCCCGGACCACCAGGAAAGCGAGTGAGTGTCAGGCTAATTGTTAATCACTGTCTAAAATGCTAATTAATTAGCATTTTCATTATCCATCTCTGGTGCCTGGGTTTTTTTTTTAATAGGGCCCCCATGGACCAGCAGGACCTGAGGGCAGACAAGGAGAGAAGGGAGCCAAGGTAGTAAAAATAAGATATTTTAAATATATATATTACGCATAAACCTAAAGATGGATCTGACTTGCTCGTGGTTTTGTTTCTGTTTCTCAGGGAGAGGCTGGTCTGGAAGGTCCTCAAGGAAAGACAGGTCCTGTCGGCCCTCAAGGGTCACCTGGCAAACCCGGCTCAGAGGGCCTGCGTGGTATTCCTGGACCAGTTGTAAGTGAAGCATTTTTTCTGCACAGGGTTTTCAAGCAATGTTCCCTTGGATGGTGGTTCTTATCCAGCCTGCAAACCATATATTTGAGGGGAGACTGTTGTCCTCTCCTTTTTCGACTAGTTAGCATGACTAAATGAGCTGTCATCTCCATGACAACCAGGCTCAGATGGGCCGTTAGCCAGAACCGCGTGATAATCACTTTTGAAGTGTTATTTAATGACAAGTCCAAAGAGAGGTGGCATGTTATACTACTCTACATGTTATTATAAATGTGACAGTATACATGCAGAATATTTATGGGAATATTTGCGGGTCTATCCAAGCTTTACAATATCTGTGGTGTTTTGTTTTTTTTTTTGTGGAAAAATCAATCTTCAGAAAAAAATGTTTTTCATGTACAGGGAGAGCAAGGTCTACCCGGTTCACCTGGTCCAGATGGACCTCCTGGACCTATGGTGAGTAGCAGAGGCCCCTGGTCTTTCAACTGGACTGTTTCATGTGGGATCCCACACCTGATACTGAGTTGTTTCTCTCTCCCAGGGCCCTCCTGGTTTACCTGGTTTGAAAGGAGACTCTGGTGTTAAAGGAGAAAAGGTGAGCATCTCCTGCAGCTGCTCCACTCAGGCCATCGTTTCTCTGTGAAGCATAAGCTACAGTGAATACTTGAACACAGACTAATGAAAGTGTTTACTCACAGATTGATTGGATGTGCTGTTTGCCTCCAGCCATTCGATCATTACTCAGATGATTAGAGTTCTCTTTGACACAGATATATCACGGTGCTAATGTTTGTGAGAATGCATTAATAACCTATTGACGTTTTCTCCCTACGCCACCAGGGTCACCCAGGTCTCATTGGTCTCATCGGACCTTCAGGGGAACAGGGAGAAAAGGGAGACAGGGGTCTGCCTGGTCCTCCAGGATCACCTGGTCCCAAAGGAGACAACGTAAGTAACAGAATTTCTTCCTCAGACCCGCAAAAAATTTAGTCTGTGGACGATGAATGGACTGCAGGTGCTGCAGTTGTCCAGTGTTGGTCCCAGCAGTGTGTTTTCTAAAGAGTATTGATTATCCTCAGCCCCACAGTCTTTCAAAGTGTTTTATTCTCTATGGTTTTTCTGTGACACAGCAATCACTTGGTTTCTTTCTTTTTCAACTCCTCAGGGTATTGCTGGTCCCTCCGGCCCACTTGGTCCCCTGGGTCCTCCTGGATTGCCTGTGAGACAATTTTTATTGTATATTTTGTTAAGTTTCGTTAGTCTCGCCATGTGCTGGTTCTGATTACACTACATGTTGCATCTTTAGGGTCCCCCTGGTCCCAAAGGAGCCAAGGGATCATCTGTAAGTGTTTGTGCAAAAATCTATTGTCAGTAATGGTTACAGTGTGTAAAAACCTTAGTTAAATGTTTTAATTAATTCTTTTCAGGGTCAAACTGGACCAAAGGGAGAGAGCGGAACACCTGGACCTCCTGGTCCTCCTGTAAGTTCACTATGGTCCTTCTTTAGGTTTTTATATTATAGAACTACATTGTAAATGTTATATCAGTGTTACCCAACCATTTTGCACCACGGACCAGTTAAATGTCTGGCACTTTTTTCACAGACCGGTCATTAAGTTAAATAAATACCCCTTAATAAAATTAAATGGCCAGTGTTTTAAAATATTTTCCTACCTATAAAATCTTCCTACCCGAATAAACTGTGCATGCTCACAACATGGATTTCTCAAATGCACACAGCCTATAATGTTTTCCCACCAGACCGGTATTTAAAGTTAAAAATCAAATATAGTTGCATTATTGATGATGGGATCCTAGCCATTCTATTGGTCAGTTCTTTTGTTGATATGGGTATGGATCAAGTGGAAGTAATAGCCAGATGGGGCCAAAGGGAAACATTATTTCTCTGCGACCCAGCACTAATTCACCCACGGACCGGTACAGGTCCCCAGCCCAGTGGTTGGGAACCACTGTGTTATATGACTGTTGTTCTGCCTATATGACTGACTTCATGTCACCTCCTTATGACAGGGCCCTCCCGGTGATGTCATCCACCCACTCCCGATCCAAGCTTCCATGAAGGGAAGAACACGCAGGAACATCGATGCCAGCCAGATGATGGATGAACCTGTCCTGGATGCCAACTACAAGGATTACGACGACGGCATGGAGGAAATCTTTGGCTCCCTCAACTCTCTGAAACTGGAGATCGAGCAGATGAAGCACCCACTAGGCACACAGCTGAACCCCGCTCGTACCTGCAAGGACCTGCAGCTCTGTCATCCCGATTTCCCAGATGGTTGGTATCACATCCCAGCTCAGTGACTGCCTGTGGCTGCAGCCAGTGTTCTGACTGCTGAGAAAACAGGATATTACAGAACTTTTACCAAGAAGTTCGCATTATTGAGATTATTATCATATACCTCACTTTCAGAGCGCTGGATTTTAACAGATTGTGTTAGTTATACTGTGTGTAGAACTCTATAACAGCATGACTTGCTTTTAGACCTAAGTTGTTTTTATAACCAAATCTGAAAATGACTCCCTTCTCTCTCTTTGTCCCCCTCTTTTTATTGTCCTTTCTCTTTGTCTCTTTCTCTCCTCCAGGTGAATACTGGATTGATCCAAACCAGGGCTGCTCACGAGACTCCTTCAAGGTTTACTGCAACTTCACAGCAAGCGGAGAGAGCTGCATCTTCCCAGATAAGAAGTCTGAAGGGGTACGTCTGGTCTCTGACACGTCCACATCACACAGATACACTCAGTTTTTAGATATGAATGTATACAGATGACATACCAGATGTGGGCAGTTGTTCTAAAGAACATTTTGCCATTATTCACACCAGGAAACAGCATGGGCTTTTAACTTTTTAAACTGAACTAAGTTAAGATCTGAAAAGCTAACATAAAAAAGGGCAATACAAGCAAAAGCTAGAATACTATATGACAAGACCCTTATAATCCTACAGTGGGAAATTCTAATTACTGAAATTTCCAGACTATAAGCCGCAACTTTTGTCACACAATTTCAACCCTGCGTCTTATGCAGAGATGCGGCTAATGTATGCACTTTTTCTAACTGCTTGAGCAGAAAAGGTAAGAGTGAGACAGGTGGTGTCAAGGAAGACGCAAGTCACAACCGCCAATAAACACCATAGAAGAAGAAGAAGTATAACGTACGGTAACGCGCTTTGTACGTGAATAAAATTAGCATAAACTGACCCTCATCATGGAAAATGCAAAAAGAATGCGGCACATGCGGCTTACAGTCTTATAGTCCGGAAAATACGGTAGCTTAGATTAGATTAGTGAATAAAACTGAGACAATAATAATAAGAAGTGAGCAATTATTTTTATACTGTATGTTTTAAAAGATATAAAGAGAGAAAAGAGAAGTCACCATCAAGTGAGCAGTCACCTTGCAAAAATGACAAGCAAGGTGACATTTTCCAACATTAATATTATAACACATAAGTAAAAAAAACACACTGAAGGAATACTCCAGCATCTACTTCAGTATCTAGTAAAGAAATCTGTTGGGATAAGGACATAGGACGAGGAAGTAAATACAGCTAGTATACACATGGAAGTAGAAGGAATCTTTACTCACTGACTTCCCCCAGGTTCTATTTTTTATACATCTCATCTGTGATACCTGGTGCCAACGTCTGCATAGTATGTCAGTATTGTGTACATTTAAAATTGTCTGATTTTTTTCATGTGACTGTACTAACTCCACCTCAAACCCTGACTTATTTTACACGCGGACTGAATTACAGTTTGGTTTATCCAGTGCACCAGCCACTCTTTCCACTCCCACTGTTCTTCTGGTGCCATTTTTAGAATGAATGTCATCAAATCTGAAGGCTTTTGGCAAGTGACAGGCACATTGAGGGGGATTTTGAATCCTTCAGTGAGCTATTTTGTGGAGGAGAGGACGGCAACTCAGTGGTGAAAGACTGCAGACTCTGTGTTTGACAAGTCGGAGGTTGTGTAATAGGACTGTGCCACTGCCAATTTAATGGTCCCTCTCACCGGGCCTCAGAGGAGCGGGAGTTTGCTTAAGCTCAGAATAATGAATCAGACTTTTATAGCACACGGTTGATGGGCTGCTCTCATCACAAAGTCGCCAGAGCTGGGAAGCACGTATGGTTTGATTGGCTCGGTAATTATAATAGCAGATTGTTATTCTGTTATTCTGTTCGTCATTTAGTCATTAATTTAAGAGAAGAAGAAAAAAGAACTCAGTATGTAGGTGCATTTGTTTAAACTGCATTAAGGTCACCTTCAGGCAACGCCTAACGATAAACTCCCCAGCGTTAATTCGTTGTGGCGTTAAGCATTTAATGACAGTTCCATATCAAACCCTCAATGACTCATTACGAGGACATATATTTCACCGTTGTGCCTCAAACTATGGAAGCTGCAGCTTTTAGTGGCCTAATTTACCACAGTTGTACAACAGAAACACTGCTGTTTGTCTGTCCTTTTATAATGGAATGTACAGTACGTCTATTTATACTTTTTTCAGCAGCTGTTTGTTATTATACTATATTTATCTGGTTATAATGTGTTTATTCCTTCTATCCTTCACTCTGGTCCATCTTGAATAACACTATCTCAGGTCTTGGTGATTTTCAGAGGACAAGCAGAAGAAGCAAAACGGACAAAAGAAAAACATGGTGTTGTGTTTGTAATCTTCTTTCTTTAACGCTGCTGTTTTTCCCTCCCCTTGTTTTGGTCCGCACCCCCCAGGCTAGGCTCACTTCCTGGGTAAAGGAGAATCCCGGCTCCTGGTTCAGTGAATTCAAACGTGGTAAACTGGTAAGCCAGACTCCTGACTTCCCTGAGTGCCTTCCCTGAATGCTTCTTATATTTTACAGAGCAAAATGGCAAAATGGCCGAAAGACACGCCAGGCACATGGTATAGTCACTACAAAAGAGGTTCCCTGGTAAGTGGCCTTCCCTGTGGTCCCAGAGTCCTGGTCCAGGCCTGGACTCAGTGTGGCTGAGGCTCTGCATGGTTCTGGTTCTGCCCTGCAAAGTATGTACAGTATATGCACTGGCTCCTGCTTGTTGTGATGTGATGATGGTGCATGATTCAGCATGAGCTGCTCTCAGATCTAGTCCAGCAACAAAGGTGATGCTCTCCCAAGGAAATACGGCAGAGGTTTGTGGAGCACGTAGGCACAGTTCAGTTTCTACCATGTAGGATATTTTTAAGAAAAAAATAAATAATATAGTTTTACTGTAGTAAATCAAAACTTGTTTTCCACTCTACTACTCTGCTACATTTAGGGAGCATCCTGCGAGAGCGACCGCGTGCCTCACCTTGTTCATGACTCAAGAAGCACCGACACTTTCACACTACATACAATATACTGCAATATGCTGTGATACCATGAGCACAACAATAACATTTACACATACTCCAGGGGTCTCAAACTAGCGGCCCGTAGAACAATATTTTGCGGCTCACACCTTGATGTGAAAGTTGAATTTCTCCACATTTTATGGTAAATCCTATAGTTCTCATAACCCTGATCCACAGTCTCCTTCTGGTTCAGATTTGTATTACACATAATCTTGGGAAACTGATTTCTTATTAAATCTTTTCTTTTATATTTAAAACTGAAAGCTTACATGGCCCTTGTGTAAAATGATATTGTGGGTGGTGGCCCTCTTTTTTGTGTTTGAGACCCCTGAAATACTCAATATACAGATACTGAACCATGGATACACTAGGATACAACATGTATCACATGGTAAGATAAGAACAGGGACCTGTTATCGCTGGAGAAAAAAAAAATACAAGCAAAATTATGTAATGTTGTCAATATTTATTAATTGTTGCTTAGTACGTTAATGTGAAAAAATTGCACTATTTCAGTGCAAACACCAGAACTCACATTAGTTCAGTTAGAAGTGAAGAAAACTCGTAGATGAAGAGTTGAAACGTTGGCTCGAAAACTACATTTAATATACAATTCTGTTCATGCACCGGTGCAGTCACCACACTGAACTCAAACTTCCTCTGCCTCCCTGTAAACAACGCTGAGCTTGCACAGGTGCACTGAGTCAAAACAAGTCAGGCACTAAGTCGCCACTCCGGGGCTTCTGGGTACTCAGTCACTGTTGACTTGCGGCTGTGATGATGAAGAGGTAATGTTTCTTTGGTGATGTGGGACAGAGTGGGGGGACGGAAAAGGTGTGAAGAAGAAATAAAATGCATCTCTTTCTGCAACAGTTGGTTCTAACCAGAGACACACTCAAACATCTGAACACATTGGCTAAAAGCTAATAGTTTATATGTTTAAGTGTTGTATTCTGTGTGCACGTGTACTGAGGTGTGTGTGTGTCAGCTTTGGTCTCAGAATGAGTCTTGACAGAGCACACACACTCCTCTGACTGCATGGTGTGGATGTTGCATGCCGCTCTCAGTAAGTCCTGAATATCTGAAAGACGAAGCAGCCGTGTGGATCTTATGGATTTCCGGTGGTTGGTATTCCCATATAAATCCAGATGATGTTCCCCTTATTGTAAAGAGTCACTCGCAGCTGTGTTTTGTGATGACATGAGCCTTAGATTTAAAATTACCGGGTAGTTATACACAAATTAACATGTTATTAATGCATCGCTGCTGAGGTTTGGTGGTAAGATAATTACATCCAATGATTCTCTCACATTTACATAATTACATAGTCCAGGGTTAAAGATAGGGTTGTGACTATTTTATAAATGATTTCATCAATCTTTGAACTGGGCTGATTGAGATACTCCGTAGATTAAAAATAATCTGCTTCACATGATTTGTCACCTGGTCCATTGTACAAGAATGGAAAACTAGTAGTTCATTCTCCAGGAGAATGTACTATGTACCTTTAAATCTAGTTTCACTTTAAGATAGATATAAAGATTTTATTAAAATGACACATTTTTACAGGTATTTCCCCTGATCTGCTGACAATGTTGCCACGATCCCCTTTTTTATTATTATTATTATTTTTGATATCGATTTTTTTGATATAATATCGATTTTTTTTGATACAATATCGATTTTTTTTTATACAATATCATTTTTTGATACGATATCGATTTTTTTGATACGATCAATTTCGTATCACACTATGTATAAAAATATGCATTCGCATAGATTCAGATTCAGAAAACTTTATTTATCCCTGTGCCACAATTTTTTAAGACTTGGAAGCAGGGGTGTCCAATCAGTTTTTAACGATTTTGGACAAACACTTATTTTCCGATATCAATATCAACCAATACCGATATGTGCCGCTGCTTGCCCCCGCATTTGTTAAACCATCTCAGAGCCCTATGCATGATTTCCATCAAATTTGGCAAAATCCTAGTATTGTGTTATGGAATTTTCTGAATCGGAGAAAAAAAACAATGTCTATCTCACAGATTTTACGTACAGTATTTTCACGACTATAAGGTGTACATAAAAGTCTTAGATTTTCTTCAAAATGTGCGGCACGCCCTATAATGCAGTGCCCCTGTGTGTGTTGTTGTAAGGCGGACATAGTAGAGGTCACCATGAGAACTTTAAAGGGGGAAGTGTGTGTGGGGGGATTGTATATAAAAGCAGGGTCCTATAATCAGGTGCGCCTTATGTGTGTGTTAAATATAGTGATGGCACACATAACTAACCTTATAGTACGGTGCACCTTAAGGTTTGTGAAAATACGGTAATTATTGGGACATCGTTACTGAGAAGTGTTAAACATATGGCCTGTGGGCTAAAACTGGCCCGCTTCAGTTGTGTGATTTCAGATTGTTTTATTATATATTTTTATATTAACTCGTATTTATTTGAATGAAAACAAAGGAAAACATAGGCTTAAGGTAAAAGTTTATCTCCACTTTTCTAAGTCATGTATGAGGACAATATACAAATGACTGAAACAAATTTTCTGTCTAGTAGTTTCTGTCAAATACTTTATTTCTGCCTAAACATTTTCCCAGAACCCCCTAAATGTTGCAGCCCCAAAAAGTCTGCTTTTGCAGACCACTCTGCAGAGACAGTAGATTGTGGACCGCATGCAGGCCAGTGAAGCACACAGCCATCTGTGTTTACAAAGCAAACCTTCACAATAATGGAACAGGAAGTATCCCCATTGCTATTCCTAGGACCATATGAGGAGTGTAAAACTCATTTTTTCTGGGCAATCACATTGACCAGTGCACTCCCCCTGGAGGAACCAGTTGTAATTGCAAGACCCCTTTAGATGGGCCACACAAAATGACTTGGCGGTCCACAATTGACCTTGAGTTTGACAAGTGTTTTAGACGGTAGCTATAGATTGTTTCCGGGTCTGATTACGTTACTATCTGATACAGAGGAACACTAAAACTATTCGTCAAGTTTGTCAGTGAGTGGTTAGCCACTTTGGGTCACTGCGTTGTATGCATATCAGAGCCACACACACACCTTGAAGATCTATTGGTCTTGGCTGTGCCTCCTCAGAGCGCGGCCGTGTGAATAAATCCCTTATCCTTGGATGACACCTTATTCTAACAGCACTGTAAATATGAAACAGAGACATATCTCTACGCCGCAATAAAACAGGGAAAGAAATGACTCATCGTAAATAAATTCAAAATGACTCCCAGGACACTGACACACTGCAGAGCACAGACCCGACTGTGTTGAGTAAATCTTGTCACTACCCTCAGAACACCCTTACCCCTGTTCTTCTTCTACCCAACCCTGTTGTTCTCCACCTGGTGGTCATATTTTTGCTCGTTCCACTCACTCCATCTTCTATCTTTACGTAGCTTTCCTATGTGGATGCTGAGGGCAACCCGATCGGAGTAGTCCAGATGACGTTCTTGCGACTGCTGAGCGCCGCAGCAAGACAGAACATGACTTACAACTGCCACCACTCAGTGGCCTGGCACGATCAGGACCAAGATAACTACGACAAGGCCATCCGCTTCCTGGGCTCCAACGATGAGGAGATGTCATATGATAACAACCCCTACATCCGCTCGCTGGTGGATAGCTGTGCGGTAAGTTGCGGAGTGGACAATATTTTTTTGGAGAGTTGGTCTTTGAGAACCTTTACTTCGGTGGCTGCTCTCTTAGTATGACCATGATAGTACCCTGGTGGATGCCAATGCGTTTTGTAATGAGCTTTAGCATAAAACACATGTTTATTTGTAACTTGGGGATGAAAAGTCAAAAATTTGGACCCAATTCCTCTTCCTGCCTTATTACTTTAGACACACTAGCGACTAACTGTGACTCTGGGTTGCTAGTTTGAATCCCAACAATTGGATTTTTAAACTGGGTTTATAACAGAGGGCAAACTTTGTTGTACAGCAATGTCTACAAAGACAAAGAAGTTTGTTCTTGTACCGAGAAAACCAGTTATTGGATGTAGAGGAAATAGACCAGCCAATGTCTAGTCTTTTATTTTTGATCATTTTCTCTAAGGCCTATAACTGGATTTTAACCTACTGTATCTGGTAGAACAAATGAAGCCGTAGTCAAAGTCGCCCTAATTTTATTTTTTTTTACTCCAATAATTCCCTGCGGGAAACTAAACCCATCTATGAAACAGTGATTCACACAGGACACACAGGAGAAGTGGGCTGCAGAGTTTGGGGAGGACAGTTAATTTTGGTGCTTGCTCAGCACAACACACTCCTTCCCAGGCCGGGATTAGAACCTGCTATTATTGCCAGTGTCATCCTTGTTTTTTCTGACATTGTGCTGAAGCAGTGGCTTAGATTTGGTTTCAATAAAGATGCAATGCATTGTTAGCCGGTGTAAGCGCAAAAATACCCAAGGCCGACTGAAGATTCTTTGTGTTTCAAGCCGAAAGGAAACAAATGATTCATTTCAAAGCAAAGTCATCAATAAGACTTCTGAACAGAAAGTGGGCGGAGCTTCCACACCATCGCTGCTGCAACTGGCTGTCGTGAGCATTTGATTTAATTATCAGGACCTCTTAGTTTTTTTGTGCTTAACTCGACTTCTCTCCTAAATTCAATAAGAAAGTCTTGTTTCATCAATCAGTAGAAACAGCAACAGAAAACTGTTCAGGGAGGAAAGAAGGAAAAAGAAGTCATCGCAATGACAAAGTGTCTACGTTGACATTCGTCAGGTCTATTGCCAAAAATCGGATTGAGCTACCTGTGGTTTTTTCCTGCGTGCTTTTTGAGGAACTTTTTGCACTTTCTTTTTGCAATGTACCACTGTGTTTGTAGAGTTTTAGTATATTTTTAAGTAAGGTTTTGACTAAAATCAATTTGCGCTGCACTGTATGATCAAAATGTACGTTGATGTTGACGTTGCACAACTTGTCTTTGAGTTAGGTCCATGTGATTAGCTGAGTGATTAGATATAATGTTATGTGAGTAATAGTAAACAAGTGTTGCACCAACACCTCTTTTTGGCGTAAAGTTCGAAGAACGTAAGACAGCGAGGCTACGTCGACTTAATGCTAACTGCCTTATCTGTTTCTTGTGTCCCCCCCTTCAGGCGAAAAAGGGCTATGGAAAGACAGTACTGGAGATCAACACACCAAAGGTGGAGCAGGTGCCATTTGTGGACATCATGTTCAACGACTTTGGCGGCTCCACCCAGAAGTTTGGCTTCGAAGTGGGCCCCGTCTGTTTCATCGGCTAAGACTGTTTACTGAGCAAGTGGAGAAAAAAATATGTTTTCTCAGAAAAAAATAAAAATTTTAAAAAGAACAGGACATTTCTATTTGTAAAAAAAAAAGTAACTTTTTTTCCATAAAACAACAAGAATGAGTAAAAATGAAAAATCAAGTTGAGAATGCGGTGAAATTCTTCAGGAGTAAAGAAAGACGAAATAACCTCAGTGTGCCTTCTCCATCACATGCAAGTTTTGAAACTGGATGTCACATCCCGCCGTCTAGGCGTCTCACACACAAACACGCAAACCAAAGCCCCTTGTCGTCCCACTTGATTTACACTCCAAAAATCCAAGGCGATTCTGAGAGCTGCAATCCACTCCAGGCCGTCACAGATTTTGCCACGGACTCCATCTGATTGGGTTCTTTTTCTCCTCTTCGGTTCAGATCTCATGTCTTCCCCTCATCTTCTCGCCTTTTTCCACTTGTCTTTTGTTGGGTTGTTTGCATATCCACTACAGGAGCTCTGTTTGTGCATAATTGTCCCCCATTCACTTGGAATGGATCTTATATATATATAAATATATAAAAAATAATTTTTATGTTTGTAAGTACATTCTGTATATTTTTCCTGGTAATGTTTATTGCTTCTGGCTTCAAAACGTGCATGTGACTTTAACAAATCCTAAGGTAAGAGATGGTGGGTACAGGGATAACATCCAAACTGTAGGAATACTGATAGTGAGGAAATACAACTTGTAAATTGAAGATGAAAAAAAAAAAGATACCAAAAATATATATATGGAAGCAAAACCAAATTGGGAAGTCCTGTCTTGTTGTGGAGCGCATCTTGTTGTAATTTAAGAACGGAAATGGAAAATAAAAGATGAAAAACAAGCTCTGATATTACGTGACACTTGATTTGCAGAACAGACAAATGTATAACATTCCTCTTTGTGTGCCCTCTGAAACAAACCGGTGTGGTGGCAATATCATTAACTTAATACGCAGCTTCTGTATCTTCCTGAAATGCTATCTTCTATCTGACTATGCAATGGGAGGCCATGTCACATTCTTTTTTTGTTAAGGAAAACACAACGATCAAAAACTCTGGTGCTATTTCCTCTTCTCTGTGGTGCTATGTATTTGTATCTCTTTGTGTTGTTCAAATGAAAGGAAACGTGCCTAAAACTCCTCCCCCCAATTACCAGCAGGCTCCGCCCCTCTGCCCCGCCCTTTCGTCTCTAATACGACCATATTAAGCAAAATGGAGTTCTTTGCTGCTTTTCCTTTTTTTTTGTATTATTATTTTAAATGTCCAGAATGAATGCGTCCGTGCAGATTCCTTACGCGTTCGCTCGTCACCGCAACCTTCCGTCGTAGTTTGCTTCCGGGGCAGGAGATATAGAGAATAATGGGGGGGAATCGAACAGGCTGTCTGATGATGAGCTAATGCTTCTGCTGTCAGACAGGTGGAGTGGAAATTTAGCAATTAGGCCAAAGTGTCCGATAAGTTATCATCAAACGTCACGGCCGAAGCCTTTAAACGCCTCCAAAGATTAACACATATCGTATTTACAGCTTTAAAAGCCCGATGTCTTGACTTTTATTTCTCTCATTGAAAACTTGGACTCATCCACTGTAGACGCAGGTAATCACATTAGCCGTATCCAAGACTTGGCTTGGTAAGTTCTGTAATTATGCTCTACTATGCACTCTCTACGCTTATGACCACTAGTTTCTACCAGACTCTTCACCCACCCTTCCTACGTTGATTTGTTTTGTTTCCTTGTTTTTTTAATTTTTATTTTAAGTATCTTCAAATATGTGACTTGAACCATTTCTGTCAACTTTCCAATACGCTTCTAGATCCTTCGATTTTGTCACCGTGACGCTGTTCACCCAAATTTATCACTTTGCTCTCGGAGTAGGAAACAGACATTTTTTTTTTTTTAATTTTATTTTTATTTCTTGTAAATTTCCAACCAGCAGTAATGCTGCCATTGTTTTGTTCTTGTTTTATTTTGTAGATTGTCATTTGTCTGTCTGTTTGTTTTCACAGTCTTGTCAAACCTGTGTAAGGAAAAGAGGATAGAAGAAGATATATTGGTTTTTATGTCAATAAATTCAAGTTTACTGTGGCCACCCACTCTTGTATGTCTTTTGAAGCATTAAAACCTATCTGTATGCATGAAATTGTAAAGTTTTTTTCTCTTGTTATAATTTTGTAGACCTGATTTTCCAGTCCACGTTAATCACCGGGATACAGTTTTTATTGGTACAGCTCAGAATTGTGAAGTGGAGGAAAATGATGAACCTGTATCTCTACCAAAGCCAATGTTCGTTTGTAGTATATTTATTGTACTATTTAAAATGGAAAAATAAATGTTAAATGACACCATAGTGTAAGTGTAACAGCCCCGCTCTGTACACAGTGCACACAGGGAAACAGGAGGCCACAATCCCAGCCACAGGCCTTTACATGTGCAGCCCGCGATGACCAACTCTGTCGCAGATGGTTCCATGTTTACAGCAACTGCACTGAGCATGTGCAAGATCCAAACAGGAGTCCTGGATTAATCCGCCAAACTCTTGCTAATTGCACACGTGCGACAGCTGCCGTTAATCAAGTGGCGGTCAGATAACAACGCCAGGCAGACGATTCCGGGCTGCTTCTTCCAGGCAGACGTTGGCGAACAAAACGGTCTTAGAATTAAGGGTGAGAAGTTTTTTGTGCATATTTCTTATCTCAGTCGCCGTCACTACTGGTACACATATACTGCATGGGTCTGCCTTCCTGGTTGTGATACACCAGGTGGAGATAATTAATGGAGCAATAAATACGCATTGGTCTTTGGCACATGATAATCATCACAATTACAAGTACATAACAGCACATATATGTATATATATATATATATATATATATATATATATATATATATATATGTATATGTATATGCATATATGACCACTGCACCCAACAAAACTTCTGTATTTAACCCATCACCAAAGTGAACAGTGGGCAGATTTGAGCGCTTGTGCAGCAGTAAGTGGGGACTGTACCAGGCTCAGTGGACCTCCATGGTAACCTGACAGCTGGTGGATTCAAACCTGGAACCCTCAGGATCCTTGTCAAGTTTCTCAACCAGTGGTTAAGACCAGGTTTGAATCCATCAGCTGCCAGGTTGCCACTGAGGCGCTCTAGCACTGTCCTGACCCACAGAACTTACTCCGTTTTCTCATTCAATTCGGAATCGAATACTGAAGTAGGTAATCCGGGATTCGATCCCGTATTAACTAATCCGCATTCGATTTACTTTGCCTTCACATTCAGTTTACCGCTATATGTTGCTGCGTTATTAGGAACAGGATTACAGAACACTTCTTCATATTTTCTCTCCTTATCTTCTTTGTGTCTCCTTCTCATCGCCTTCATACGTCGCCTTGATCTTTCTTTAACCTGCTCCATTTATTCCTCAAAATTACACGTGCGTTTGTTGACAGAATCCATGTTAAATAAAACCACATATTAACGAGATCTCGCTATATAACCACATGATCAAATTGAAACTGGACCATGGTTAGGGGTATCGAATGCGCAGTGAATACCAAATTAAACTGAATGTGAATGCAAAATGAACCGAATGCGGATTAGTTAATACGGGATCGAATCCCGAATTACCTACTTCAGTATTTGAGTTTGTGTAAGTCTGAACTAGTTGCATCTTCTTCATCCTTATAATCACACCATAACATCCCATTGAAGCCCAGTACGTATTGCTCTGCGCTGTCGAAACACACTACAGTACTGTATAAATTCAAGTGGTGCGGCTTCATAGCTTACTATTCTATCTATCTATATTTCTATATATATCTACACATTTTGGCCAATTTTTGAGCAGTTCTCGAGGTCAGTAAACGCAACCATAATCCACATATGGTACACCGCACTTATTAGTGTCCAAACGTCAGAGATGTTTGGACATGGTTCATGAGCAGACCATGACTAAGCATGCTAATAAAATGTACCACCATGTGGTGGTACCTTAATGCATTCATTTTCCATAGGGAACTCCTGAGGAGTTAATACAGTTCTATCTAATCTAATCAAACATAGTCCCTGTTGTACTTACCCAAGGAAATGACCAATCAGATTCTGTCATTGATGTAGAGCATGATTGATCGCATGTACAGTTTGGTTGTAATATGTGGCGATAAATGAGTTCTGATTGGTTTTGTGGATAACACTAGGGGGCAGACTGACTTCCTGAATGTGGTCAGTTGTGACTTTGCTTCTCCAGTATAACCAGGTGGTGGAGTGACTGACGCAGCCTCTTTCTACCCACATGTCATTTCTAATGCTTGATCAAATCAGTGATAGTGAAGAAGACTCTCGACTCTTCAAGTGCCTCATTAGATGAAATCCTGACTCTGTGCTTATTAAGTCTAGAGGTGGAAGCCTTGAAGTAGATGGTATCATGATCAATATTTCATGCAGTATTTGCATGAACGATGAGACTGTGAACGCACCAGCGCGGCGTCCTCAGGAGAGTGAAGCAGAGATGAAAGCTGGAAAAACACTGTGCATCTGAGGGCAGAGTGGTTAACGTGAACAAAGGTGGAAGAAGGGTTTTTAGTAAAGACGGTTCAACTGAGGGGATAAAGAATTTACCCTGTTGGTGAATTACACCACGGTCAGTTGGTAACAACCCCAGTAGATTGGGTATGAAAGTTATTTTTGTGATGACCTAACTTCCTGAAATAACGCTCGCAGATTTATTTGGGCATCCTAAGAGGATGGAATGTGCCCCCCCTAGTGGCTAGTTGTAACCTGGAATTGTATTATCGCAAATCTGCTGACGTAAAACTATTCTCGACACTATTATGTTCTTATTCATAAGAATCTGTATTTTTTTCCCTAAAAGTGTATAAAGATATATATATATATAAACTATATATTTTTTCATATAATGTGTCAGCTAAGTTTTCATCTTCAGTTTTCACCACGTTTATAATTTTTTATACTGTTGCTACTTTACGCTTGTATATATTCACATCAACGTCTTTTGTTTCTGACAGTGTGACTTTAATTTTTTAACAATACAGCAAAGCTGCTATTAGAACTTGCCCTGTCTCTTATACACATCTATTGTATTTTTTGCTTATATACATATATGTCATGTATTTTTTCAATGGAATTACATAATATTGTGCCTTTATTGTTTTGTATTCTTAAATCTCTACTGTTTAGCTTTAATACTCTGTAAAGTATTGTAAAGTATGGTATACCTGGTTTCAAACGTTACCATTGACCACGCACATGAACACAACTCAATACAATCAGCCTCAGCACCAACACCTGATCTCCTGAGTCCACCTGTCATCATGTGATTACCCGATGTGCTCCACCTGTGCCCCACCCTCCGGTATCTATATAAGCCACTCTCACTCACTGCTCTGAGATGATGGGGTTGCTGCTGTGATTTTTGGGTTTTTTTTTTTTTATTTTTGTGGCGGCTGTTGCTGTCGCTGCAGGATTTTTGGGAGTTTTTCGGTCTTTAGTCTAGTGCTGTGTTTCAGGCTTCACTGATCACAGTGTGATTTCGTATTTTTGAAAACTTTATTTTCTCTGTTTGCCTCATGTTTCTGGGATTGAACCTTGAGCCGCCTGATATTAAAGCCTTTCCTGAGGCGGCAAAAACAACTTTTTATGTCGACAATGAAGTCAAACTCTTCAAACATTGCTCTCGTAAATTACATTCATGGAGACGACGCAGCAATCAATAGTTCTATCAACGCCTTTTGCTACAGTCGCATCTTGAATCCCTTTTTTTACCCTCTATATTGTATCAAATAATTGAGTGGTTAATCAAAGTGTGCTTTAATTAACTGGGTTTAAAGTTGTAATTGTTTGACAAGTTCAACTGTAATGCTCCTCAAAACCAAACTGTGGGTTGGAGAAAGTAGAAGAAATAGAAATCTGGAGGAAGCATTCTATAAATAATAACAGAGGTTGTTCAGGCTTCAGGCATGGCAAGGAAGTGAAGCCTGAACAACTAATACGAGAGACTGAAGAAACACCGTCCATGGGGGGGGCAGTCTTGTTAGGATTGTTACAAATTGTATCTAAAATTAAATCCGGAGTAAACTAATTCAAGCGTGAAGCCATGGAACTGTTTTTTCAGTGACTATAAGTAATACTATTGTCATCTTTTGCCTTTTTTTTGTGGCAATCAGTTGGCAGCTCACGACTTGTGTTCTGATCACTGTACAACTCCGCGTTGTTTACCTGTTTACCTCTCCAATCGTGCGTTTTCAAGCATGTATGATTTTCACGGGATTAAAGTTGTCAGGAGGCGATGGGGGAGTGATAATCGGTTGTCGTAACCCTGTTTACACTGCAAAAACGAAAGCAGAGACCAGGAACGACCACCGATCATTGTACGAAAGAAAAATCATCGAAAAAACGCACACTATACTCTGGCGTTTAGCGACTCCTATATCTAATAATATGATTTAAATTGTATTTTAACACTGACATTTGCAAAAGGGCACTCAAGGCTTGTATACCAGTATCTGCTACCCCTGCAAGTTTTTTTTTTCTTGAGATAGTGCAACTTATACTCCAGGGCAACTGGTATTTTTTTTTTTTTTTGAGCAGCTTTGAGCCCCTGGGTGCGCTGTGTGGTGACGGTGCTATGCCGGGTGGACCTCAGTGGTAACTTAATAGTTGAAGGGTTCAACCCTGGAACCTTAACCACTGGGCCAACACTGCCCCAGCTTTTAGCTGGTGTGATTCATACTCCAGAGTGATTTGTAGTCTGGAAACGAAGGTACTCCAAGTTTCCCTTCTGCGTATTTCAACAAAAACCTTTCATTTTGAATAGGCATTACTTTAACCAAACCTATGAGGTTTCTCTAATACTCATTTCCCACTGATGCCGATTCTCCAGACAGGTCCTTGATGTGTACTTTTATTTCACAATTAATTTCACTGGACCACTCTCAGAATATAAATGAAATTGGTATTGGGTGCAAATTAAATACCAGTCTTAAAAAATACTTGAACATACAACAGGTTCATTGCCCAGAGTAATGTTAAAGTGGTTTAATACCCTTTTCACCCTAGAACTTAATTCAGTATTTGCTGTGCTGCAAAACAATTTTAGCTTCATTTTTGTGAACACTGCGAAATGATCCTGCATTAACTAAATATGCTGCGAAGCCATAAAAACTGTAATGCTGATGACATGACAATATACGGTATCTGTCAAGGTGTGTGTGTGTGTGTGTGTGTGTGTGTGTGTGTGTGTGTATATATATATATAGGCGCACAACGAATCCCGGATGAATACATTCTGAATAGAAGAGTACTCAATGAACTTAATCTACTCAGGGATTGAATACTGCATAAATTAATATGCGACTCCAATAATAGTTACTTCAGGGGCAATTGGAGAAAGTAGATTATTTGCAGTTCTTGAAGGTTCTTAGTCAGCCAAGTCATGGTGAAGGTAAAGGGTTTAGTTAAACAATTGGTCAGTTTTTCGGGGAAACTTCTCACCCTCTCATCCAAGAGGCTTCTTCAGTTCTAACTGTTCTCCAAAACGGGTTTAGTGGTCAGCAACTGGACTTCTTGGAGTTGAAAGGCGTTTCATTCCTCAACTGAGTATCAGTCTCAGGGAGTAGACCACTCCCTTCACCACTGGACAAAGGTGTGAAGAGTTGTTTTGGTCCCCTACCCTTTTTAGACAGAAACTACTCCTGATGTTAATGAGCAGTTTTCTTGCCACATGTCCAGATGTGAATGGGAGTCGTCTCACCTACTAGAGAAGCCTCCTCTGGTATTGATGAGCAGTTAAACTTCCTAGGAAGGATCTTAAGGCGAAATGGTCTGTAGCAGACAACTGATGACGCAGACCTGCCGCTCTATTCAAGATGGCTTCCTTCACTCCTATCTCAAACCACCTGTCCTCCTTGTCCAAAATATGCACATCTGAGTCCTTGAAAGAGTGTCTCATTGAGATGGAGATAAACTGCTGAGTCCTGTCCTGATGCGGTTGACCTCCTGTGCTGGGCCAAGCGTTGCGGAGTGGGTGTTTGGTCTCCCCAATATACAGATCCGAACACTCTTCACTGCACTGAACCGCATAGACCACATTGTTGAGGTTTTCCCTTGGAATTTATTCTTTGGGCTGAACTTACCTTTGAGTGTGTTTCCCGGTCTGAAGTAAACAGGAATGTTATGTTTGCTGAAAATCCTACGTAGTTTCTCAGATACTCACGATACATAGGGCACCACCATGTGTTTCCCCTTGTTCTGACCTTTTGAGATGTGTTTTGTAATGGTTTCTTTATTCTGCCTTTTACCTGTTTTGCTGAAGGCCTGGTTGGGGTAGCCACAAGTTTTCAGGGCCTATCTGATGTGTGTGTTCTTTTTCTTTCCCCTCTGTTCCGGATGGGATGCCGTCTGCCCAGAATCCTGATGACACTGAATTTGTGTTCTAATGGGTGGTGAGAGGCAAAGAGTAGGTACTGGTCGGTATGAGTGGGTTTCCTGTAGACCTCTGTGACATGGTTTCAATTTTGCCCAACTGATACCTTGCAGTCCAAGAAGGAAAGTTTTCAATTTTCCGTTTCCTCCCTAATAATCTTGATGTAGTTGTTGACCGAATTGATGTGTTTAATAAAAGCCACTTCTTGCCTTCTTATCGTGGTCCATGTATTATCAACGTAACGAAACCAGTGCCTTGGCTTTGTCCCTCTAAAGGAAATTAAGGCTTGAGTTTCTATGTTTTCCATGTAGAGGTTTGCAACAATGGGTGAAACTGGTGTGCCCATGGCACAACCCTGCTTCTGTTTGTAGAATTCTCCATTGTACCTGAAATGGTGTTGGCGGTTCTAGTGTGTAGGGTTTTGTCCTGCTGTGGTATGTCCCCAACTGCCTTTAGTGCTTCTCTTGTGGGGATGCAGGTAAATGCAGGTGGACGTGACGTCTAATGAAACCATGGTTTTGTCTGGTTGAAGCTTCACGTCACTGATCTTCTCAGTGAAGTCTATGGAGTTCTGAATGTGGTGGGGGTGTCTCCTACCATGGGGGAAAGAATTGCACCAAATAATTTGGCAATGTTGTAGGTAACGGAGTTGATACTACTTACAATAGGTGTGCTCCTTCCTTGTGGATCTTCAGGAGGCCATAGACGCATCGAACAAATTCGCCTGGAAAGAGGTGATAGTAGGAGCACTGGTGAATCATTTGGGCGTTCTTTAAATCCTGTAGATGACTCACTATTTTTCTCTTGTAACTACCAGTTGGGTCTCTTTTCAGCTTCATGTAGGTTTCAGTGTTGCTGAGTAGATTTTGCATTTTGGAGCGATGCTCAGTGGTATTTAGCACCACCGGGAACTTCCCCTTGTCCCCTGGGACTATAGTTATGTTGTCATCTTTGCTTAAGGAAGTGATGGCTTTTCTCTCTAGGTGGGTTAGGTTGGATGGAGGTTTTGCGCTTGTGAGGGCTGCTGAAACTTTCATTCGTATCTGGTTGTGATGAGGTCCACTGTGGGTATTTGGTTTGGAGAAATAGCAAAATTAAGTCATTTCGCCAAGACATTTATTTCTGATTTGTTGAGGTTTCTGTCAGGGTCTTCACCCTATGCGTCTGTCTTGTGGAGTCTGTAGTTCCAGTTGCTTGTGAGTTGTGCCATGTGTTCTGACGTTGAACTTTCGTGATGTTGAACTTGCGCAGCCCTTCAGTAGCCCTTCAGGGATTGTGTGGGTTGATCCTCGGAAGGGTCCTCCTCACTTCCGCTGCGGTAACACTGGGTGGCTCTTCTCACTAGCTACAATGAAACCCCTAAGGTGCGCTGAGCATGGTACCGTCCCCACACACTGCACCTTGGGCACTCACGGCTGCCCCCTGTTGACTTTGGTGTTGGGTTAAATGAAGAAGGTAAGATTTCGTAATGTGCAGTTCTCAGTATC
>JAFBJS010057580.1:0-36767 GCA_016785265.1 Paraplagusia blochii
ATATGGGATGATAATGAATGGATGAATGGATATTCAATTTGGACAAAGTTGATGGGCCACATTTAAGTGTTCATCGGTCCGCAACCGGCCCCCAGGCCTTAGTTTGCCCATATTTGGTGTAAGATATACTTCAATATTTTTTTTCCGTTATCAAAGTTTGTCTCTCTGGGAAAATTTGGACTTGTCTTTGTGGGTTGTGTGATACCATTCGCTGACAGTAGTACTGGTTGCGAGACGGATCCTGGTTGGCGCCGGACCAATGAAACCACAGTGGGTTCTGTGAGCCTCAGCCAGAGCCACCTGGAAGGAGTGACACCCAGGAAAAGCTGTGCTGACGGCTCCAGACAAATGAGCTGTTTCTGATCTCCGTGTCCCTCCGTGTGTTCCTCTCTGTCCATCTCTGTGACCGGTGCTCACCACTTTGACCTGTGATTGATTGGACATATTGATCTCCCTGGGCAAGAATATTCATTTAGACTCTGGTTAAATGGCCACATTACCTCGTTAAACGGGCCGAGCTTTGCCTCACGCTGAATAGTAAAATGACCAAAACACATTTCCTGTGGACGTAATCAGATTCTTGATCGATGTGAGTGACTTTTAAGCCTAAAACCAGGACAGTGACATTTTCGAAACCGCTTCGTGTCTGGGGTCGTTGTGTTTTTTTCTGGGAAAGTGACTTAAGGGCAGGAATAAAAGCTGACAAAACAAAATGTTGATGTTTTACCACCATCGATTGTTTCATTCTTTGTGATCTAACAATATTCCTGGAAGAAATCTAACATCTACGTTTCTCTCTTTTCTTTTTTGCAGTGAAGAAAGCCAAACTCCATGGGCCTCCAGGTATGAACACAAAAGATTTAATTCCATTTTTTTTTTATTGTGATTCACATCATAAGCAGTGTGCGGGGATGGTACCATGCTCAGTGCACCTCAGCAGTAACTTGGCAGTAGGGGGATTCAAACTGGGGACCTTGCGGACCCAGGTCCGCTTCCTTAACCACTAAGCCACCACTGCTGTCGAACATAATCATTTCACTATGAAGAGCTGCACAAAATCATGTTGCATCCAAGTAAAACCAGGAATCATTTTTAGTTTTTTTCCATTAAAGTCCGATTGGTTCTTAAAGAATAAAAAAAAAATACACAAGGTGAATCCTCACACTAGCGTTAAACTGTAAACGCTTTGTACGTTGCAAGTGAAAAACGCAGTTTCTCAAAGGAGCGTCTACATTTTCAACATGTCGGTCTTAAACCGTCTCCATTATCTTTCCTATTATTTCATACGGTTCCTCTTTTTATTCTTCTTTTGTACTTGGCTGCTGTTCGCTCTGACATTGTCTGCAGGCGATGACGGAGGACTTGGAGGGCGGGCGGTGAGAAGGGTTGGGGGTTTTACAACGTTGACAAGTGGGAGAATGAGAAATCAGGCAGTAGGAGGACAGAAGCAAATCAATAGATCATTACAAACAAAGCGACCACCTGCTAGCCTAAAATGATAACCGTGTCATCCCTGACATAAAGAGGAAGTCGCAGACGAATCCCTCACTGTCTTCAGGAGACAGACGGAGACAGAGACATACTCCAGAAACTGCAAATGACTTATCACTGGCTCTGGCCTCGGATTCTGGAGCAGATTTCCAGAACAGAAGAGCAATCGATTGTTGTCCCCTAGTCTTTATGTAATGTGGCATGAAGGGTTGATGACGTCCACAGCTGTTGTCATTGTCGCGTTTTATTTCTGAACCCTTGAAACTTCTCTATACTGTATCCTAGCCCTTTGTTGGGACTCGAAGTAGAGAATGATTCTTACGATTTACGATTCTTCACAAGCTACGTGTCTGTTACTGGGTCGCGGAGCTGCCACTCACTGGAAAGGGTTATTTTAATGCTAACACAAATTGTTGTGGGACATTCAAGTTACCAGGATTTAACCTTCTCACAGCTAGTTACAATGATGGAGTCTTTTTTTTAGTTGGTATTTCTTTAAAGGCATCTTCTTCTGTCTCCTCATTGGCTCTTACTTTTCTTAGTATTGGGAGTATCGGGAGTATCCTTCAGGAAATTATGCTTCTGCATTTAATCCATCACCATAGTGAGCAGGGCCAGCTAGCTGAGCCAGCGCCCGGGGCGTAGTGTGTGGGGACGATACCATACTCAGGGTAGCTCTGCGGTTACTTGGCGGTAGGGGGATTTGAACCAGGGGCCTTGCGGACTCAAGTCCTTTTCCTTAACCACTAGGCCACTAACTGCTCCCAGTTGGTGGCACCGAGAAAAAACATGGTAGTTGATGTTGGTAAGACGTGACCGAGTCAAGCATCTTGACATGTATCTAATGCAGTGCTTCTCAATTATTTTCTGTTACAACCCCCCTAGCAAGAAGAAAACAATTCGCGCTCCCTTTCTCTCCACCACCCACTTTCTGCCGCTACTATAAATAATAGCATTTGTCTATAAAATAGTTCTAGGTACACCTCTGCCTAACATCATATCCTTGTTAACATAAAGAAAACAAAAAAAAGGGATATAGTTCAACTCGCTGCACACAATGGGCAATGAGAGCGCCACTGCCAACTACTGGAGTGGATGTGCAATTACACTTTATTGTAGTGCGGCGGGAAAAAAGGCATGTTCTCCAGGGTCACACGTGCCCCCAGGGGGGCCCGCCCCACACTTTGAGAAGCACTGATCTAATGTCGTGGACCAGAGATCCACACATTGCAGGTGTTTACCAGGAACATAAAAATGATTAAAGATAATAACTTACATTTTTTTAAAAATTAGATTAATTATTTATTTTTATAGCCAGAAGAAGTTACTGAAGTGATACTAAATGATACATTGAATAAATTGAATTAAGTTGAGGTTTTGATGGGTCACGGGTTGGAACTAGGGCTGATGGTGGGTCCTGAAGGTAGAGCAGTTCAGAACCACTGTTATAGACAGAGGCTGTGGAGAAAAGTTCAGAGTCCGTGCTGCCAGGTACCATTTTAACGGAACCAGCTCCAATCCGCAGCCCGGTCCATTGGTATAATACACCTGCTCTGTTGCCCATAGGGCTCCATAGTTTCTACACAGTGACTTTAGGAAGTGTGGCACAGTTATCAAATGACAACTGCCCCGCTCTAATGCCCCAGTTTTGGGAAACATGATCTGATTTATTGTATGTAAAAAAGAAATATTATCTTTGCCAGAGGGAATCAGAGTCCGTCCCAGGGCTCTGCTAGAAACCCAGAAGACATGGACTCCTGAGACATGTTTTCCTAAAATGTGTCACTTAATAAATTTGGAAGTTATTAAAAAGTTTGCTGTAGTTCCAGTAACAGTCAAGTCCGATGGTCTGCCGTTCTGTTCTTGGTCGGGACGGTGCATTGCTCAGAGCACCTCAGTTGGCAACTAGGCAGCTGGTGGATTTGAACCTGAACCCTTGAGATCTAACGTCCGCTTCCTTAACCACTTGGCCACAAGCAAATTTAACTGGTAATTAATTTAGTCCTTAAATGAGCAAAAAATAGGTTTTAATCTGGTCTGAACAAAAAGCCCCCAGAAATAATAAAAAAAATGAGGTCAGAAGGTAAATAAGGCATCGTATTTAATAATAATGATGATGATTAACTTAACCAGCAGGACTGTTCTCAGTCGTCAGAGCAGGAAAGTGAGCTGTAGAGATTCCATATCTGATGCAGACTCATCAGCAGTTCTTACTTATCTTGCTGTGAAGGTTCCCTGCAGCTGAAGGAAAACAGAAGGATCATTGACAGTAATGAGGCAGGAAGGTCTGACTAATGGTTTACTACAATAACTTACTAGAATAAACTTGGTTGATTTTGGGGAACAAAAGACATCAACTAGACCCTTCTTCAGAAATAATTTTAATTATCTTGGCCCAGTGGCAAAGGAAGCAGATCTTGGTCCAAAAGTCTTCAGGTTCTAATCCACCAGTTGCCTATTTGCCACTGAGCCTAGCATTGTCCTGGACAACATCACTTCCAGTGGGCTCACCAACCACAGGAAGGCCCACAGTGAGGTTCAGTGTGATTTGGGTGACTGTCACGGCAACTGCTGCCCCTGCACCACAGCAACAAACAAGCAGATAGAGATGAATGGATTAATGCCTCTCAAATAGTGGGGTGGGTCCCCCTCGAGGGGCATGTAACGATGCCGAGGGGGGCGCGAGTGACCCTGGGGAAGATGCTTTTTTTCTGCCGTATTACTTTAAAGTGTAATTAGACATCCACTCCAGTAGTTGGCAGCGGTGTCCTCATTGCCCATTGTGCGCAGGGAGTTGAACTATAGGCTTTTTTTTTTTCTTTACGTTAACAAGGATACGATGTTACGCAGAGGTGTACCTAGAACTATTTTATAGACAAATGCTACTATTTACAGTTATGGCGGAGAGTGGGTGGTGGGGCGAGGGGGGCGCAAATGGTTTTCTTCTTGCCAGGGGGGGGCGTAACAGAAAATAATTGAAAAGCAATGTATTGATGAATTGAAACAAACTGCATTGAAATTGTTGGAAAACGTAAACGTATATAATCATGTATAAAACTGTTTAGAATTGATTTTAGACCCTTTAGAAGACTTGGACTTTAGAAGACCATGGACATTGACATGTTGTATTTGTTGTTGTCATCAATCAGCTGGATTGATCTGGATTTATCTGGACTGGTCAGGCACCATTGCGCGTCCAACCTGGTCCACTGCTCACGATCCAAAATCTTATTACGCCCTGTAGAAGATAGTTCTCCATGAAATGTCACACCTTTAAGAATAGACAATATATGTTGCGAAATACTTTTTGCCGTAAGTTTAACGCAAGTTCTTTTACGCCAAACCTGCATAAACATGGGCGCCGCCAACTCAAGGAATTGAATCCAGTTTTCGACAAGAAAATAAAATACAACTCACTAAAGGAGCTCAATGTTTTTGACCTTTCTTTACAATTTGGTCGTTCTATGAAGCGATACTTTAGGCTGGATAAGCCGTCTCTGCCATCTTTCCCTCCCCCTCTGTTACTCCATCATCATCATCACCCTGTCTCCGTCATCATGTCCACCGACACCTTCCGCAAAATATTCATTACGGTAGTAAATGTAATTTCCTTGGGCTGGGCTGCGAACACCAATGTGTAACTGGATAGAACAAATTAATTTTTATAAGTCAGTGCCACTTAATTATGAATGACGCTGACTGCCTTCCCTCAGTGAGATCCAAGTGCATGCTGGGATGTCCTCTCCACCCCGGTCTGTTGGTGCCTGGTGGAGAGAATACAATGAGGGAGCGTTTACGTGTCTGGTTGTTGGTTCTCATCCTCGGTGTCTCGACTGGACTTCTCCAGGCAGTTGTAATTTTTCATCTCCACACTGGTCTCTACCAGTAAACGCTGCTGTCTGTCCTCCTGACTGCCCTCATCACCAAACTGGCAGCCACCTTAAGTGAATGATGGATTATTCTGGACTAACCCTTTCACCCCTCGTCTCCTGCGTTTCCATTATTGTGTCTGTTGGGAGGGAGGTTTACAGACGTCATTGGTGTTGGGAGTTCAGGTCCAACAGTGGACATGTGGACCTTCTCCGTGCTGTAGTCCATTTTTTGAAGCCCTCCCTATTCGCTTAACATCATCCCTGCCCTTCTCCACCCTCAACCTGCTCCATCCATGCTACGTCTCCTACCTGTGTAACTAAGCGCAGCTGCACATTTGGCTCGAAGTAAATTGTCTGACTGCCATTTTTCCAAACCTCCTCAGTTGTTGTCATGGTTACATGAAGCCGTCTTCAGGTCTTCCCATAGTGGAGGGAGCAGTGACTTGTTACCATTTAAAGGTTAAGACACAAACAGCTGTCATTCAACGCTGGGGCCTCAAATATATGTTTATTGTAAAATCTTTTCCTTTTTAGCTTTAGCGAGTTAACATTTACCATCTGTCCCCTGTATCTTCTCCTCTGACTCCAACTACCTCCATGTCCTCCTTCACTGCATCCATCAATCTCCTCTGTCTCCTACCTGGTAGCTCCATCTCATGTCTACACCTGTCTCTTATACACATCTCTAGTGGTGTCTGTAATGAACAGCATATCAAGGTAATTGGCTGACTCCTTGAACAGAGGTCCTCTCAGTCAGAGTGCATCGATCGGTTTGATTTCCTTGGCTTCACTAAGGCAAAACGCTGTGATGACAGGTGGGCTGAACTGGGCTTGTTAACACACACACTTGAAAACACCTCTCACACACACACACACACACACACACAGACACACACACACAAGTGTTCATATTTGAGCGGTCATTAAAAAAACCTTGTTAAAACTGACCTTTGTAATGGGAAGAAGTGAGAAAAGAATCTTGGTAAGATGTGTATAAGAGACAGACTGTCCAACTCTTTAACCCTGTCTTTCCGAAGCACTTTCAGTGGAAGAGACGCCATAGTCTCCTGCTGTCCCAAGATCAGTTGAGGCAGGTACTGTACCTCTTTGCTGCACACTGAGAAAGAGTGACAGAGGGTGAAGGCTGGGGGTGGGAGCTCATATGTTGGACAGTTGGTGGCCTAGCGGTTAAGGAAATTGTACTCCAGACTCCTAGTCTGCAAAATAAGAAAATCTTTTTAAACAAGGTGCAAACCAAATCACTTTTTGATTCACAACTAATGAAAACCAGAAGGTACAACATCTTCTATGAACTTGATTCTTTGTTTGTCGTTGACCTGGTTTGGAGATTTTCTGGATGTTATTGGGGTTCAAGTACTTGATTGGAAGGAGAAAGTTCTGACCCTCCCTTCTATGGGATTTTTTTGCGTGGGATCATGAAGCAGGTCAAGTGCTTGGTAAACCCTCTCTGACCGTATGAGGATTAAGAAATGCGGGTCGTGGTCCTGGCTCGGCTCTGTTTTTCCCCTGTGAGGTTTCATTAGGTTCTTATCACTGAGGCAGGGCAGTGTAATCAACACGCAGCTCCAGGGGCTTTGAGAAGTTAATTACTGTACACACACAGGAGGTATTAGTGTGTAACATCATGTTTGTACACTATACCTTTCAAACATACACAGCAAAGCCTACTTTCACCTTCACAGACTGTAGTATTGCCAACGTCATTTTACAGCTATTGTTTATTACCTTGTTTTTGTGTGATTTACGAACTGCGATGAGACGCTCAGGGTGTTACAGCTGATTGCAGGCTTTCATGCGTTTATGCATAAACTGAACTTTTCCACCATCGCTTGAGAAATGTTATATGGTTATTAACAGTAGAAGTGTTAAAAGCATGTGTTCTTTGGAGCCTCTCCCCATAGCTTGAGGTCGGATGTCAGAAGATGTACCTTCTTTAAAAGCTTTTATTGTAATTACTGGACTTTCAACATCTTTTCATAAAATCGTACAAAAAAAAAAAAAAAAAAAAAAATGCCTGATGCGTCAGCTTCCTCCTGACTGTAGAGTGCTCAGTAAATGAGAATTAATGGATTTCCACATTCATTCTTTGTCTTTATTCAGGTGCCTTTTTAGGAAAAATCAACATGGAGGCAAATCAAAAATATGTACCTTTAGTTCTGAACCATTCTAAGGCTGTGACAACTTAAAAAAAGTCTCTTATGTTGAAACCATTTCTTGTTTTTTTTTAAACTAAGTGACAACAAGGAGAAATTTCCCTGATTTGGGAAAATTATTCAACAAATTGTGAATTTTTAATGACTTTTGACCGATGCTAAAAGTTGTTAAAAGTTGACCAGTCAAGTTGGCTCCAAAGCCATGGGAGCTGAGATGAAAATATAATGAGATTCTTCCTCCCCATCAGGAGAAGACCCTCTTTGGAACAAAGTGTTCTCTGTTCAGAGTCAGCAGTGAAAAAGAACCTGGAAAGCTTGAATAAATATGCAGACACTTGAGGTGCATTCATTATTTTCACACCTGAGTCATAGTTTTGAAAATCTTCTGTATCATCAGAACTTACGTTGCACAGTTTTTTTGTTGAGGATAATCAAGGTAAATTAATTACAATGGCATTAAGTCTTTCTTCAGGTTAAAAATTTGGTTCTTTATGTTCTTTATTTTGATTAAAATATTGATTATCTTCACAATTTCTTGATCATTTTTGAAGACTACATAAAAATTAGGTTCTTGTTTCAAGGCAGTTATGGCTTGGGACCGCAAGGTTACTGCTGAGGTCCCCTGAGCATGGTATTGTCCCCACACACTGCTCCCCTGACCCCCGCTCACTGCGGTGGTGGGTAAAATACAGAGGAAAAATTCCGTTCCCCCAAAAAACAACATCCATTCACCCAACTTGTCTCCATGACTAAAAAAGAGTGGGTAAGGACGTGTCTACGTCGGCTACGTCGGACAAGACTATGTCGGAGACCGACTTGACCATCCACAGGTGGCTTGGCATGGTGAATGATAAGAGGATGAAGACGAATGAATGAATGAACTAATGTGTAAAAAAAAACATTTCTAGATTCCAAGGATATACAGTCGTGGAAAAAATGATTAGCCCACTCTGCTGTTTTCTTCAATTCCTTGTTCATCTTAATGCCTTGTTCCACTAAAGGTTTATCACCTGGGGGAAACAATGAACACAAAACCATACAATGACTAAAAGCACTGTATTTGTCAGTACAATGTTATTGCTAGTGATGTAGGAACGGAAGTGATTTTTGTCACTGTCATGAACACAAAACCATGCAATGACTAAAAGCACTGTATTTGTCAGTACAATGTTATTGCTAGTGATGAAGGAACGGAAGTGATTTTTGTCACTGTCAATAAAACCATGTAAAATGGCCAGAAATCAGCTCTGAAATTAAACTTTTTAGTTGTTATTATATTTGTCCAGATTAATGTAGATTAAGTGGACTTTTAAATGGACAAGAAATTAAAGAAAGAGTGGTCTAATAATTTTTTCCATGACTGTATGTCTTTGTACACCCTTTCATTCATTCGTCTGCTTGTCCAATACCAGGTTGCAGGGGCAGGTGGCGCCACCCAAATCACATTGCATATTGTGAGCCTTCACCTAGTCATGTAGGTTTGGATGGTGGATTTGAACCTGAAACCTTGTGAATCTAAGTCTGCTTCCTTATCCACTAGGCCACCATGAACTGCCAACCACTATACACCATTGTATGTCAATATGTATGTATTGTATGTAGACATATATGATAAATGTATGAGTTTGAAATGTGTTTTTTTTTCCTCCTTTACAGATAAGTTCAATGTTTACGTGACATTGAAGGTGCAAAATGTGAAGAGCACGACGGTCACAGTCCGAGGGGTTCAACCATGTTGGGAACAAGACTTCATGTTGTGAGTGTCCTCAAGGCAAAGTTTTATCATTTTTATTATTTATCTATACTTTTTCAATATATATTTTACATTATTTTTCCTTTTTTCACGTCTTGAAGAGAAGCCTGTCATTTTACTGTTAACAACAAACAGTTTGTTCAACGGTGACTGTTTTAAGTCTTATTTATATGAGGTGAGCGTTGACTATCAGATAATCATAGGAGGATGAAGATTCCATCCGTGTCCAATCACATGTTGGACTTTAATGGTCCATGATCTTCTCACATCAGTAAACTAACCAGGGTAAATTGACCTGCAGAGATGAACGGCACAGTAGAGAGTGTAACTAAAAGGAGAAGATGGTTTTATTGACTCATGAATGACACACGTGTCAACCGGCTACATGCCGCCAGACACGGTTGG
This sequence comes from Paraplagusia blochii, assembly GCA_016785265.1. Lineage (NCBI taxonomy): Eukaryota > Metazoa > Chordata > Actinopteri > Pleuronectiformes > Cynoglossidae > Paraplagusia > Paraplagusia blochii. Next base: position 9,696 of record JAFBJS010057580.1, read on the forward strand.
AGATTTTTGCCTTACAACTAGAAAATGACAGGTTTGATTCCTTGACTTTCTGTAATTTGTTTACGCATGTTCTCCCCCTCAATCTTTGGTGATAAGATTGGTGATCAGACTGGTGTCAAATATTTTGATCTATTGTCAACATGCTTTTGTTTTAAGGATTTAAGAAGGAAATTAGGAGCTAAAAAGTTGTTAATGTCAAAGTTTTGAGCCTTAGTGTTTGTGCATGAAGATTGCATGTTCTTCTTAGGTGAATGTGCTCTCCCACATGTTCCAGGGCAGTGGCCTAGTGGTTAAGGAAGCGGACTTGGGTCCGCAAGGTCCCCGGTTCGAATCCCCACTAGAAAATGACAGGTTTGATTCCTTGACTTTCTGTAATTTGTTTACGCATGTTCTCCCCCTCAATCTTTGGTGATAAGATTGGTGATCAGACTGGTGTCAAATATTTTGATCTATTGTCAACATGCTTTTGTTTTAAGGATTTAAGAAAGAAATTAGGAGCTAAAAAGTTGTTAATGTCAAAGTTTTGAGCCTTGGTGTTTGTGCATGAAGTTTGCATGTTCTTCTTAGGTGAATGTGCTCTCCCACATGTTCTATGGTATCTTTGCACAAACCTAAGAAAATCAGATAAATAAGACGTAAAGAAAGTGAGGCAAGTTAGCACAAACATTGTTGTGTTTGCCACTAGACGACTACTGCGCTTAATACACAGCTGCGTCCACCTGTTGTGGATTGAGACGAGAGAGAACGTGTGGCAACAGAGAATTGTTAACTTAGAGGTAAATAAATCCCAGGATTCCACTGGATTACTTCAACCTGCGTTAATGGGACGCAGGGAAATGGAATCAGTCAGTGGGACTCAGTCTGGCTCGACAGCCGGCTAAATGGAAATTGGAGGCAGGAGCAGGCAGGGTAGATGGATGGTAAAATTACATGCTGAGCTCAGATAAGTGGACAAGTCGCTGATAAACGTAATGAATCGTCCAAACCGAGTCTGGATCCACTCAGGGGAAATGTATAGATGAGGCTGATTAAGAGGTTCCGTCTCACTTTTTGTGGCCTATCAGGTGGAGCTGTGGGTAAAATTTTACCCATGAGAAAAATTTTTAACGGAGGTGATATTTGTTACCTGGTGGAGTGGAGAAGGTTCAAAATATTCTTATCGCAGGAAGATCTGTGACAAGTTACCTGGGTATTACAGTAGTCTCCGTCAGCTTGGTGTTTTTAGCAAGACTGCTGTATCAAATGTTAGCTCTGGTGTCTTTAATACAGTGCTTCTCAATTACTTTCTGTTACTATTACGCCACCCCTAGCAAGAAGAAAACAATTTGCGCCACCACCCACTCTCCGCAGCAACTATGAATATTAGCATTTGTCTATAAAATAGTTATAGCTACACCTCTGCATAACATCGTATCCTTGTTAACATAAAGACAACAAAAAGAAAGAGATATAGTTCAACTCGCTGCGCACAATGGGCAATGAGAGCTCCACTGCCAACTACTGTAGTGGATGTGCAATTACACTTTATTGTGGTACGGCGGAAAAAAAGTATGTTCCCCAGGGTCACACGTGCACCCCTCAGCAGCGCACCGTGACCCCCCAGGGGGGCCCGCCCCCTATTTGAGAAGCACTGCTTTAATAGGACCTAACACCAGGGGCCACACCAGGGGAACATTTTGTTTTGCCGCTAGAAGTACAGTAGGAAGCCAATGCCTTTAGCGCCCTAAACCTAACCCTAACCGCTGACAATGACGTTAGAATTTTTTTTCAATTGGTATCATAGTAAAGAGGTTAGTACCCCTACCTGGAGAGCAGAGAATCCTGCGTTTGATTCCCAGAGGAACCTCAAGATTGGAACACAATCACTCCTCAAACATTGGCATCATGAAGTATCACTTTCTATCTTTTTTTTTTTTTTGAAGCTCAACCAATCGGAATCAAACTTGACGTGGCCATGGTAGGATTTCACGAATCGGCTGCAACTAACATTGGCTCCTACGTCCATACCCGGACTAATGCAGCTAGCGTGTGCTCTGGTGTCTTCTTTAGTGGCGTGATTTTCAGTATATCCCTTTGGATTATCTAAGTAACTTCATCTACCAAACAGGACCCCCGAGGGTCTGACTGTGGATGTCCTCTCCTCCTCTCCCTCTTTATTTTCTCCTTGTCAGATACCTGAGCTTGTTCCCGAGTCTCATGGTAAATAATATACCTCAGTAATTACAGGAATCCATATTGATAATTGTATAGAGAGGAACCCCATGGTCTAATCTTATGCTAAATAGCTCATTAGCTCAAGCCTCATTAGCAAGTACTTGGACCCACTTAGGCGCTGCTCCCGACTCTGCTGATGTGAGGTTGAGGAAGAGCGAGTGATACTCCATATATACTATACAATAAATTATATGTGGACGATAGTCAACTAATCTGTTTGATTTCTAAGTTGTTGTGCAGAGAAGGAATGATGGCAGTTAGGCTAGCTTGGTTAGCTAGTTCACTGTAGGTCTCTTTGTGGTCAGAGTCATGAAAACCTTCCTGCTTGTTCCTTGAATAAAGATAAAAACTTATAGCTTCTTTTTTTGTTTCCATTTTTTTCTTTTTATGTCATGTGTTTCAGTCCAGGTTTTCTACCTTGTTGCTTTTGGCATTGTGACCCACCCTGTCTGCTTCTCTCTTCAGTTCTCACCCCTCAGGTCAAGGAGAGAATTAACCTTTCCACCCCGATTTACAGTCTCATGTCAAAGATCTCCGACTTTCTCCCACTCGTCTCCGTCTGAATGCAGCAGATTCTTGAATCCTGTTTAATAGATTCAAAAGTAAAGGCAGAATGTTCTTATTTTAGGCCAACTATTATATTGATTAGCAATCTCGTAAAATGGTGGCTTAGACTTGATTTTCTGGGTTTCCCACAGTTTGATTACAGCCTTCTTTTTTCTTTAGTTATGTTTCAATAAATTGGTGGCCTTTTCTCTTTCTCTGTGTGTCTGGGCCACTGACTTTATCGAGTTATAGTAGCATATGATTCACGGCCGTCTAGTCACATCCTCAGCCAGGCTTTCTCTTTACCTTAAAGTGGTTATTTTTTATACGCTACCATTACGTTTCCAGTCCCTGGAATAATAGACTGCGTTAAAAAATTAAGTTTCTATTTCCCTGGTATTTCAGAATTCTCATATTTGAATTAATTTTTTATTATAACTTATTTTCAAAGTGTAGAATTTTTTTTATATTTGTTTTGATCACCAGGTTTTCAACCTAAAAAAAAAATTGTGGCATTACTAGTTTATCAATTTAATGTATTTTTAATTTATTTATTTTAACTTAGATCTATGACTCACCACTGTAACTGTAATATAAATGTAAATGTATTATAAATGTTTTCAATGACGATTTTCGACGAGCAGTAAACAGTTTTTATCGTCGGATTGTTGTAACGTCAGAATGGCCGAGCGGTCTAAGGCGCCAGACTCAAGGGTGTACCTTCCTCACAATGGGAATTCTGGTCTCCAGATGGAGGCGTGGGTTCAAATCCCACTTCTGACAATGTTTTTACCAAAGGAAACTCCCGAGAAGTTAATATCTTATATAATGTGAGGCTCAAACGAAATGCACCGATGCAAAAATGAAGCCAATGATAACGACGTTAGGAAGGTCTGCGAGAACATCGTCCAATCAGCAGCCAGTTTGCTGGTTTAGGAGCCGAGTCCAAACGTAGCTAACTTTAGCCGCTAACCAGCAGCGGTTAAAAAAAAGGGACATATAGCTAACGTTAGCCGTCAATAGAAGGACGGCGAAGCCAGCAGCGGTAAAGAAAAAAAATCGTCTGTAAAAATAATGATAATAATAATAATAATAATAATCCGTCAGGACATATACAGTGACTAATTTTAACAATAAAAAAACGATTACTTATCCTGTGACACCTACAGCGTTATCCTACACGTTATCTGGCTAAAATAATAAGTTTAATATGAAAAAATATGACCAGAAATCTGTCGTCATTAAATTTGGTAATTATTTGTATACTACGTTTAAGATTTTTTTTGTAAACATGAACGTATCTCACATAGCATTTTAACCAACTGAATATGATTCAAGTTAAGTTAATAAATAATTTTGGACGTAATACAGAATCAGTCTGTTGATTTAAACGGGAATCATAAGACTAGTTATCGTTATTTAGTCCAAAACTATGAAGAACCTCTTGTTGTCCCAAAAAAAAAACAAAAAAACAATAGGATTTTGGAATTCTAAACTGTCTCACAACTGTCTACTGTATACACAATACATATAATATATAGATCTATATACATAAATAAATATCTATCAATCTATTTATCTATATATGTATATATATCTTTATATTATATGTATTATATACAGTATATGACACTATTGCTACCTTTTAAGAAATGAAGAAAAATTGTGAAGCTTCAACTGTTGCTGTTGCACAACATGCATGATTACAACATTTACTTTTGTACGCATTTGTTGAAATTGTAGTTTTAATCATTTATGACCATGAACTGGTCTATACTTGATGTAGCTGTGACTGACTTTGATTTGGACAGATTTAGAGTCTGATACAAAGTGAATTTGGATGCAGGTGACGACACATGAGGCCTCAGTTACACTCTGGGCGTTGCGTTGCGGTGCGGTGCCAGCTAGCCTCTCTGGCCCCTGCTCTCTGTGCTTCTGTGCTCTTTTTTTTGTAATGCACTTCATTAAAGTTGGAACAGTTCAAGAATCTTAGGGAATAAACAATTGAGAAGGAATCATCCTGGTAATTGCAGCTCACAGGTCGGAACATCACTTCACGATAATCAGTCAACAGAGAGAAGTACACACATACACGCAGACACATAAACACCACTGCGTTCACACACAAAATCCGACAGCCTCACTCGTTTTCCCATCGTCCCAGCTGTGAAGTGTCATCAGAGATGAGTGACAGCAGAATCACAGTGAAATGAATATGAACAAGGATTTGAATATGAATATGTAGATGGAGGAAAAGCAGACTCTTTGGCTCTGCTGTGTTATCTGTCAGAATATGACAGCTGTCATTTATCACTCTCACTGTCACTGCTTCAAGACGGGCACAGCCCACTGACCCACCTGACAGGAGAGGAGACGTGGACATCTGTGTCTTAGCCGACCAAGGAAATGTCATCATCATCTATTTGGTGGATTTGAGGAGGGTTGGCCAGGGCACCTGTGATGTGGCCAGACACAAAGTCTAGGTTAAATATAGACCTACAGCACTGTATAGTACAAATAATATGATAAATGTCAGATATTTTATTTTTAAATGACTAACTATAATCTTAAAAAGTCTTAGTGGTCACAAAAATTAGTTAGGGTGTTTCTTACTTTAACACTAGAGAACTTCTCTATCTTAAAATTCAGATTAAAGCCACGTAAACAGCATTGTTGTGATTTTTGATGTAAATAGTTTTTTTTAAGAAAAAGGATAATTTTTACATGAGTCAAGTGCTAAAAATTGAATATGATCCAGCCTCCTCTTGGCTTAAAAAATAATAATTATACACTATATACAGTAATCTTCTTCTTCTTTCGGCTTGTCCCGTTTTTCAGGGGTTGCCACAGCGAGTCAACAACGTCCATCTCACCCCATCTCATCCTCAACTCCAACTCCAACCTCCTCCATGTCCTCCCCCACCGCATCCATAAATCTCCTCTTTGGCCTTCCTCTTTGTATCTTACCTGGTAGCTCCATGTCTAGCATTCTTCTCCCAATATAACCACTGTCCCTCCTCTGAACATGTCCAAACCATCTCAATCTGTCTTCTCTAGCTTTTTCTCCAAACCTTCCTGTCTGTGTTGTCCCTCTAATCACCTCATTCCTGATCCATTCCTTGTCACCCCGAAAGAGAATCTCGGCATCTTTAACTCCTCCACCTCCAGCTCTGTCTCCTGTCTTCTGTCTACTCCTAGTGTCTCTAATCCACGCATCATGGCTGGTCTCACAACTGTCCTGTAAACCTTTCCCTTCATCTTAGCTGACTCTCTTCTATCACAAATCAACATTATATTAATACAGTAATCAACTGCTAATAAATTCATTCATCTTCTTCTGCTTGTCCTTTGCCCGGTAATAAAGACAGGCACCACCAGCCTTCATATGGGTGGTGAGCCCACAAGAAGTTATGTGGGTCAGGACGACACTATGATGGCAAATCAGTGGCAACCTGGCAACAGGTGGATTTGAACCTTAAACCCTGTGGACCCAAATCCACTTCCTTAACCACTAGACCACCATTGCTGACTGCCAACTCAATATCAGCTGTTAAATAAGTATAAAGCTATAAAGTAATGATGTCATTACTTCTGGCATCTTAACTTCTGGCATCTTAACTTCTATAATTGTGTAATGAAGTTGATTCTTTTTTGTGTGTTTCTATAGTGAGATCAACCATCTGGAGTCAGGCCTGATCGTGGAGCTGTGGAATAAAGGTCTGATCTGGGACACAATGATCGGCACAGCGCTGATTCCTCTGGATTCCATTCGTCAGTCTGATGAGGTAAACCAACCACAGAGTCATCAAGTAACTAAAAGGCAAATCTCCATCTATGTACAAAATATTGAAGTCATTATTGTCGCATAGGTTAAGTGAAAATGTTCTATATACTTTTTTTGCCAACAATGATTCAGTGTTTGTCAATAGTTGATAATTAATGAAAAACATCTCTCCTCCAGCTTCTGGTGCTGGTGACAAAAGTTACATTGAAGTACTTTTACCTGTCAACTACTACTACTAATTAAAATACTCCACTCTTTGCCTGTCAGCTGGTGTAGAAAATGGTTTCTTCATCCTTGTTCTTTCTTATTTTTTCTTCCTTATGACTTAAGAGAGCTCATTACTTCATTTCTGTGTTGTGAGTCTGTCTGAATGTGATGCAGTACCTGCGTTGTCATCAATACATTTTCCGTGTTTGACTTCTTCACCTTAATGAACCGTTGAGAGGCTTCTCCTGACACCTTCATCTGTTTATCTCAGAGTTCATTAAATGCCAGTCATTCCACTCCTCTTCACCACCACGAGCCAGGTCCTCAATTAGTGTGTCCCCTGTATGTAAACACTCTTTTCTGAAGTGTTGTTTTATGTCTACCCGTTAGGAGGGACCAGGAGAGTGGCTGTCCCTGGACTCGGAGGTGTTAATGAGGGAAGACGAGATCCTTGGTACCTCAAACCCAACTCCACATCAAGTGCTCCTGGACACTCGATTTGAGTTACCTTACGGTATGCAAGTAAATACTTAACAATACTTATGTGGAACTGCTTTCTCTTTCTGTACAATAAATATACTTGTACATATGAATAGATGTATGTGTATATAAAAATATGTGTATTTTTATCTACAGTATGTATGTGAATCTGAGCTGTTCTCTCACATCCAGTTGTTCCCAGTTAATCTTTCTTGTCCCAATAATTTAATTTCCCAGATATCCCTGAAGACGAAGCTCAATACTGGACCAGCAAACTGGAACGGATCAATACCATGCGGATACATGACGACGTAGGTTTTCAGAAAAAAGAAAAAATATATATATATATATATTTATTGTTGAAATGCATCTTGTGGCTTGTACCTTTTTAGTTTACGGTAAATGTACTGCATTTCTTTAGCACTTAGTTTTTAAGTCGTATCCAACCTCATCTGTGGGTAATGTATTTGTTGCCACTGTTCTTTTGTCGTTACACATTTCTACAGTTTGCTCTCTGGTGCCATCTTGTGGCCAGCACTAGATCCTACATACACTAACCGTATCACATGTGTTGTATAGTTTGGTCAATTTGATCCGCTGCCTCTTTGTTTGCATATCCGTTGTTCATGACACAGTATCCAGAGGAGGATGATGTTCAGAGGAGAAGAATGGCTTCAGTACCTTCACAGTGCTGTGAGTGTTTTCAGACACACAACTCATGACATAATAAGATAAGGAAGTTTTCCAATTGATTTCGACTATGATACAAGTTTCTGACTTAAGTTTAATTTAAGTAACTGACACACCTCTTAGATTCACAATGCATGCAATTTTTTATATTCAGTATAATATAGTGTAACATGGCCCCTTATCTACAAACTGTTCCCAGAACAGGCTGTCATGACCATTTTAAACTTTTTTTTTTTTCATGCCAACAGGTAGTTGGGGTTATTTTGGATGGAGTGACCAACAGAGTATGTATGGTTTTCATTTTGTTCCCTTATCATAAATAATTTCATTTTAGTAATGCTTTTTTTTAGCAACATTGAGGTTACGATCTTGTTGGCATGTTTTATATAGTATTAAAAAATGATTTTAAATGTTACGCTTTGCCGTTTTCCTATCGTTTTCAATGTATTGTATTGACCACAAGAGGGAGCTATACTACTATACTCTAAGGTTTTTGTTTAAGCTGAAATTCAATTAAGTTCTAGACTGGAGTTTGGTTTGATGTGTGGCTGCAGTGACATGTAGAACAGCAGGATAGTGAAGCTGAATCAGATACAGTAAACAGTGTACTGATGTCATAAAGACTTTATAATGGATCACATGATGTTGATAAAATCAACCACTACTGTGTGTTTATTAACAATGTTGTTTTTGTGTAATTCCATACATTCTTTATCCAGCTTACGACGACCACGACAGTGCCATGGATGATCGGGACAGCGACTACCGCAGTGAAGCCAGCCACAGGCCAACACGCTTTTACAACAGCCCTCAGACAAACTCATCTGTCCACCAGTATCCTATCGCACACAGGGTCCAACATCAACCCCTGTCCAGGGAGTCTGACTCCATGAAAAGCTATGAGCTGGACTATAGTGAAATGAGGGGGCCCAGGTAAAGACAAATCCACCAGTGGATAACTGGAGATGTTTGCTGCTAATCAGTTTGTTCGATCATTTTATCAATAACCTGCTAATCATCTAATAACTGCCTTTCACAGTTGTGATAAAGATTTGTTTTCTTTGCTTTGTCATTGCACGTTCTCGAACTTTTGTTTGCATGATCTGTCATTTTTTTATTGTTGTCTAACAATTTATTTTTATTTTTCGTTTTTTCTTTTCGCACCTCTCTCTGCATGGCATGGCTTGTGTTTCATTTTACGTCAGGCACAAGAGAAGAAAGAGTAAAGTAAGAATTATTCCTGTGGACTCTGGCATGGGGGTAGAGGATTGGGAGAGCAAATATAAAGTGGCAGATTCGGGTGTCTTGGACGATTTCTTGGACACACAGCAGAAAATGTGGGAGGATGAAGATAAAAGCATCATCTATCGGATCAGTGACAACCAGCGTCCAGAGTCCAAAGGCAGTCGGTTCTACCAGACGGTGGAATGTGACACCCTCTCTTCTGAGGATACAAATAAGTCAAATAGACAACATGAGAGACGCAGCTTTGGAAGTGGAGACGTGCGTTTGGTTTATAAGGAAGCCGGCAGTTTTGAGGATGAATTGTCCCCACCGGAAATCGATATTATTCCGTCTGTCAAACAGCTACAACAGCAGACAAACAGAGAAAATTTACTCTACAAGACCAGACTTTGGGCCAGAAACGCCTTGGAAGAAAGCTACGCAGCTTTTTGTGAAGAGGAGGCAGCCAGAGAAAAGGCTGCATGGCTCCGGAAGAGAAATAATTATGGCTCAGTTGGATCTGATGAGATGCAGTATTCCTTTGGCTCCGAGGAAGAGGAACTTGATGATCTGACCTTCGCTGAAGGTGATGCCGTTTATGAATATGAGCATTACTACCAACGTGGACAAGGGTATTCAAGCAGAGGACGGGCAGACTATGAAGTGGATCCAATATTTCCTCCTGTGAAAGTGCCACACGATCGAAAGGAACAGCTGCAGAGTTTAGTTGACTCGATGTCTGAGTACCTGACTGAAAAAGAGGAGGAAATTAATAAATATGAGTCAATTCCTAAAGCACCAAGAAGAAAACTGCCTTTATTACCAACAGATGCAAAACATGTGCAGCCTGAAAACAAGAACGTCCCAGAGGTCAAAGAGGGAGGTGTTGCTGAACAGGGCATAGCAGGAGTAAAAAATGCAATGAGTTCATTATTCAGTTCAATAAAAGGATCAAAATCTGCCCCTGATGAGGACCCATCCTGCCCCACCCCAACCCCAGAGCCACCCCAGACAGATTTTAGTATTGGCATGTCAAAATTACTCTCTTTTATTCCTAAGGTAAATTCAGAACCTACAGAAGCTTCCACCGTCCCTTTAAAAGATCCACCAGCAGAGCCTCAAACATCACCGCAGCCTGAGTCTAGCATTTCAAAGTTGCTGTCATTCATTCCTAAAAGTGGAGGCACCTCTCCTCCAGTGGCTGTGGTCCCTCCTGCATCTCAGGAGAGTACGAGTGAAAAAAAGTTTTCTCTTCAGTCTTTTCTGCCATTTCCATCGTCTGAAACCAGTAACCAAGCATCAACATCTACTGGAGCAGATGGAGAAGGACAGAACAATGCCACCACATCCAACCAACCCATGTCCGGTTTTGAATCCATGTTGGGAAGGCTTAGTCCTTTAAGAATTTTCTCCAGTGCACCGTCATCCAGAGAACCATCTCCTCAACCATCAGAACAAAGAGCTGCTTCGGCTGCGAGTGCTGAATCTCAACAGGGCGCTGCAAATAGTTCTCCAAGTATAGACTTAACACAAATAGATCAACAGTTAGGGGGTGAGATCAGGCTAGGTTCAGAGGGTGGATCAGTTGACCTACTACCAGACACTGCAAGTGGATCTATTGCAAGTGGGTCCATAGAGCTTCTGCCAGAAACTGAGTCATCGGGTGAACTGCCTGATATTCAGCAGAGAAGAACTGCCTCGTCTGAATCAAAACCTGATTCCACCTCAGAAGAAACAGGATTCTTTAGTCCTTTTAAGAAGTCTCTGTCCAACCTCATATCAACCGCTCCTCCTGAAAATCCTCCACAAACTGAGCCGAAACCTGCTGAGGAGTCATTTCTAGGCAGCAAACTGAAGATTCCATTTTTCATCACAGAAAACAGTTCCACCAGCACTCAACCAAGAACAGAAGGAGGAGTTCTTTCGGGAATCCTAAAGCTTGCATCAGGGGATGATGCCAATACGCCACCAAAAGCTCCCTCTCCAAGCCGCGCCGCACTTTTAGAGAGCGTTCCCAAAGGAAACACAGAAACGGGATGGTTTTCAAACCTCTTTAAGGTAGTTCCAAATGAGCCATCTAAGGAACCTTCAACACAGAAAGCGAATCAAACTGGTACGTTAACCAAACCGAGTCAAACTACGGTGGAAACTGAACAAAATGTACTGGAAACATCTGAGACCACAGATAATAAGGTGAATCCTCAGTGCACCACACAAGTCCAGCCTGAAGTTGGTGTAGAGGATAACGCTTCACAACAAAATGCACGCAGTGGTATTTCTGTACCATCAAAACCATCATTAGAACATGTGACACCTGACAATAAGCAGCCTCAACAGGGTGGGTTATTCTCAGGTCTGTTTTCAACTTCCCAGCCTACACCCAAATCACAGGAGTCTGGGGGACTCTTGTCTGGATTTTTAAAATTAGCCTCTGACGCAGTTTCTGCTCCGTCATCCACAGGAAGTCAATCAGATCAAACTCCAAAGCAAACACAATCGGCAGTTGTACAGCCATCGTCTGGAGAAGTCTCAACCAATATCCCAAAGATTGTCCTAGCAACAGAAAATCAGCAAACTACCTCAAGTAAAGACGCTCAACCAGAAATTAAAGAGACCCCTTCGCAGTCATCAGGAATTCTGTCTGGGTTGTTAAATTTTGGTACGACAGAGGTTCCTCAAACTGGGAAAGATCAACCACCTCATCACCAAGGACAAGCCAAGACTTCAGTCCAGTCACCAAATCAACCTGTTGGTATAACAGGAACAGTAACACCTGAAGGAGCACAAACGTCACAACCTGGTGGACTTTTTGGAGGTTTGTTAAAATTTTCAGAAAATCTCCCAAAATCACCCGTTGATACGCAGAGTTCCCAACCAAACCAAAAGTCGGGCAGTGTTTTATCTGGACTTTTTGGTAAAATCGTGGAAGTAAATCCTTCGTCACCTCTGTCAGACACTGGAATCAAAGACTCGAACCAAACACCGGCACCAAGCACATCTTCTCAACAAGGAGGTTTTTTCTCTGGTCTGTTTGGAAATGACCCTCCCTCTGCAAACCTGACCCAGTCCTCACCAAACCCACCACAAAGCAACATCACCGGGAAGCAAACACAGAGGCAGGTGGGAAGTAGACAGAATCTTCAGCAGCAAAAACAGGATCCTCCACTTCAACAGTCTGCCACTACTCCAGGGGGAATGCTAGCTGGATTATTTAACAAAATTACTGAGACGCAGACCACACAGCCTGCATCTCGTCAGTCGGACGGTACGGAGGCACAAAATACACGCGTGAAGGTTAATCAGCAGCCAAATCAAGGAGGTTTTCTCTCTGGGCTGTTTTCAAGTGATCCTCCACCTCCACCTCCACCACAACAACATCCACCTGTAAGTCCTTCCAACCAGCAACAGCACCAACAAGGTAGCAGGCAGCCTCTAAGGAGGCAAAACCAGATACCCTCACAAACTACTGCCTCTGCTGAACCAAAGCAGGCTGGCCTTTTGTCAGGGATTTTCAATAAATTGCAATCTAGTGATAATACCTCGCAACAAAATACAGAGAATTCTATATCTCAGCAGGTCCAACCTGATAAATCCACCGCTCAACAATCACCTGAGCAGAGACAGCAAGGGGGGCTTTTGTCTGGTTTGTTCAATCAAGCTTCAACTCAACAACAACAGCCTAGCAAAATAACTACTACAAGTGCTCAACATCCAAGTCAGAGTGGGGGCCTGCTTTCAGGCATTTTCAAGTTAACATCTTCTGAAAATCAGCAACAGGAACAGCAGACACACAAACCTGCTCAGACAGACCAGACTTCCAATCAGGCAGGGAAAAATCCCAGCCAATCCCAATCCAAATTAATCTCTAATCAAGTAAATCCTGAAACAAATCAACAGCCACATCCAAACCAAGGACAACCAGAGGTTTCCAGAATCAACCCACAAGAGGTGCAGCCCTCGAAAGAATTAGTCACAGATAAAATATCAAAAGGTCAAACGCAGAATGGTCAAAGTATTGCACCCAAACCTATATCAAGAACACAACTGTCCTCAACCTCTCAACCTGGGAAGGATGGGCCTGAAACTAGTAAAACCAGTCCACCCTCTGTTTTGTCATCGAGCAATTTCAGAAGAAACGTTGAAGAATCGAGCACAGATGTGAGGTTGAATTCACAAAGAAATAAAGAGGAGCCGTCCTCGTCAGCAACGTCTGCTGTTGCAGACAACAGTAAGGAAACTCTGAATCCTCAGGATTGTAAAGGTCCTGTGATTTCTCCAACCCAACAATACCTCCAGGAAATGCAATGCCTGTTATACGGAACATCAAATGAGTATGGTTACAGGGACCTTCTGTACAACTTCACAGAACATGGCATCATTCACCCTGACCTTTTTGAGCGCCAGTGCCTTATAGAAAGCCTTCTTTGGCAGCAACTCAATGATTATGCCCTTGCTGAAGCTCTTGCATGTCAAGTTCAAAAGCAAAACCAAGAATATAACGCCAATACCTCACACAGAGTTACAGTACCAAGACAGGAAAATCAACATTGGTTGAATCCCAGAGAAATGGACATTAGTGCTTTCAATGTCCCCTCACATCCTTGGCGGGACGCCGGCGCCCAGCTTTTTGAAAACAGGAATCGCTTTTTTGAACCCGAAGATGATGTTGTATTATTTGACATGAGCTGCAGGGAAAAGAAACCATGGAGTAGCTGCGACAATTTGAACAATCCCGAGGAAAAATCTTGGATGGTCGAAGGAAAGGCTTTGAATCTGTCCACAGAAAAAAACAAGTCACAGAGAAGTAGATGCATGTCCCTTACTGAATTCAGCTCCAGAGAATTGAACAAAGTTGAAGAAAAACATGTCGACAGCGTGGATGCAAGAAAGGATTTTACTTTGAAATCAGCAACGGCATTTTTAAAACAACTTGCTAAAAATACAGGACCGTTGAATTTAACCCCCAGTGCTGTGGATTTAAGTATGTCCACCACATCTACAGATGATGACATGATGTTACATGATCCCGAGTGGTATCAACAATGGCTTTCACTACTGGAGCAAGGGCTGTGGTGGCCAGCTGAGGCAGGGGATTGTGGCTACTTTGTTTATCTAGACGAGGAATACATTTATTCACTGCTCACAGACAGAGCTGGTAGACATCTCTACGCTTGTGCAACCCCTGAAAACATACAAGCTCTTGGTAATGTCACCAGTCACATTACCAACATTATAAAGGAAACGAATAAAATGAACCTTTGTGGTTTTAAAATTCCCCTCCATTCCGAGCACAGAGATATCGGTATTCCAGAACAACGGGGGAATAACTTTGTTCATTCAGGAGCACCCATGGATTTAACCTCCGCTCTTCAGAAGGGTGAAAAATTAATGCACATGAATATGGAAAGCTTTTCCCAAATGTTCCAGGAATCCATGACATCCCAGACGGAGCAGCCTGTTGATTTTACTGCGTACAAACTCAAAAAGGTCACAATGCAGTCGGTACAAAATACTTCCACCTGCCAAAAAGAAGCCAAAGATGCTGTCGATTTCACTTTAAACGCTCTCAAAGGGTCACATGGGGGGCCTTACTGGAAGAATCATGGCATACCAGATGTAACAAGACCATCACCCACATCTTGGGCGATGAGCAATTCTTCAAAAGTCCTACCAGGGAAGAAATATCCAATTCCTGAAATCCAAGTTGCTCATGTAGATGATACACCACTAGAACAAACAAGGCAAAAGTCCAGTTTGGTGTTTTCAAGTTCTGGGAAAATCATAGAAAAATCTTCCAAAAATAATTCAAATAACCCAACTTCAGTATCAGTTAAGATAAATACACCAACCTCTCAAAATCAAGCTTCTTCACCTTCCAAAATACCTGGATCTGCACATGTGGGAAGGAAACTTCCCGCAACTCCATCTCCTTTAGCGCAGGCATCTCCTGTTAGAACCTTGCCTCCAGATCCTGTATCGACTGTATCTTCTTCTACCATACAGAAACCAAGGCTGTCTAGGCAGCCGTCCCACGCTGACAAAGGTAGTCCAATACCACAAACAAATAAGACTTTGCTCACAGAAAAAGGTGTCATTAGCAAGGTCCAAGGAACCATACCCGTGTCTAAAAATCAGCCTCGTGAAGCCCCATTGAAATCAGCACCAAAGCTACACATACTAAATGAATCACCTATTACCAGTGAAACTAGCCTTTGCAACAGATATTCAAAATCGAGCTTTCCAACAAGTGCAATTGTTTGTAATAAAATAATCGATTATTCTGCAGAAACCATTAAAAACAAAGATATTACAGGAACAAAAGGAACACAATGCAACAAAAACAAGACACAAAAACAGGAGGCTGTTGATTGTACAAGGTATAAACTAAAAAGACTCAAAGCGCAGAAAGAGATGGATTCCAACGTAAATGTCGAATCGACCAACAGGGCAACAATTGCTATAGATCTCACAAAGCAGATAGAGGAGGATGAAGAGGATTTATCACCTGTGTTTTCACACACTGTGTCTATGAACATTGATTCAGTTGATCACAACAGCCAATCAGAGAACAGACTGTCTGGACGAGACTGCAAAGTTGGACACGTCTATGTCCAAAGACCGCATCCAAAGACTGCATCCCAATATACTTCAATAACACCAGAAATAAACCAAAATATTTCTCCAGGCTTAGGCAAGTATGGAAAAGACATGAGGTCCACAACCTCAAAGAATTCTCTTGTCAACAATACTTTGTCCACAACGCACCCTTGTGTTGGTAACAGCACACAACAGATGGCTCAAAATGTTGACGTCGCTGTCAAAACTGTAACCAAACAGGAGTCAAAAAAGCCTTCTGTTACCTCCCCCTCTATTGGAGGACAACAAGGACAACCTAAAGGGCAACCACACCCACAAATCATGTCAGGTGATTTGAGAGAGCAGACTGCTGATGCAAGGAGAAGAATCTTTACGCGTTCTTTAAGTCAGTCTGGCGGAAAGACTCAAATATATCAGCACAGTGTTCCAGCAAACTTAGTCAGAGCTTCCCTGGATATGTCTGTAAAATCACCACTACCGCAAACTGGGGTCCAACCAAAGACATCTGAATCTGAGGCTGTCTCCTTGACAAAGAAAGACCCTTTTATGCGTGAGGTGTCAGAAAAAAGTTCTAATCATGGATCTATGGATTTGTCCAATCAAGGAGTGTTGCCAGAGTCAAATCATTTTGATTCCTTCCCTTTTGAGAAACACCGTTCTTCTGTAGATGGCAATCAGGAAAAGAGGGAGGTAGCACTATTAAGGCGACAAACCTTTTCTGTTCAATCTTTGGGGTCCATTGAAAATAGTGGATCAACAGTGCAAGCCACAGCACCAGCAAACAGAGTCAAAGCCATTTTGGACATGACTGCAAAATCAGCCAAGACATGCGCAATGGTTCAAGACAAAAGAATTAATGACTCTTCCACTGAAGCATTATCACTGATAAAGGGCGGGTACAGTGAAAGGGAACTTGCAAGAAGAAACTCTGTTGGCGTGCCACTAGTTGTAGGAACTGTTGCCATAGAAGGAACAGTTGCAAAAGTAGAGGTTGAGAGTAAGACCCAGTATTGTTCACAAAGATGTTTGCAAAGTCAAAGAGATGATGTGGCGAACCATAACTTGATTTCACAATCGGCAGACACACTTCGAATGAATGAATTGTCAGAGTCAGGCACAACAGTGGCTTTGAATATGTCCCACAATTCAGTTCACGCTACAGGAGATGACATTACATCAGCAAATCAACATGTGGAAAATGAAATAATTCCCCTTGTCAATAAACCAAGTCCAAGAGCCTTAGAAAGAAGGAAATCTCTTGGCATGCCTTTAATAGTGGAACCAACCCCATTGGAGTCAACACATAGCCAAGCTAGGAGTACTTCAGAAAAACAGCCAAAACTGAATAGCCATAATGTCCCAGTTTTGCATCAACCAATTCAGAGAAATGAAAATACAATCACTGGGTCAAGATCCGTTATCCACCCGTATCAACCTTCTACATCTCCAGCAAATTCTGTTCGTAGCACATTAAACATGTCAGTAAGGACCTCCAAATCTGAAATTGCGCCAAACATAACTGATCCTGTATCACTAATAAAAGTAAGACCAAATTTAAGTGATGTAGTTGGTGTTCCCCTCGTTGTTGAAACACAACCTCCAAAACAGCAGGTAGAAAGGCAGCAGGTATCAGTAGGATGCCAGGGGAGCATACCTCCAGGATTTGACATTCAGAGGACTGAGAAGAAAACATCAGCACCTGCCAACTCCTTCAAAAGCTTTTTAGACATGTCTCCAAAGAAGGAACAGAAACTGTCTGAAATAGTCCCCAAAACCCTGTCAACTGAGGCTGTGTCGCTGGTTAGAGACAAGGCAACAACAAGTGTCAGTTCTCCTGGATTACCGCTTATAGTGGTGAAACCCGAAAATCAAGACAAAAATCAAGAAACGAGAAAATCCTTGCGTGGAATTAGCACGGTTGAAACCCTGCAAAGCCAGGTGTCCACCTTCCATGTTAGCAAGGTCTTTACTAATTCAAGGGTTGCCTACAAAGATGCACGTCAACTAACATCTCCTATAGATTTCTCTTCTAATCAAGCCCCAAAGACAGCAGAGCGTTTGGATTACCACGTTCACGTAGAAAAAGATCAACCGATAAATTTCACCGCTATGAAAGGATCAAAAGAAATACATAAAAAAGCACCAACAGCTTATCAATATGGCAATAAATTCTTGACAAATGTTGTGGACCTCACTGTGGATTTTCAAAATAAAACCACAAATCTGTGTAACCAAGATGTAAGGGATCTATCTAATGTTGAGTTGAGCGTTGATGAAAAGCAAAATCAATATAAAACCGTACAAAATATAAGGGAAGGTGAACAAGATGCAAAATCATCACATTATATTTTTGATAAAAGAAACACGACCAAAATGGATCTAGATTGCAGAAGGCAGCCACCAGTCAATACCTCGCGTTTCTCAGAAGAACATCAGCACCAGCGCATGGAAATCAATCAAAGTATAAAAACTGAAGCGCTTTCTTCAAGATCCTCTGCGGAAAAACAAAATACAAGTGTACAACTATGCAGAAGACCCAAAATTCTTATAAAGCAAGCGACGGTGGAGCGCTATGGGATAACTGAGATGATACCAGAAGAAAGTGAAACGGCGCTAAGAGAAGAAAACTCAATACCTGAATATTCTACCCAGCAACAACATGGTGAATACGATGCATCCAAAAGAAATCGGCAACACGCCACTGATACGACACCACAAGACTCTGTTAGACATGAAACAAAAGAATTGATGAAAGACTTAAAGCCTGTGCAACCAACTGGAACCCCAGATAGACACAAAGTTGAACCGGTTTGCCGTCTTCAGCAACCCGATTTAAGTAAGCGTGTTGTCATACCGAATAAAACAACACCATCAAGTGCTGTGACTCCAGTTCTCTGCGCATCAAAAAATACAGTTCCTACATCAACCACCACAACAACACAGGACAGAGTGTCCACCACACAAATGGAGAACAGTTATACAAACCAAGGACTTGAGACTAAACTTAAAGAACCATCAATCAGTCAATCTTCAACTTCAACAGGATGTACCTCAGTCAAGAGTTTGATATCATTATTTGGTGGTTTGGGATCCCAAAACTCAGCTGAAACAAAACCAGCACCTGTTCCACCTCAGAGCTGTACAGGTGTAGATACAAGAACAATATCTACACCGAACAAGACTTCTGGAAACTCTACTGCAGATGATTTAGAACTGAAAATATCAAACGCAAACACTATTGGAAGTGTACCAAGGACTTTCAGTCGACAGAGTCCAGTTAGTACTTCCACATCTTCTAAATTAACTAAAGATAACGACAATGCGTCAGATATTCAAGCTGAAACTACGCCAGTTGTAGCCGAAGACAAAATGGACATCACAAAAGATACAGGAACAGAGAAAGAGACGTTAAATGATGAACTTTCACAAGAAAAGTATGATTCCACAGAGATCCATGGAAGTAGTTTCAAAGAAGACACGTCAAAAACAGTTCCATTGGAAGTCTCTAAATCAGACTCAACACAGCAAGACATGAAAAAATCAAACACTGTATGCGAGGAAAATGTAAACACCGTACAAGTATCATCTCAGAAAAAGTCTCAAGAAATCATATCTGACACACCTAAGGAGAAAATACATCCAAGACCAGTGTATATTGGCATCAACTGCCCAGACGTAACCCGTGAGGATTCAGAGCAAAAGCCTTATATTAGACTTCCCCACGTTTTTGTCTCTGCTGCGAGTTCGCCGGAAGAAGAAACAAATGAGCATGGTTTTAATAAACCTAAACAACCATTAGTGGGCGAGTCTGAGGAAACATCTCCCATTGAGGTGTCTTCACCAACAGAAGTTAATAATGGTGATTTACCGCCAGCTACAATTAAGGATGCCAGAGCAATCGGAAGTGGAACCCAACAAATTGCACCAGAAATTGAATCAGAACAGGTCAACGTCTCTTCGCAATCAGATCTATCAGAAAACGCAGAAGATTCACATTTCAAGAAAGATACAAGAAGAGAAGAATTAAAACCTTCCTCAGAGCACTACTCAACAAAAACATCCACAACAGATGATACTGAAGCCCATGACCCACACGTGTATGTTTCCTCCATTGACAAAAATTCAGCAGACTACACAGTTAGTACACCAATTGCAGTAGTTAAGCCTCTAACTGATCAGCTAGAAGGCACAAGTGCAGAAGTAGAATCTGAAAAAGATTCAAAAACTCGTGAAGAGTTTGGTTATGATAACAATGCTGTTGTATTCCAAGGTCGAGCTCAATCTTTAGACGGAGACTCACAAAATGAAAAGTCATCGAACCTAAAATTATCAGAGGAAGCGCAGCACATTCATGACGTAAATAAAATGGAAAATAGTGCTGAGACTAGAAATCTTAATGATTTTAAACCAGAGATAATCACCTCAGAGGGGGGTAGCTCGATTGCTAAGGGTGATAAACAACAGTCTGTCCCCCATGTTAAAGACACTGTTCCTGTATCACCTTCACCCTCAGACACAACCCAACAGGACACAGCATCCCAAAGTGGATTGTCAATCTTTGGCGGTATACTTTCTAGTTCATCTACAAAAACCCCATCCGGCAGTGGGTTACTTTCAATGTTTGGTGGAACAACTACACCGTCTTCACGAGACACAAAAGTCCCCCCATTATCAGCACCACAGGAGCCTCAGGGTAAAGGCTTGTTTTCTATGTTTGGATCTGGTAGCCAATCACATTCTGTTCCAACTGTTGAACCCAAAGGTCCTCAACCCAAAGAACCCCCAGGGAAAGGTTTATTTTCTATGTTTGGTGCATCTTCAGTGCCGCAGCAATCCACCCCCGAAAGTCATCATGTGGTTGGTCCCCCACCAAAGGGAACATCTACCGCATCATCTTTATTTGGCAGTATGCTCACAAGTTCTACTGGTAAAAGCGAGGCTACTTCTTCGGGTTCAAGTTTGTTTTCCAAATTCAGTCTTGGTGGTCAACCTCAAACTGGACCTAAAATACCGCCAACAGAACCAGTAGCAGAATCCAGAGTCCCAGAGATCTCAGGAAAATCACTGTTTTCCTTGTTTTCTGGACAAACCCAACAAGTTACAGAAGCCAATTCTACGACATCTAAACCGCTTCAAACCCAAATTACAAAAACACATTTATCAGAAAAAAAGGGTCACGTTGAGGACAATCGTACAAGTGAACCATCAGAGCCCATTCTTACATTGTCTGGGGAAAAAGAACAGGAATTGGAAGTCCAGGATTCATCAATGGAATCTACCAAAAAGACTAACGATGTGTTCAGTGATCCGATTAACGAAAACAAAACAGCCACAGTTCAGCAACACGTTCCCTGCAATGAAACAACACAAAATACCCTTGAGGGTAAATATGAAGAAAGTACATATTTAAAAAATGAGACCCAAGTGGATCAGAATGTAAGTTTAGATGGTGAGTTACAGTCACACGTTGAACAAGAATATGTTATAGAAGATGATACTAAATTACAAACACATACTGTAGAAATTGTGAACAAGGAAGACATAATGCCAGATACAAACAAGGCCACAGTAGAAATATCTGAAAATGCTGTCAAACATAAAGAATCAGACATCGATCAATATGTGGAAGGAGAGATAAAATGTCATGATGTTGAAGAACAAACCGCGGGGACACAAGAGGCTGTTGTTGAAGAAGCAATGAATGTTGAAGCTGAAGAAAAATTAACCAGGGAGTCACAGAGGGTTCTTGAAGAACAAACAGTTGAAGGAATACATTTGATAGAAGAGTCAAAGAAAGATTCTGAAGAAGAAAATTTTGCATCAGCAGAGAAGCGAACAGAGGACACAAAGAAAGATGATGAAGAACCAAAAGATGCCGATGTGGAAACGGTCACCAAGGAACCAGTGAAAGTTGCAGATGAAAAACAAATAGTTGGAGAGATGGAGACATTTAAGGACGAAAGTCCAATAATTGCAGAGGACCAAGTAGGTGATGCAAATGTAGAGAAACCTCCTGATAAAACTGAAGATTCTGATTTAATGAAACCCGTTGAAGATTCCTTGATTGTCGCAATTTCAAAGACTCCGGAAGAGTCGTCTGAGAATTTAAAAAATACACCTGAAGAGAAAACCATGGGACACCCAACATCAACATTACCACCTGGTGGGGCTACTGAGGTTCCGCAAGGAGCAGACAAACCTTGTGAAGAAAGTTTGATCATAGAAAACTCTTCAAAAACTGAAAAAGACACTGCTGATAACATTCCAACAATAAGTGAACAGCCTACACCCTTCAAAACACCATCACTGCAACCTGCTTGTTATCCGCATCCACAACCACAACCGAGGCCAGCCATGGTTAGGGCTCCTGGGCCCCAAGGACCAAGAATGGGAGCACCAAGGATGGGACATCCACAAATGGCGAGGCAGAGAATGGCTCCTCCAAGGCAACCAGGGCCACAAAAACCCCCTGAAGGAGCTCCGTTTTCTGGCTTTATGTCTATGTTTTCTGCTCCAAATGTTCAAAGTAAATCAAGTGTTGGAGGATTTTTGAGTGGTTCAACTGCTTCATTTTTTGGATCACCTGTTTCTAGTCAACCACGTCCGCAACAGCAGAAAAACTTCTTTGGGCTTTCGAGTAATATCGGAGGTGATTCTTTAACCAGTGACATATTTGGTATATTTAAAGGACCAGATGCAACAAAATCTGGGGAAAATCAAAAGATGACCACAGGCTCTGTTCAAGATGTTACTGCTCCAACCGTAGTTGCTAATGAATGTTCGAAAACAAATGAAGATGAGGCAACTTTATCTCAATCTGTATCTAATAAGAACCAACAAGACTTGGAGGTACCAGAAAAGGGATTGGTGGAGGAGGCAGAAAAGATAAACAAAACAGAAGAGGAGGAAAGCCCTGATGTTCAACCTAAAGGTGAAGAACAGGGTGGATCTCCTGAAATCTTGGATGACACAGATTTGCCTGAAAAGACGTTGCCTGACAAAGTCGAACCAACCTCAGCTCCTGAAAGCAAAGGCATGTTTGATCTGCCCAGTTTGTCAGCCCCAAAATTTGGTTTTATGTCCGTAACTGCTGAAGGTTCATCAGCTATTGGATCTCTATTCTCCTCTTCTTCTCCATCCTCGGATGTAAAAACACCACAACAGTCAGATGGAGGTATATTTTCTGGTTTTAAAAGCTTCTCAGATAGTATTTTCCAAGACAAAAAGCCAGCTGAAAAAGAAGATGCATCATCTGCCCTGTCTCTGTTTGGTGTGAAACTAAAATTGGGCAACTCTGAAACCCCAACATGTGAATCCACCTCTTCTGTCAACCCACATGCCACGTCCCCAAATCAAAGTTCAGCGCCAACCAGTGAATGTGAGATGGTGACTGAAAAACCTTCTCAAGATCCAGGAGAAACTGGAAGTGCAAACGCAAGTGACACTGAAGGACCAACAGCATCCTCAAAAACAGGAAGTTGTGACACGCTGGCCGAGTTAGAGCAGTCTGACCTCCCATCTCACTCACCTTCTGTAGCAGAATGTTTAGATAAACCCCAGGTGATGATCACTCCATGTGTTGAAGAAAAGGTTGAAGATGATACGCCTGCCACATTGCATGCAGATTTGGGCACAGATCAACCAAAGGAGATGCTGACGGAGGATGCTTCAAAAAGGCTAGTTCAGTTTGAAAGTCACACATTACTGGTTCCTCTTATGGCTTTAGATTCCCATTTTTCCTCAACATACTTTGTCATGTGTCAGCAGTGTTGTGGTCTATTTTCCATTTCCTTTCCTTGATCCCAAAGATGGAATGTAAACATTTAGAATAGCGACATCTAGTGGTGTGTGTGTGGTGTAATAATATCTATCATTTCTATAGAAATGATGGCATATTTTCTGGACTATAAGTCACACTTTTTTCATTTTCTGGCCTAATTACAAGATGTATTACAAGAATTACAATATACTCAGGCACAACTGAATATCTATAAATTTTATTTTATATCATTTATTTTTGGAACTTTATTAATCCCTTGGGAGTATTCTGCAGCAAATGATGCCTCTGCATTTAACCCATTTAACCCGGGGTCAGTGCTCAGGGAACAGTGTGTAGGGACACCATGGTCAGGACACCTCAGCGCTGAATTGGCATAGGGGGGAACCTTGTGGACCCAAGTCCGTTTCCTTAACCATTAGGCTACCAACTGACCCAAAAACATGTTACATTGGCAACGGTTTCACTTTTTTGTTAAACTGACAGCTGTTCATGGTTACTGGTGCGACTTATATTCTGTAAAATATGGTACAATAATTTCTACAGTAATAAAAACACCAATTTTTTTTGTTTATCTTATCTATTTGAGAAATTATTATCTGGTCAATGTGGACTACTAGGATCAGAAAACACCCATAGCTTTGTTTATAACGATCTTTTGCCCCCACAGCCCACCAGACAGCAGTCGCTTTGATTCGTCAGGAAACCTCAGTCCTGTCAGTTCCCAGCTCAGTTCCGAGCCTGAGGAACGCCAGGATCCAGTGTATGGTCAACAAGGTAGCCGTCAGGCTCCTCTCCTCAGCCAGCCCTCCACCTGGGACGAGGAGGAGCCAGAAGAGGTGGAGAAAGGTCTGGACCCACAACCAGAGCCTGGTTCAAACAAGGATTTAATCGACGCTACAGTCATTGGGCCAAAAACAGAGTTGAACAGCTATGATGAGAGCCGGACTAAAAACAGGTTGATTGAACTACTTGACATTGATTTTCATTTTCCATCTTCTCTCTTAGCTTTGAACTCATTGATTTCTTTGCGTTACCTTTGTCAGTTTCTTTGAAGATGGTCCCCTGCCTTGTTCCCCGTCCAGAGTTCGCTGGCTTAAAGCATACAACAAAGTGAGATTGCAGCTTCTTGAGGTAGGACCAGGCTTTTTCAACGATTCACTTTTTTCACTCTTTCCCTGTGTTTCTTTGTCCCAAAGACACAGTCGCTCACTTGCGCCATCACTTCTAAATATGTTTTTTACTGTTCTTTTTTTTCCTCTGATGCTTTCTTTTTTTTCCACATTTGGATTGGTTGAGTTCTCCAAATAAGTTGTTTTGCTGAACAGCTGAGCTATTTTTCTGGCTATTTCTTTGTGTTAAAAATGCCAAGGAAATGTCTGTTTTACTGCACATTCTTCTATTTCTGCATATATCAGACGGTCATGAAGTTGTTGGAAAATGTATATTTCACCATCCCACAAATGCAGCATTTGTCCAGTCTTGATGTCTCAAAAGCAATTTTGACAAACTCCATTGTCTGCAAGACCTGTAGAGGAAGCTTGGTAGGTTAAGGGAAAGGTTTAAGGTGAAGGGAAAGGTTTACTGGACAGTTGAGACGAGCCATGATGGATTAGAGACACTAGGAATAGGTAGAAGACAGGAGACAGAGCTGGAGGAGAAGTTAAAGATGCTGAGATTCTCTTTAGGGGAGACAAGAATGGACAGGATCAGGAATGAGGTGATTAGAGGGACAACACAGACAGGAAGGTTTGGAAAGAAAAGCTAGAGAAGACAGATTGAGATGGTTTTGGACATGTCCAGAGGCGGGACAGTGGATACATTGGTAGAAGAATGATCCTAGAGATGGAGCTACCAGGTAGGAGACGGTTGCAGTGAGGGAGGACATGGAGGTGGTTGGAGTTAGAGTTAAGGATACAGAGGACAGGGTGGAAGAGGAAGCTTCCGGGTGAAATGATCTGTGTTTTGTAAAGCTTGATTGATTGATTCATCTTCATCACTATGTCTTCCTGTGAGTGGTGAGCCCACAGGAAGTTATGTGGGCCTTCAGGACCCAAGTCTGCATCCAAGTTGTTGACTGTAAGATGTTCTCCTTTTTACCCTTTCTTTTTAAACTACGTCCAGGTTTATTTGGATCCAGCTCTTATGTCAAAAGCCTTGATTTGGCAAAAGATGAAAAGAATCATGTAACATATATGAAAAGATTTATTATAATCAAAAAACTCCCCAAAACTATATTTTTAGAATAATTTATAAAAAAGGTAATATTTATTTCCTCAGATTATCTGAGTGTCTGATTCCTTTTCATCCCCCGTTTATAAAATACTGATTAAACCTCAGCATGAACTTTGGAAAATCATGTTTGTTTGTTTATGTTGAGAATCAAAGGAGCCTAAAGGGTCAAAGTTGTGAGTCTGTTTGATAGAGAGTCAACTGGTCACATGATCCTCCCTTCACATGCTCATTGGTTTATTCATCTTCTTCTGCTTGTCCGTTGCCGGGTCGCTGGGGCAGCTGGCGCCACCCAAATCACACTATATGGTGAGCCTTCCTGTGGGTGGTGAGCCCACAGGAAGTGATGTGGGTTGGGACAGTGCTATGTGCTCAAAGCCCCTGGCAGCTGGTGGATTTGAACCGGGGTCCGCTTCCTTAACCACTAGGCCACCACTGCCACCCCTTCACATGTACTCCACCCTTCTAATGCTCCTTGAGTAAAACACCAGATCGCCTCTGTTCAGTTCCTGACCCTGTGTTCTGACCTGTGAAGCGGCAGAAAGAGCACTAGACAATTTCACTTCAGAAAGCAATAAAGTGTTAAATTATTTATGACTCAGCTGCACAACTCTCTGCCTGCTTTAAGAATAAGCCCAGCGGGCTGCCGTGAATCCAAGTCCTCTGTCTTCTCAAGAACAAAATTTCTCCAGAGACAGACTTCAGTGCACCCCAGACAAGTGAAGTCTCTGCTATGAGGAACAATCGGAAGTTTTCAAGGTGATGACTTAGAACTGTCTAAATAGCAACTTCCTAGGCCAGATTCAACAGGTATTTCATATGTAAATATATATTTTTTATTATTATTTTGACTTTCTTGAAAAGTAAAAAATAGCTGCCTGTGTTTATGATGTAAACAAGGACAAGAGTGAAGCCACTGGCTGCTGCAATCACCAGAAAGACAAAAATAGTCTTTTGTCTCCCAAGCGAGCATTGTACCATGGCAACGACAGTACAATATCTATGGAAACACAACCGTATATTTGTCCACAAAGTGGAATTACTGCCGTTGATGTAGGGTGTGTGTGTCTGCGCTAGTATGTTACCAATACGATTCTTCAATCACATGGTAATGCGTAATTTCCCTTACTGGAAATCTATAGCATGAGATTACTACAGCTGATACAGGCAGGGGGCGCCGTTAGTTATATTTGGTTTCTGTATACTTTTGAAATCCTTGTTGTATTTTAGCAATTTCTGCTGATTCACATTTTTAACAAAAATTCTAACATATAATAGAACAAAATATAGAACATATAATAGAACAAATTAAGTTTGGTAT
>JAFBJS010057581.1:0-46339 GCA_016785265.1 Paraplagusia blochii
CTCAAACCAACCAGACTGTGGACTGTATTGACAAGTCATGATACAAGTTAGTGACTGCAATTGTTTTGAATCATGGGCCTAACTGTTGACAACGAATGTATGGATTTTATAAAAAAAAAACAAAAAAACAAAAAAAACCGAAACTATCTTTTTTACTTAAAATTGGTAAAAAATGTTTAAATAATTTCGCATTTTTGCCACATTCGTCTTACATACACACTTTTACCCTACAAAAAATAAATTAATGTTTGAAAAAAAAATTACATATATATATATTCTTATTTTTATGGATTAGGTTCCAGAATTGTATTGTGATTCATTTAATGGCTTTTAAAATGTTAACAATATATAACATTAAACACTGGAAGCATAATATAACACTTACACTAACAACACTACCATATATAATATTACATTTACCCCAGTAAAATTTGACAAGGCGTTTGTGCTTCCTGAACGTCGACAAACGAATTCGCAAGTTGAATAATAGTCCGACATGACGACACATTGCAACATACCAAATACCGTCTGTGGGCCCTGAACGCAACATAAACTTTAAAGTTAAAAATATATAATTGAATAATAGTCATTCAAATTCTCGAAGAAATTCCTCGAAACACCAGCTCTGGGTCTGAACCCGTGCTTGTTACCTCCTGGTGTGGTGCTGAACAGAGTTCCTCCCGGGGTAGTGGAGTAGTCCGCGGGCATGTGGGCAGCGTCGAGTATCGCGACCCTCCGGACAGCGGGTATGGCCCGGCTCTTGGTGCTGTGACTTCCCGCTGACATGGCTCTGAGCACCGGGGTCGAGCTGCGGAGTGAGTCGCTGACAGCGTCTGCGTGTGTGTTACTGGGGGAGAGTAAGGACGGGGTGGGAAATACTCGGTGATTTACACGTGGTGCTCGAACCCAAAACAACCTCAGCCGCGACACTTCCGGCAAAACAACGCCTGGAATGGAGGCCCGTGATTGGTGCAGAGCAAGGGGCGGGGCTCGGGGTGGGAGGTGTTTTACGACTGTAAGGAAAACTACTGGAGAATACACAGTCATTTTAAGGATGGAAAAGTAAATAAATATAACGTAAAGTAGTTATAACGTGGATTAGAAAGAAGCAGAAAACACAAACAATTAAATAATAAATTAACTTGAGTTGTAAGTTGGGTTTGTCAAGCTTGAAAAATAATATTTTTAATGAAAATTCAGATAATACATTAAAGTGTGTCCATATGTCTAGTGCCAAACAGGACAGACAGACAGGGAGGTCTGGAGAAAAAGCCAGAGAAGCCAGATTGAGATGGTTTGGACATGTTCAGAGGAAGGACAGTGGATGCATCGGTAGAAGAATGATCCTAGAGATGGAGCTACCAGGTAGGAGACGAAGAGGAGATTGATGGAAGTAGTGAGGGAGGACACGGAGGTAGTTGGAGCCAGAGTAGAAGATACGTGAGATAGAAAATGTTGATCTGCTCTGGCACCCCCTGAAAAAAGAGACAAGGTGAAAGGAGAAGAAGACGAATGTCTATATGTGCAGTAAATAAATTGTTTTGTAAAACAAATAACAGGATCCTACTTTTATTTTGAAGCCGAATTCCTCAAGCGTTGGATTGTCCACCCATCAATAAGGAACGTGAGCTGGGTAGGAAGGCTGACTGTATGGAGCAGTGGATGAAGATGATTAAACATTATGTAGACCATTAAATATGTTTATTGCTAGAAAAAAGTGTGTATATATATATATATATATATATGTATATATATATATATATATATATAAATATATTAAAAACACACAATTATTATAGTATGTATTCCTATATTACATATTATCATTACAAAATTTATTATGGTATGTATGCTATCAATGAAAAACGAAGCTGTCTGGTAAACAGGTGAAAGACTACAGTTGAGCCAGACAAAAGGATAAGACGTGTTGTTTTTGTCACATCTTTGTTTATTAAGTTTTGTAAATGTTCTGAGCTGGTGTACAGGGTTTACATGATCTATACAGAACTTCATGTCAGAAAGACTCTGATTGAAAGGCTTGGTTCTTTTTTTTTTTACATTTTCACCTCTTTGTTTCTCCTTTTCTCTCTCCTCCTCCTTCTCAGGACGATAAAAAAGAAAAAAAAAAACAAAAAAAAAATAAACAACATGTGGTCAAAGCTACAGAGCCTCTACATTCCCCAGGATCTGGGCGTGGTCGGCCTACGGTCTACAGAAACGCTTAAAGAACATCCAGAACGACTCTATGGGGGGTGCATAGCATTCTAATTACATATATATCAATATATATATTTCATTTTTTTCATATATTTATACATATATTTTCATAAAAACATATTTGTGCATGTGCGCGGTTGCATTCCTTAGGATATGGTAATACGATATTGCATTTACATTGTCATGTATCCATTCTAAAGGAGTATACAGTAGGTGATGTCTACTCTCTGAGACATTTACATTTTTTCATAATACTCTGGTTTTTTTTTTCGTAAATACATCACTGAGGGTTACATGTCCTTGTTTAGGTCACATGCTGGGGGTTAAAGTCCTCCTTCATGCTTTCCTGGTCCAACCATGGTCAGACACACACACACAAACACAACAGGCTACGGCAAAACGCGTTAGTGGACATGAATAAATGACTTAGAAATGATTTCTTAGCTGAGAAAGAAAAGTTGTTAAAATGTTGGAAGCAACTGGCATAAACAACATTCAAGCAGTTTCGAACTAGGGCCACTAGGGGTCTCAATCTCAAATCAACTGAAGCCAATGCTAATCTCATTGTAGAGACAACATTTACCACTAGGGGGTCAGATTACATTACGCTAGTAGACACCGCTGTAGGTGGCTTGAGGGCTGAAAGTGTTACGTTGGCCAAAAATTTGAGAGATTAAACAATATGAGATGTCAATTCTTTTTCAGAGAAAAAATTAGACCATGTAATCACGGCACTGGAAAATATCAGAAGAGGAAGACCTTGGAGTATGTCCTGAAGAGGACAAGGAGAAGGTGTTAGCAAGTGTTGGCATATGCACCATATGAACCATTTGTTGGTTCTGTAGCAGATAATCTTATATTAAACATATTTAAATACCACAGAGTCATATTTAAAAACATTATTAATTCAAACCTGATCATTTGGACTAAAACTTAGTTGATTGATTGATCTTTAGCATATTTTTTAAAATTTTCTGTTGACATAATACAGCAGAAATATGCCAAGGAAGTGTTTAGATTCAGGTGATGATTACATTAAATTCTAGTTGAGTGGTTTTTAACCATTTTTGGTTTTGCTTGAACATCACCCATTATTTCCAGTGGGTTCACCACCTGCAGGAAGATACGCTGCAGTGCAGTACAATTTAGGTGGCAGTGGTGAGAACTGCAGGCCATGTGACGTAGCAGTGGATACGATGATGAAGATTGATGTATCTCACATTTATGGCAACCCCAGAGAACAGACCCCAAGTTGCCCGATTCCTTGAGTATGAAAAACCCTTAATCAGAGAGAAAGACTTTCAAGATCAATTGGAAGAAAAAGAAGTCAAAGACGGAGTAGTTGTTTGTCCTGTGAAGACATTTCAACTACGTCTGTCTAACAAAGTCAGATCTGTCCGCCGCTGTCCCTCAGCACTCAGCAGAATACATTCACAGTTAACATACTACGATAATACTATTACTGCACCTATTTGGTGTTGAGACCCAGCAACGTCCATTCTTTCAGACACACCCAAACCCTTCCTTGTTCGTCTTTCATCATCATCAAAAGCACTGGTGACACATGTTTCTAACAAACACCAGACAAGGCCCTCAAAACATAAAAAAAAAAACACCACGTTGACATTCAACACATTGACTCGGAAGCCGTCCGAGCAGAACTGAGAACCTGAGTGGAGGATGCAGTGGAACACGTGTGATATATAGTCAAACAAACATGTGCTGTTATCAGATGAGACTCCTGCATGTGCACGGACATTGGAAAACGTGTGCGTTGATTTGGAACGTTGTCCATGCAGTCTTACATTCAACCAATCAGGGTGCGGTAGAACTACAGTACAGTACTTATGAGATACATATTGTGTCCACAGAGAACATGTGCTACTCTGATGTGACCCGCTTGGTTTGTGGTGCGACGTGCGTAGTCCCAGGGTGCGTTCACAAACAAAGATCAGCAGGAGTTGTTCTTCAGTTTCAGGTAGAACTGCATTTGAAAGCTATGGCAGAGGTTTCTGGGTTTGGTCAAACAGAACAAACAGTGGTCTGAATACTTTAACAAACAAGTTAAAGAACCACTGATGCTGTTAGTGAAGACTTAGTCCAAAGACCACAGGTGCCAAAATTAGGCCCGGGGGCCAAATTTGGCCCGCGAAATCATATCAAATATGTACTACAGTGGGCCTCCCTATATGTAGCCTTAAATACTGGCATACTTGGTAGTATTTGTGAGGTATGATCTTGGTTTTAACAAATACTGTATGTTTTTTTTATTATAGATTTGTAAAAAATAAGGAAATTAAAAAGTGAGTTTGGTCCCTGACTGCATGGCATTTTTTTTTTTAATTTCGGCCCACTGTGACACAGATTTTGACTCCCTGGCTGTGGACATACGAGTCGTAACGAGACCATGTCTTCAAGTTCAGAAGACCTGACTGGCTTTTCCACTCCTTAGAACTGAAAAAAATCTCCAAGATGGTTCTGATGCTACTTGAGAACTTGGTACTTCATCTGTATATAACAAATCATCACTTTTGTGACAATAAGTAAATATAAACAGGGATCAATTCCAAATTGGGAATTTACATTACAGAAGATTCCAGAGTGTGGTTCATGTGGACTCCAACACTCCATCCTGGCCCAGAACGTCCAGGTCAGGAGAAACAGCAGGTATTCAATTGGAATGAGTTTTTCATTTGCCGAAGGTTTTAGAGATTTTAGAAACAGCTCCTACAGGTCATTAGTGGTAATGCAGAAATTAGTGACATGATGTTTTTCTATGATTGTTCTCATTCATTGGTCTTTAGGTCTTGCTAAAGATATTGAAGTCACAGTTTAGTTATACTTTTGATCGAGATCTATCCCTTCGTTTGTCTTTACAACACTCTGTGTCTGGATCTGTTGGACATAATATTTTCTTTAAAATTGTTTCGTTTTTAAGTTATTAAAAAAATTTATAAAATTACATTGACAATATTGAAAATATTCTACCCTGTTGAAGGGCTTTTTTAGGGGCAAGTGTAATGCATCACATGACCTCATTTTGAACGCACCCTAGGACACAGTTAACATTGATACCAATGTGGGAAAAACAAACATGAAAAAGAAAACTTGAGTTTGGTGACCTTCTCCATTTCAGCAGCAGCAGCAGCAGCACACTCTGCGTTCCAATCTCTCACATGTCCTGATTAACATGTTGCTACGTTGTGTTCTGAAGAACGAACAGTCCCGCTCAGATCTCACATATCCCAACTGCCACGGCTGTAAGGTCTGCTTTTCAACCACTGAGGGCGCTCTAGGCATGATCGCCTTCTCAAAAAAGGGTCCATTTCTTCGCCCCATGAGGCCGGAGTCCGTCATCCTCCTGTTTCTGTGGACTGTGATTATTGCTGTTGTTTTCTGTTGCTCTCACCACACTACGATGATATATGTGAACACATGACAAAGTGTTTCTAGTGTGTAGTGAACGTTAATTGTGTGTCTTCACAGTCTGGGGTCTGTGTGAGCCAGACGATCACAGTGCTTCCTGAAGTTCCGTCACACAGATCCTTCTGCTCCTGAACCTCAGAACTTTTAGAGCTCATCCTCAGGTGAGTCTTTCAACAAACCGAACCACGGTCGGTGCTGCAGCTGCAGCCGCAGGAAATACGCAGGAGGCGGACAAGCCGACGAGGAGCACGGTGATTTGTCTGCATAATCATTCAAGCTACTGTTGAGGATAGAAGTTTAAATGCCGTGTGCTACTGGGAGGAGCGAAGAAGAACTTGAAAGTAGAAAAGTATCTTTGTGTTGTACACCGGCAGCCCAACATCACCCAACAAACAAACAAACAAACAAACAAACAAACTCCCTTCCCCCAAAAAATGAGAACCAGTCATAACACAGGAATTTGATTGACGGACAGTTCCCCACAAAAGTCAAACAAAGTTTAACAGGTTTCCAACAAAGCGACAGCGTCCAGAGAAATAGCAAAAAAAAAAAAAAAAAAAAATCCGAGCACGCAGACAGGAAACACTCACGAGCCGGGGTAGGAAGCACAGCAGCTGTTTTCTCATTCCAACACTAGGAGCGGAAGTGACATCACACAGGGTCAGGGAGCCAATCACGAAGCAAAGTGGTCGAGCGCCCACATCAAAAAAAGCAAGAGAGAACGTAATCACATGCGGCCAAGAGAAGAACGTCACACGCACAAACACGACGGCACACACGTCCACGGAGCACAGAGTGCATATATCACATAGAGAGTAAAAGAGGAAGGAGGGCGCGGGTGAGAGAAGCGTCGGCGTGTAGGCTCAGCGGTGGCGCCACCGTGTGACACAATCGTCACTGAGAGACTGTTTTTGGCTTTTGTGTCTTTGTACTGTAGGTATGAGGGGCTCAGGGGTGAGTTCCAGTACCTTTAACCCTTCAGTTTGTAGATAATGACAGGTCCAAAAGGTCAGAAGTCATGCACCAGCGGTCATCATGCGTTTACAGTTCACAGGAAGCACTTTTTGTTGCTTTTTTTTGTTTTTCGTAGTTATTTATATCCACATTTATATTTTCTGTAGAAAAAAAAAAAAGGAAAAGGAATCGATGGTCATGCTCTTAGTCTGTGTCTCGGCGACGATTTTCTTTACAAATATAAAAAAAAAACTCCTCCTTTTCCTGGTATTTTCTGGTTCTTCACGGTTCTTCACAGGTGGAGGAGAATTCTGTGTTTGTTGTTTCTGTGTGTAGAGTTTTTTTTTTTTTTTTTTCCCCCTCTCAGTCACTGCTCTGTTAGTCCTCTACTCGTCCATGTCCTCGGCTCACTTTCGTCTGCGCTCTGGTTGTGTTTTTGCGGAGGAGGATTTGGCAGCAGCTTTTCTCTCCTAGAAAACAGAGACAGGTCGTAAAAAAACACGAGCCAACATCCTGTTACTTTAAAAAAAAAAACATGCTGTGTTGAAAGTCAGATTCATTCTATATCATCTAAATTAAAAAAACATTAAATCCCTCAGACATGGACAAAATACAGCCCTTGAGCCATACATTCTACAAACTATTATCAGATTTCTGAGTCACTTAGGATAAAACGTCTGCCAAATTCAATGTGATATAATATGCCTGCATATGTTTTTTTTTTATCTGTCCCAACAAACACTCGTACAGATTCCTTTCGATCAATCTTAGAACCTCATTTTGTCTTGCGGGCCAAACTCTTTGCCTGCTGAAGGTCTGGATCCTTAGAGAGATTTCAAAACCTGAATTCCATCTGCTGCTGATGCTGTGGAGCAAGAATAAAGCGACAACACCATCTACAGGGCGTCAAATGACTTTCAGTTATGCTGCAGACGTAAGGTCATTCGCCCAAACAAACAAGGGAATGCATCAGACAGTAACATAACAAGCTCCAATAAACAGAGAAGTAGGCTGTCCACTTCATTATACTAACTGCTGCGGGTTGTAAAAATGTAGTAATGAAGACAAATGTTCTCTATTTCAATAGGATCACATTTTTTGCAAAAATCAAACATTGAAACCAGATTATTTCTTCCCTCGATTCCAAATAGGTTGAAAACCTTTGTCTTGGAGCATCATCAACACCTGCTTGTTTATAACTTCACACTGTTTTTACAAGTTATTTGTTGAATTATGATTTTTTTATTAGACTACTGACAAATTTAGCAAACAGAAGTCCTGAAAAATGGGATTTTAGAGATGGTTCAAGCACCAAGTGTCAGTGCATCTTTCTGAAGTGAATTTCAAATCCCACGGTGGAGGAGCGTTTACAACATTTTTAATAGTGTCTCAAATTGTAATTTTAGTAGAAGGACCACAGTAGCATAGTGAGGACAGATGTTTTCACGAGCAAGATAGACTAAATCAGTGGTTCTCAAAGTGTGGGGCGGGCCCCCCTGGGGGGGCGCGGTGCGATGCTGAGGAGGCACGTGTGACCCCAGGGAACATGCTTTTTTGTCCGCCTTGTAAGTTGAACTATATCGCTTTCTTTTTGTTTTCTTTATGTTAACAAGGATACGATAGGTTATGCAGAGGTGTAGCTAGAACTATTTTATAGACAAATGCTATTAGTTATAGTTGCGGTGAAGAGTCGGTGGTAGGGAGGGGGGAAGAGAATTGTTTTCTTCTTGCTGGGGGCGCGTAACAGAAAACAATTGAGAAGCACTGGACTAAATACAACCCATTTTTCTTGGTGCAAATTTTTTTAAGGCGTTGTAGGACGACAACTTGGTAGCAACTTGCAACCAAGTTTAACTTCCTCTTTTAAAGTTTAACCGGAATGTAGAATAAGAATAAGGGGAGTTATTTTAAGCTATTTTGGTCATTTTATTTTCTTAATAGAAAACCTTCTTTTTGTTAATATATTATAACTGTCTGCAAATGTAAATAAAACAAATTGAAGAACCTTTCTTGGGGCTGGAGTTCCATGGTCATCCACATACTGCAGATCAGCAGTGGGGTCTTCTCTCTATGAAATCAGTTTGGACATAAAAACCATGAGAATTTTTTCTTGATATTCCACATCCATTTGTAATATCAGATGTAGAAACACATGTCTGGTGGATCAAAGTTAAGAATCTTGATTATTAGATATAGACAAAAATGTCACTGAATGGTCAGAATGAATAAGATTAACCAGTGTCACTCACTGCAGTTGCCTGAACCTCCTGGGCTGCATAAGAGCCCGGAATGCTGGAGTCGCGTCCAGATGACAGGGAGCTGACCCAGCTCTGCAGGGACTCCTTGTCTGAGAGATAGGGCTGGAAGGCTCCACCTCCACCCATCCTGAGAAGATGGAATACACAAAAAAGGTAAAAAAAAGGAACGGAATTAAATTTTAAAGTTTAAAATGCCTAAAAATCACAGCTGAGCCTGATTGGATTGTGAAGAAGCCAGTGCAGTCTTGCAGGAAAACCACATCTGCAAATGTGCAAAGATGTTGCTTTGTGTTACTGCATCAGAATTCTCACAGCTTCCATACCCATATCAACAAAAGAACCTAACATCATCAATAATGGAACTATAATTGATTAGGAAATATTTTCTAAGTGAAGACAACAACAATAAACTCAAAATGACGCAGAGTCATTGATACAAGATTCTAACTTTTATACAGGTCTGGTAGGAGACAATTATAGGCTCGGTGCACTTGAGAAAGCCTTGTTGTGTGCTTGCACAGTTAATTTGGGTAGGAAGATTTTATAGGTAGGAAAATATTTCAGTACACCAGAAATTTACTTAAATTAAGGGGTATTTATCTACCACAACTTAACGACCGGTGCGTTAAAAACGAGTATGAGACATTTAACCGGTCTGTGCGCACATGCACCTGTGTGTAAATAATTTCTCAGTTTGGTCCACGTTTGTAACATTCATGTCATATATTTCCATTGTACAATTGTACTATGGACATAATTGCGTGGGAAAGGGGAATAGATTCTAGAGGTGGTTGATAACAATGTGGGAACGGTTCATAAATGAGATATCGATATATTCCCTCATTTTTCCCTCACTGTACATCTAAATAAGCATTGGGAAAATCAGTTTACCAACATTTAAAGTGTGTTTTTGAAACAGTCAACCTTAATGGACTATACTTTACTATACTTGAGACTATACTACTTTCTAGGGGTGTGCAAATTATTCATTTTGGATCGAACTGAACTGAATCAGATCAAACTGGATTGATCGTTTAATATTTTTTTATGAATCGTTCCTGAATCGGATCGTAGCCTGTGAATCGAGATATGAATCGAATCATTATGTGAGTGAATTGTCACACCCCAACATACACTAAATATATATTAGGGGTGTGCAAATAATCGTTTTGGATCGAACTGAACTGAATCAGATCAAACAGGATCGATCATTTAATATTTTTTATGAATCGTTCCTGAATCAGATCGTAGCCTGTGAATCGAGATATGAATCGGATCATTATGTGAGTGAATTGTCACACCCCTAATATACACTAAATATATATTAGGGATGTGCAAATAATCGTTTTGGATCGAACTGAACTGAATCGGATCAAACTGGATTGATTGTTTAATATTTTTTTATGAATCGTTCCTGAATCGGATCGTAGCCTGTGAATCGAGTTATGAATCGGATCATTATGTGAGTGAATCGTCACACCCCTAATATACACTAAATATATATTAGGGGTGTGCAAATAATCGTTTAGGATCGAACTGAACTGAATCAGATCAAACAGGATCGATCGTTTAATATTTTTTATGAATCGTTCCTGAATCGGATCGTAGCCTGTGAATCGAGATATGAATCGGATTGTTATGTGAGTGAATTGTCACACCCCTACTACTTTCATTAAAATGGAAAATTATGACAAATTGATCAGAAAAGAGAACTTTACCTTTCAATGTCCCATTTTTACGCATTTCCTATTAATGAAACTAAGGCAAAACAGTGGTGTTCAAACCTGTCAGTACAGCAGTGTGCGCCCATGTTTTACGCCGACTCACCGATTGTCTCCATTGTGCTCTGATGCTCGACTCAGCCCCGACGTCTCACACCTCTGTGTGAACACCTGCTGGCCTGCAACAACAGAAATCCCTTCCACTGAACCCAGCCTTTCACCTCCTGTTTTTGCTCCTCTTCCCGCTACTCCAAACGCCTCCCCTCTCCTGCCGTCCAACCTCTGACTTCCCAACTGTCCGTTCAGGTTGACCTTTGGGACGGCGCCACTGGCCCTCACTCTGTCTCTCTCCGCCAGAACAATCGCTGGCTCCAGTGGCGCCTCCTCCTCCTTCTCAACCTCTCCTTCCTCCTCCTCATCCTCCTCCTCTTCCTCCAACTCCATTATGGAGCCACTGGCGCCGCTGGCTCCACTGCTAGGACGACCCAAGCTGTACGGTAGCGAGAGCGTGGCGCCCTCCGAGTCATCGGCTCGACTGCTGCCGTCCAGCGACGAGTCCTCCACCGTGACCAGCGAGGGGCTGACCCCCGCTGGCCACACCTGAACGTCGGACATCTCCATCAACGTGTCCTCCTCTGTGGTGGCGATGGGAGCACACTCCAGGCTGGACACCTCCTGCCAGTAGGGCTCCGCGCCCAGAGGAGAAGGCAGGCTGTACTGCATGGAGGCCGGAGACAGAAGCTCCTCCTGCACCAATCCATAACCTGTAGGGAAGACAAGGGCGAGACAAAAGAAAAGACTAACACCACGCAGGCACAGCCAGGAAGGAGGTCAAGGAGAAGACGGGGAAGGAGGTGTCAACTGTTTCTCTGAGTTATTAGAGAAACAGTTGGTTAGAGTTCGGTCCCAGGAGGTGTTGAGGTTTGAGACTCTTACTGTGAGGTCCAGTGGGAAGTAAGCCAATGGTAAAGTTGGGTTTTAAAGCAACATTATACAACATCTCTAAGAAGAACAGTCGAGACAAAGACAACTCTTCTATGACCAAACAGTTGCCCAGTTAGAAGACACTGACGGATTGTGTTGATGATTTTGGTTTTCTGATACTTTTGTGTCTTCTTCTTCTCCTTTTGGTTTGTCCCTTTTTCAGG
The DNA here is from genome assembly GCA_016785265.1 of Paraplagusia blochii. Lineage (NCBI taxonomy): Eukaryota > Metazoa > Chordata > Actinopteri > Pleuronectiformes > Cynoglossidae > Paraplagusia > Paraplagusia blochii. The sequence goes on from JAFBJS010057581.1 coordinate 11,725, forward strand.
GGTTGCCACAGCGAGTCAATAATTTCAATCTCCCCCTGTCCTCAATATCCTCAACTCTAACTCCAACTTCCTCTATGTCCTCCCTCACTGCATCCATCAATATCCTCTTTGTCTCCAACCTCCATCTCGATCTCAATCTGGCTTCTCTAGCGACCTTCCTGTCTCTATTGACACTCTAATGACCTCATTCCTGATCCTGTCCATCCTTGTCTCTCCTAAAGAGAACCTCAGCATCTTTAACTCCTCCACCTCCAGCTCTGCCTCATGTCTTCTGCTTATTGCAAGTGTCTCTAAACCATCTGGTCATGGCTGGTCTCACAATCGTCCTGTAAACCTTACTTTTTTAGTCAAAAAAAAAAAGTAAAATACATTTCCCACCCATTAGCCTTTAAAGTGGGGCTGACAAATACAATTACGTTCAATGATTTAATTAGCAACATTTTTTTTTTTAAATATAGAATTGAGATCGTGATTGAGTGATACAACAGCGACTGCTCTTCTTAGCATCAAAATTGCACCCAAATTACACAACCTTGTAAGTGAGCATAATGTACAGCAGATGTAGATAAGGGCAGATTTTGCAGTTAAAAACTCTTATATAACATTGCTTTAAAGGAAAGTTCTGCACCATATCATGGACATGGGACCTCAGCAGTAAGAGTCAGGGGTGAGGGATAAAGGGCTTTGTGTTTCTCTCAGTGTACGTTGCACGGCTCTTCTATTTAACCACTAATTTACGTCATTGATTATAGGTTTTTTTTACTTTAAAAAAAAAAGATGAAAAAGTGACTCATTTCAATGGAATTCCAGAGCTCCTAAAAATAGAGCTTTGAAATTCTATTTTCTTCAGTCAGTTACTTTTTCACGAGTTGAAAAGATGTACAGTGGGAGTCTGTTATTGTTGATTGATTTGCACAGGAGACACTTTGGAGACACTTTGAACAGCTCAAAAGAAAAGTGATGTCGTCATTCAAATTCACACAAAACCAGTCTTTTACTGTTCTGCTCATTTTAACAGAACTGTCTCTGTTATCGTTTCAACTCTCAGTTAAACTCATCAGTTTGTTGCTGAGTATGAACTCCTGTTGCTTCACACTCCGCTGTAGCTGAGGGTCAGACGTTCACACAGTGACACAGACACAACAGACGAGCGCCATCTACTGCTGGCCTATCTAGCTTTGTATTTAGCTACAGATCTTTCCAAGAATGCAGTACATTGCCTTAGCAGTAAATTATTCTAAATACTAACTAAATAGTAAACTATACTGTATTGAGTGTAAGATTTTTATACTGTTTATTTTTTGCAGTTGCTTCCTCTTCTATTTGATTCCATTCTATTGTAGTCCACAATAGGTATATGTACTTAATAAGGGAAAATCTTACAATTTCACATTGATTCAGTACAATTACTATACGTTCTTCTATATTATTTATGCTCTGTCCTCATTCATTCTGCCTCTTCCATTGCATAACAATACAATATAATGTTTAAAAAACAGATTCTAAAAACTAAAAACTATTCCTGTTTTATTTAAAGCATGTATTCCATTTGACAAAAATCCATTTAGTTATATTTTTCATATATGATGATTTTTAATGACTTACTTTGAAAGTATTCTTTTATTTTCTATTCAAATAAAAAAAAAAAAATGTAATGTCGATGAAGGTCCTCCGTCATCGAGGTCACGGTCAAGGTTAAGTTAGTCAACTGGACATTACGTTTTTTGGAAGACGTTTCACCTCTCATCCGAGAGACTTTTTCAATTCAGTTCAGTATTTTATAATATTCTGCGATTTCATTAAAATTCTCCATTGAAATCTGACTTTGCTGCAAAAATAATCCTATTTAATTTGAAGCATTATGCTGCATATTATTACATATATATTTACATATATACACACACACACATATATCAGGATGTATTCTAAGGTGTCCTTGTATGTTGTTTTGGTCAATTTATTCATTACCATCTATTTATTTGCTTATTTTTTTACTTAAATCCAACGTCAAAGTGTGTCTTTTATATATTTACGTTTTTTTTATGTCATGAAATCAGTATCAATGGTCAATGGGTTCATCAGTACTTTTCCCTCAGACGGTTTACTTTACAACTATAGTGTGATGTGTGTGTGAGTCTGTGTTTGTCTGTTTTTGGGATGATCCAGGGCCAGAATGAAAGAAGGTGATATGACATGAGATGAATGGACAGGATTAGGGGGAGGGATTAATCTGGATTAGCCTTTTCCTTCACTCCTGCTGCTTATTTTTATCCACACACAAACACACAAACACACATGTGGGCGGAACACAGAATGGAGTGAAGCAAACAAACAAATACACTCCACAGATTGTCATGTTGTTAAGGTAAAAAAAAAGACGACACACTGCACTGCACACACGTCACTTCACCGACACACACACACACACACACACACACGTACATTTACCTCACTGGTGACACTTGAGTGAACAGATACCATCACACAGTTAAATACACACTTTTCAAAGCATCATGGCTGCTGGCAAATAAAGTTTAGTGAAGACTATATCCGTCATGACCTGGACTGGAGGACAAGGTTCGTCCATAATTTTTATTAACACTTACATAATAGTTTGTTTTCCAGAAAGCTTCTGCTGTAAATCATTTTTACTAAATAAGTATTGTATAGCAGTTGTTGAACTGTTTGTGTTCATTCAATTCTAAGGATGTTTTTTTTATTCCAGTTACTTTTGTCTACTCTTCATACTTTAACTTTTCTTCTTCTTGTTTTGGCTTGTCCCTTTTTCATGGGTTGCCAGTGAGCCAACGTTTTCCATCTCACCCTGTTCTCTGTATCTCTATCTCTATCTCCAACAACACACAACGTCCTCCCTCATTGCATCCATCAATCTCCTCTTTGTCTCCTACCTCGTAGCTCCATCTCTGGGATCATTCTTCGACCAATATAATCACTGTCCCTCCTCTGAACATGTCCGATCTGGATTCTCCAGCTTTTTCTCCAAACCTTCCTGTCTGTGTTGTCCCTCTTATCATGCCATTCCTGATCCTGTCCATCCTTGTCTCTCCTAAGGAGAACCTCAGCATCTTTAACTCCTCCACTTCCAGATCTGTCTCCTGTCTTTTACCTATTCCTAGTGTCTCTAATCCATCCATCATGCCTGGTCTCGTCTCACAACTGTCCAGTAAACCTTTCCCTTCACCTTAGTTGACTCTCTTCTATCACAGATCACTCCTGACTCTTTTCCCCAGATGTTCCATCCTGACTGTACTCTATTCTTCTCCTCTCTTCCACAGTCTCCACTGCTCTGAACAGTTGATCCTCAGTATCTAAACTCCTCCACCTTCTCCACCACTGCTCCTTGCCCACTGTTCTCCCTTTCATTCACACACGTACTTGGTCTTACTACGACTGACCTTCATTCTTCTTCTCTCCAGTGCAAACCTCCACCTCTCTAGGTTCTCTTCTAGCTGCTTCCTCATCTCACTGCAGATCACAATGTCATCTGCAAACATCATCGTCCATGGAGACCTCTGTCTGACCTCATCTGTGAATCCTTCCATCAACAGGAACGGACTCAGGGACCAATCCTTGATGAAGACACACCTCCACCTTAAAGTCTTCTCTCCTTCCAACAGCACAACTCACCACTGTTTTACTGTTTTCATACTTGATACTATAAATCTTTTACATTAATTCTATACATTTTCCTACATATAATATTCATTCTGAGAAATCATAAAAAATTAAATTAAATTAAGTATTAAGACCTTTCTTCATTTATAAGTGGCATGAAAATAATGGAAAGATAAAACATCTGTTTAATGCCGAAGACCTTCAACCTCATGTGTTCTTGTTATTCTCATTCGTTTAGAACTTTTTTTCATGACTTATTCAATCATTTTGAATAATTTCTTTTCACTTATTATTTTGTTTATAGTATACTATTTTTATACATTTTTTTCATAAATTTAGTCCTGTAAGCAAATTAAAATTATGTGAAAATTTCAGTTAAAATTTTCCAAAATTTCGTTTGGAAAATGCTGTTGATAAAATATTTCTCGTCATATTGATTTCTCGGGGGGCAATTTATAATTTTTTCCCCAACTGTTGACGGTCAAATGGTCAAGACAACACTGTTTGTCAAACGTTATTTGCGAAGCAGCTGTTAATGTCTTACAGCGTGACACACCATTTATTAACAGGGAAAAAAAAATGAAAAAGAAAACAGTTGTTTTGTTAATAAAGCATCAAAGAAACAAGACTGAAATACAACCAGTGAACAGAGAAAAGAACATTTTTACACCGTGAAGAAAACGTCGTACATTGAAAGCATGCCATGCACACAGAGATACTTCAGGAATTAGCAGTAATTTTTTTTCGAGAAAGATCACAATCACAAACACATCCTATTAAAATGTTAAATATCAAAGGCTGTTATTAAAAAAAAAAAGTTACAATTGTTTTAGTCACCTGAAAAAAAAACAACTTTTTATTTAAACACACACACAGCAAAGCATGCCGCATGCACGTGCACAAACTGTTGTACAAACACAGAGCTGCACTGAGATAGAAGGAGGAGGAGGAGGAGGAGGAAGAGGAGGAGGAGAGCGTCCACGTTTTGACTGAACGAGGGAGGAGCACAAGATAAGATGATAAGAGAGGAGGAGGCCCAGTGGTCAACATGAGGTCATGGTGTAGGTCAGTGGTCGGAGAGGAAGAGCTGTGAGGAGGAAGAAGAGCAGCAGGTATAGGAGGAAGGCAGGAGTAATAGTGGTAGGAGTAGGAGGAGGAGGAGGAGGAGGAGGAGAAGGACTGCTGGGCGGCAGATATGACATGTTAGAGGTTGGAGAGAAAGACTGAGGATCAGACAGACAGAGAATAATCATAAGAAAAGTCTGACTTTGAACTGAATGCAGACTTTTTTATTCTCAGGTGGAGAAACAGAGAAGCAGTGAAGAAGAGGGACAACGGTATGAAGGCCCTGATCACACTGGCCCTAGTCACTCCTCTTCTTCTCTTCTCTTTCTTTCCACTGCTGTATCCTGTCTACCATAACTTGTGTTTAATGTGTACTACAGCTAGTTCATCCTAACGCGTACTTTGGTTAGTATATTGTGTGCATCATGAGTACAGAACCGATCCCAGGCGGCTCCACATCCTGAGGCATGTGGAGATGCGAACATCGACACGCAGCCACACGTACAGACCTGCACAAACTCCTATTCAGGAAAAGTCGGTAAACCTCTTTGAAATGCATAAAAAATAAATATATTCAACCCGCGTTGGGTTTTCCTTACTCTGGCTGAGGGTCTAAGGACAGATGATGTTACCAACCCTGTAAAGCCCTATGTGACAAACTTGTTTTGTAAATGTGGGCTATATAAATAAAAATTGATTGATTGATTGATTGAAGCCCTCAATTTGAAGTGATTGATATAATAAATATATTACATTATTATTAAACCAGCCACTAGGGGGCACAAGGGGTGTAAAACTTTGGCCAAATCAAACATGCGAGACAACAAAATGATTTCCATACTATGGAAATTGTTGACTCGCTGCAACGGCAACCCCTGAAAAAAGGGACAAGCCGAAAGGAAAAGAAGAAATATAATAAATAATATAGATAATATTGGTTATTTTTTTTATTTTATTATGCTTTATTTTAGTTCTCTCCTATTCTCTTCTATGTCTCCATCTAGAGAAGGGGCCTTTGTCAGTTACTTGCAAGAAAAATCATCACAAAAGTAACGCAGTCTGAAGAAAAGGAAGGAAAGAAAAACAAAGAAAAAAGAAAAAGGATGTTGCTGTCCTGGCAAAAGGTAAAAAGGAGTAAATACCTACTGCACGTGTTAAAGGTACACCGACTTTTCTGGAAACTGTGTTTGTGACGTCAATGACTCCAAAGACAAAGTATTGCGTATCATTTAAAACCTTTTAGTGAGAGTTATTAAAGGTTTTTCTAGCATTTATAGTCCAGAACTCTAACGGTGAGAACTGTGGTGTTCAGTTTCAGGTCATGTTGGCTATGAAATGAGAAGAAAAACAATGAAATCCATGAAAAACCATGAGGTGTGCGTTGGTGACCTTGGGTCATGCTGCAAAAAGGCTGATCGGATGGTGAGAGAATGACATTCCTGTCGTCATCATCAGCATCATTATCATCGTCATTGCCATAATGTTTATGAGCAGCAAGTCACCATGCAGCCCCCAGTTCTCTCCCACTTACCCCTTCTGAAAAACGGGGGTCTAATAACTCGAGGCTTGTGCACTAGGCGCGAGGGCCTCAAGTCCGTCATCTCTTGTGGGGCAACAGAGACAAGGTGAAAATGTTGTTACCCATACTCAAGGCTGGAGGGAGGGGTTTCAGGTCAGAACATCAGCGTTTACCCTCAGATAATCTGTACTTACTCCAGGTAGACACAAGTGAGCTAATAGGTTTGTGAAAAGGTGACAGAATTCTTTCACTTGAATGTAGATCTGAAAAGAGTTCTACCTTACATAAACAACAATTGTTCTTGAAATGTAATTTTTTTCTTAACAATTATTTTTTCTAATCTAAAATGTTGTAATTACAAGGTTAAAACTAAGAAAATAAAGCTAACACAAGCCTGTGTCTTAGGTCATATTCATTAGATTAAGTAAAGTGAACTTATGTTATTGCTACTGTATATTTATTATTTTAATTTAAATTATTATTATTTTTTTTATCAACACATGAAAATGAACATTATATTCAAATAAAAATATAGTAAAAATAATAATGTTTATATGATACTTTTAATATTTACAGATTAAATATTTGATAAAACTACATTTGGAGATACAATTTCAATATTTAAATGATGTAAAAAGACAAAATTTGGGTGAATTATATATATGAAATTATATAAAATCAATTTAAATGTAAAACTAGAGATTAGATGCTTATAATGTGAAACAAAACGACGTAAGGGTGAGATTGAAAGGCTACAATTATAAAAGAAGAGAAAAATACTAAAAGCAAAACTTAATATAAAATGAATTTTTAAAATAATTTCAGTGATAATGCAACGGACATATTGCCCATTTTTCCCTATTTATCAGATCTCGTCCCCATGACACAAATAAAAATACTAAACAAAATCCAGTTTGTTGATGACTTTCACAGTAAAGCCTCCTAAATGAATGTTGGCGTAGCCGGTGTGTGTGTGTATTTTTAATGTCTCACCATTGAGGACACTGGGGGACAGCATGGTGGAGTCGCGGTCGATGAGTCGACAGGCGCCTTCCTCCAGGGATCGGGGAACCGAAGGTGCAGTACCCTCTACAGATGTGACAATGTCTGAACGGTCAATGTTCCTCAGGGCCATGTAAAGACTCTCCACTGAGAAAAGAGAGAGAAACATGACAGACGTTGGTAACTGTTTGTCTTGGACGTTTGTAGGCAATTTGCCTGTAAAATGGACTGTTTTCAAGCTAAACTGAACGTAAAGACATGTTTTTGCTTTTCATCTGTGTCTGGTGAGCCTTTGTGAATTCTCCAGTCAGCCCACTTACTCTTGGCCCTCTTCCCCTCTCTGCCGGCCCACAAATTAAGCAGGGCTGAACTCTGGTCCAGCAGCGAATTGGGATTTTCAACCCGGATCCTGTTGATGTCGTCCACTCCGAACTGTAGCTCGCGAGCCAACTCTGCCAAAAACAGTGGCCCAGGGGCCAACAGTTAAGTAGCCAGTTGACCATATAAGGATTAAAAGGTTTATATATAAATATTCAAAGATTTTTTTTATTACCTGCCCAGCTTAAACCCAGCTGCTCAGATATGATGTTGATCTTGATCTCAGTTCTCTCCATTGCATTCACCGTGGCTGAAACAAGAAAGAAAAAAAAGCAAAGTTAGTAAAAATCATCCATAACAAAAGCAGAATGGAAGGTTGCGTTCACATATAGGCAACAAATGGAATTTATAAAATTGGATTATTGTCAATTCACAAAACGAACATGTCACATATTATATTTAGCAGAAAAAATATGTTTAAATATCGATGAATTAAGATCATGTAGATGAGTTGCTATTAAAATTGTTAATAGCAATACTTACCTTGACAAAAAGACTGCTCTGTAGACTGAAACAACTCTGTTTTGTCCTTTAATTCCTTTTAAATGATCAGCAGACCAGGTGGGAAGGTGGGGCATTGGTTAAAAATTTGGGGTCTCATTCAGGTGGTATTCCCAACAGTCAAAGTAGCATTCAGTGTCATTACAGAGAGAGCAATGTCGAAGCGCTGTGTATTGAATAGACAGAAAAGGCCTTTTCCACCTTAACCCAGCCCCCTTTGTCAACTCGTCCAATCAAAATGTCTCTCCGCATCAGTGTAAAGGCTCCTCTGTCTAGCTCCACTGCGAATTCCTGCTCATTTCCTTTTGCTAAGCTACTGAGCTAATGCTAACAGCACCTGCTGCCATGCCACCGGAGGTCGCAGTGGAGACACCAGCGCCATGCAAGTCCGAATCACATTCATTCTGTTGCCAGATAAACAAGTCTGATTGGCCACGGTGCCCACTTGAGGCCACTTAGAGAAAAAACTGCTACTGCTGTCCGTGTCTCGTTGGTTTGCTCTAACTGCACTGCAAAGAATTCTGGGTCATACCGAAGAGCGGTGCATTGCAATACATTGCATCCAAGGCTCGCTCTGAGTGCCATGCGTTCACGCAAGACAGATAGGGGGGACATAGAGAGGGTACAGAAGGAAGCAGAAGGTTGTGGGTATAAAAGGGGCGGTGCAACATTCAGTGTCCATCCCTGTTGTGTTGATTACGTTTCGGAGCTGAGGTTCAGGCGGTTTGACTCACCCACACCAGGCTCGTTCAGAGTGCTGTAGCGCTCTCTCAGGGCCAGAGGTGTCAGAGTTCTCCTGCGTTCTTCACTTCCAGCCACCTGGGGATGGTAGATATGGAATTTGTTCTTGTAGGTTAGAGTAGTTGTCAAAGTCACACGAAATCTATAGTTTTTTTATTTCATTTGTCCAAAACTGACACTGGATTAATTTTTTATTTGTTTTTTTTTATTTTAGGAGCATTATAAAAACTTTATTAATCCCTCAGGAGTATTCTTTAGGTCAGGGGTGGGCAAACTTTTTGACCTGTGGGCCACAATTTCTCCTAAAATTGGACATTGGGGCCGAGTCAAGAGCAGAGAGATGGAGCGTTCGTGTAAGCTAAGATAAATGGCAAGTAAAAGTCATGTATCAAACCCAAAATACTACATTTCTAATAGCCTTTGTAATGTAATCTACTGGGGAAACGCAGGCATTGTAGGGAAAAGTCGGAAGTTTAATTATAATAAAAATAAATTATTTAATTTGGACAGGGATGGCGTGCCGCATTAAAGGGCTCAAAGGGCCGCATGTGGCCCCCGGGCCTTAGTTTGCCCACCCCTGCTTTAGGTAGTTAACCCATCACTGTAGAGATCAGGGGGCAGTCGGCTGAGCTAGCGCATGCAGTGCGTGGGGACGATACCATACTCAGGGCGCCTCAGCGGTAACTTGGCGGTAGGGGGATTCGAACCAGGGACCTTGCGGGCCCAGGTCCATTTCCTTAACCTCTAAGTCACCAACTGCCCCAACTAGTCCACCAACTGCCCTCTGATTAATTTTGAATTTTCAAGTTTCCCAAGAGTCTCATTCACGTTACAGCTGCAGCAAATGAAACAACACTGAATAGGAGGAAAAAAAATACTATACGACAAAGTATTTTGTTGTAGCCCTTTCAAAAGGTTTGGAAAGTAGCGATGCATAAAACCAGAGAAAAGACTGTTTAAAAATCCCCATCCCAGTAGTAGATCAGAATTACATTTCCAAGATAGATTTCCAAATAGCAAATGTAAGAAAAACTAAATAAATAACTGAGTAGTATTAAACTTTCAGTGAGTACTCAAAGAGTACTAAAAGTGCTCTGGAGACTCAACACTCAAATCACTGAGCTATGGGAAAGCAGTTGTTCTATGTGTGTTTGTGAGAAAATCTTTACCTTGACACAAGGTGGCATCGTTATGTTAAGGTTACACAGTACATGCTGTGTGTCTTCGTACTTGGTGCACTTGCGCAAAAAGGACAAGAAACCAGTGGCATCCTTGTTGCTGTCTCTAACCTGATGTCAGGGACAGGCAGATAAGTGAGAGGGCAAAGAAAAGAAGAAGAGGAAGGGAAAAAAAAGGGAGGAGGGCAGGAAAGGTAATAATGAGGTAGAAAAAAAAAGAGAATAAAAAGAGCGAGAGGAAAAAAGGAGAGGGAAGGAAAAGGGAGAAGAGAAATGGAATGAGTTCCCACCGAAAGTCTGGATCACGGGTGTCAGAAACAAGGGACGAGAAGCAGAAGGGGTAAACAGGGATGGAAGCAGTCCACAGGCAGGCAAGAGAGGGGGCAGATTTACCTGCACATTTTACCTGGACGTCTGTCAGACCAGACGGTGACAGAGTGACCGTGAGGGAAAGAGAGAGAGACAGTGAGACAGACACATAGACACAGGCAAGGCCGCAAGATAGGAGGGCAGGCTGAGAAAGTGAAGGACAGTCACATGACATGCAGGACAACAACTACCACCAGATGGGGCTCCACAGTTACAGCGACAAATATATCATTAGAAAATAGAATACAGAGAATATGGCACCATTAGAATATTGTTGTCCTTATTACTTTCAGAGCAGTGATTAAAACACACACACACTTCAAAAAGTTTTACAGTTATTGTACTGCTAGTATTTTCAGATGAAATGATGGAATATTTTCCGGACACATAAGGCGCTCTTAAAACCCTTAAATGTTCTCATCAATCATCATGGCCTCATAATGCGACACCTTATGTTTGGATTCTGGTGTTTATTGACCTCAAATGCTGTAAAAAAAAAACAAAGATTTCATTACGACTATGGTATGCTACAAAGACGCAGTTATACTCCTAGCAGAGTATAACTGGGGGCCCTGCCCTATCAGTGCCTGCAGCAAAAAAAAAGATTTGACCCGGCGCCCTAGTGGCCAGAGCCCCATGCAACAACCGGGCTTATGTCTTAAATAAATGTTGATTTATGGAAACATTGAATATGGAACAGCCGCTTAAAATATCAATATATGTGGAATTAAGTCATAAATAAAACACCCATCAGCGGTATTTACCTTTATCTGTTGTCTTTCGCAAACTTTTTAATGTTTTTTTTATTTTATTTTACAGACCTACAACAAAAAAAATATATGATCTCGTGGGCCAAATATAATTACACTGTGGGCCAGCTTTGGCCCCCGGGCCTGAGTTTGACACCTGTTGTATAAGGACTCAAAAATGCCAACAGTTATGAGACATACTTACAAAGTGCATTACTAACTGAAAGCTTAAATTATAATTGATCATTAGTTATTGGATAGATTTCTGTAAGAGGAGTGAACTTGGAAAATGAGTGTAATGTTTTGTATTTTAGGTGTTATAACTGAATTTGAGTTATAACTCCATCTGACTATGTTGTCACTTAATCGACTTATAATCTGGTGTTCCTTATGGTCCGGAAAATACAATTAATAAAATGTATTTCGTTTTATAGTGGGATAAATCTGCAGTATTCTGTCTTGACATGTTAATGCTTCAGCACACACTGAGACTGGTTTACACATAATACACTGAGAAGCAAACAGAGGCACGAAAACCACCAGGTGAGCAGACTGCCTGGGTGATCAGCAGGTGGGGGCTCAGGAGGGATACTGGTTAACCACTGACCCTGACAAAGACACAGACACTACACCATACTGTGCAGAAACAGTGAGTGGTAACAGTGCAGGCGTTGGAACACAGAGGTGGTGACAGACCTTGACAGAGACAGGAAGTCTATTATCTCGAAAGGCCTGGAAGCTGAAGCTGCGGGGCTGCTGGGTGGCCTTTCTGATGGGCACCAGGTTCCCAGAACATTCCAGATGTAGTGGCATGCCTTCCATCAGCTGTAGGTGGCAATGGTGCAGTTAAAGGACAGAGACAAATGTGAAAAAGACATGTTTTTTATAGTTTATAGTATAGTTATAGCATATTAGTATAACAATAAAAATAAAAACTGTTCCGATTGTATTCCTAAAAGCAGAGTTTACCTCTACAGTTTACTACTATTTTTCGCAGTAAATCCAATGTAACCCTAAGTGCTATACAAGTCCAACCAAGTCAACAATTTCTGTCCTCTGTATCCTCAACTCTAACTCCAACTATCTCCATGTCCTCCCTCACTACAAACATCAATCTCCTCTTTGTCTCCTACATAGCTCCATCTCTAGGATCATACTTCTACTGATTAACCACTGTCCCTCCTCTGAACATGTCCAAACCATCTCAATCTGGATTTTCTAGCTTTTTCTCCAAACCTTCCTGTCTGTATTGTCCCTTTAATGACCATGTCCACCCTTGTCTCTCCTAAAGTGAATTTCAGCATCTTTAACTCCTCCACCTCCAGCTCTGTCTCCTGTCTTCTACCTATCCCTAGTGTCTCTAATCCATCCAAAATGGCTGGTCTCACAAGTGTCCTGTAAACCTTTCCCTTCACCTTAGCTGACTCTCTTTTATCACAGATTACTCCTGACACTTTTGTCCAGTTGTTTCATCTTGTCTGTCCGTCTTGTCTCTAGTCATCTCCTCTCTTCCACAGACTCCACTGCTCTGAACAGTATTCCAAACGCTTCTCTGTTCCCTCTTATTCGCCCTCATCCGACTCCTTAAAGACTTTCTTTAAATTCTAGTGATTTATTGGTACGTCTATGTAGTTTTTTGTCCTTGTCCATATCAAATTGTTTGGTGACATTTTAATGCCAGCACTGCACTGACCTCAATGTCTCGGCTGCGTGCCACTTCAGTGAAGTTTTCATGCAGCTCCAGCGTCTTGTCCATTTTATCGTCTGTCATGCAGTAACAGCGCAGACGTCCTTCTCGTGCTTCATTCATCTTGGCGAAAATAACAAACTTGGCCATGTATGGAACGGACATTAACTCTCGGTACAGCAGGTTGGAAAAGGTCACAACCTCTGCAGTGCGTGGGCAGTCTGCCAACCAGAACCTGGGACAAATGAGAGAAAAATGATAAGAAACTGCATAATAAAATGTCAATGAGTCCATGTGCCCTTCAGGTCCTCACCGTGCAGAAACATTTGTGGTAAAGCTGGCACAATTATTGGCATACATCAGCTTTGTTGTCCCAGTGATGTCCTCCCACTGAGCCGGTGCTGTGCCACCTGGGGAGCAACAATCACACAGAGTCATTTAAAATAGAGAACAGAAATACACTTGAAGGACATTTTGTGGACCGTACCAATGACACTGCAGAGGAGGCGCAGGCTGGTGGTGTCGCCCTCCCCGACATCCCTAGGACTTTCTCTCCAGGAAGGTGGCAGCGGGATGCGCAATCCGATTGGCCGGTGGAATTTGCGTCGGCGTGGTTCAATGGTGACCACTGGGCTGAAGGTCGCCTGGTTTCCGAGCTGTCGAGTCAGCAGCTCGTCCGGAATCGGTTGGGCCTGATGTGGAAATGCGGCAGGAGGAAAAAGGGTAAGGCACGGAATACAGAGATAGATAGCTAAGAACGATAGGGAGGTGTACAGCAAGGTATAGAATAAAAAAAATGAATAAAAGGACATCCCTGCTGATCTAAAAAGTGAGAGAACAAAAAAAAAACAGACGATAATGTAATAACAGCAACCTTAAAGTCAATGTCCCCTACTCACACATGAAAATAATTCAAACCAGCAAATTTGACCATTGAGACTCACAACTTATAATGAAGGATTGATGAATGCCTGGGAAAAATCGAAGAAAACATAAAAGCAGAATCATGCACACAAATAAAATAACATTTCAGCTGTGCCATCTATTTACTGAACTTAGTTACAAAATAAAAGATGGGAAAACAAAATGTTCTGAAGTCTTTATGTTAGGGGGCAGAAATAAGGGCAGTTTGAGGCTTTGAAAATTGAATTAGATCCCATATCCAGTTTAAGAGGCTCCCGAAAAGCATTGTATTGTAATGTACAGTTTATTCTGTAAATACTCACAAAGCACAAAAAACACAGTCAAATTCAATCACTGTTGGTTCATTTGACTGTCAGTGTAAATTTCATGGTAGACTTTGCAGTAAAGTCTGCATAAAAGGGCAAAGGTTCGAATCCACCAACTGCCAGGTTACCACAGAGGTCCACTGAGCATGTCACTGTCCCCACTCACTGCTCACCGGGCACTCAAAGCTCTCCACTGTTCACTTTGCCGATGGGTTAAACAAAGAGGTCACATTTCGTTGTGCGCAGTGGTGTGAATCACAAAGTCACAATGGCAAAGAGTTAGCTTTCCTTTATAGTACTTCTAGTATTTTTCTAAGTACTACACCACTTGATGGAACAAGTAGTTTGATTTTTTTTTCATACGGCAAGGTCATTGTCAGTTGCTACCCCCGGTCTTTCTATAAAATTTACAGTGCAAAAAGACACAGTATAATGTAAATTGTTATAAATCATAGATGTGAATTACAAAGTTATGTAAGGATGCATTACAAAGTTATGTGTGCTAGGCGTGATATTAGTCCAATGTTGGTCAAAATGTCTGATATTTCAAAAATAACCGAAAACTGTTGTGATTTTAGGTAGTCTGAGCATTTAGTATGTTTTACCCTGTGGTTTTCCAGGACAGACCCCACCATGATTGGTACCACTATTAAGTCCAATCACCTTGTAGCTCTAGAAAAAAAAACTGAGTGACAATGAAATAATGATCAATTTCTCTTCTTTAAGGAGGAAGGGACACAGTTTTGTGGATGAGGATGTCCACATCCAGACACAATCTCTCATCCACCTATAATGTTGATTTTAGTTCTCTGCGCAGAAAATTCTCTTGTGATCAGACTAGAGTTCCATCACATAGAAGAAAATAATTGATACCAATTCACACCCATTCACACCTCTAACAGCATACAGCTCATCTGGAACAAGGTGGGATACATCACCCTGTAACCCCACCTCCTTATTTTAGCCTTTTGTTTTCTACAACAACCCCCCTTTTCACAGGTATACAGCCTCTTTGAGGTTAAATACCAGGACTCCCCTGTAGTCGGTTGGAACTGAAGAAGCCTCTTGGATGAAGAGGTGAAACATCTTCAAGAAGCCAGTTGCCCTCGATGTAACTAACTTTTGGATTAAGTGACCAGGATGACTTAGAATCTACACAGATATTTATGATGGATATTTGATGCAGTAAACAACTGTTCTCATCAGGATGTTTTTTTGTGAAATAAATTAAAATGAAGATGTGGGATGCAAAAAAAAAAAATCATCATGACAGATGAACAGATGCTGCAGCTCTGCAACAGATTTCACCATTTTTGCTGTGCCTATACACAATGTCCTTCAAACATGGTGATTCATTATGACGTGACAAAAAGACTACAGACTGCAGTCTGCAGAGCACGACACCGTTCCAATCAACACTACGTCAAATGTTGGATTTAAATTCTAAAAGTTTGATTTATTAAAATAAGAAGATAAAAAAAGAGGTAAAAATCACACAGACGCTGATAGGCAGCTGCTGCAATGCTGATACATCTGTGCACAGGCAAAACTCCAGACTGTTGTGTAAGCAAAATAATGAACGCACAAGCTGTAATAAAAACACAGAGTTTTCCTGCACTTCTCTGTTTACCTGCAGCCCCAGTCTCACTCTCTTGGTCACTGCCGTCTCGGGGAAGATGGCTTCTACTTGTGGCACAAGCTTAGTGGTCAGTCTACCACCTTCTGGACCAATTAGATCACTTTCCTGCTGAATGCGAGAAACCACGGCAAAGTAAAGAGGAAAGTCGGTGGAAATGATTCGACGGATTCTCTTCTTATCCAGCTCCTCCTGACTCTCCAGGTCTGAAAAAAAAAAACAAAATTCCAAAAGAAAGTAATTAACGCTGACACATCTGTGAAAAAAGTGTCCTCTGCTGTATGTATTCAGTACATCACTCTCTGTGTCCTTGATCACACATACAAGACGTACACAGACTTATCTGCAGCCACGCAGGCCTTCACTCTTTCCAACTACACCCATTATCATCACACTGACCTTCGTCCATGCCATTCAGAATCGTCTCCAACACCTCGTCTCCATAGCGATTGCGATGCTCCTTCCAGATGGAGCCGTTTTCGCTGCGCAGAACAACGAGCTCACGGTCTCCGTGGCCCAGTGAGGCGAAGTGTGGAATTTCCACAATCACCGGTCTATGGTACAGACAAAACAAATCATGAAAATCTGTTGGAAATTTTAAATCTATTATTAAAATAACTTACAATCAATCTTTATTACAACATATATTTATATTATTGTTATTATAAGAGAAGTGAACCAAAACAAAACCACCAAAAGAAAGTTACGATGACTCACCCGAGAAATTGCATACTTGACGGACCCAGTGAAATGATACGACTGGCCAGACCCTCCCCCTCCACTAGGGGAGGAGGTGTGGTCAGTTTCTGGGGTTTGACCAGACGGCAGGTGATGCGTGTTGGCGCGGCGCAGGTCCTCGGAGGGATGATGACCCTCAGGCCGTGATGTCTGCTGCCCCGCATTGACCCTCCTCGAGCATCAACCATAAAGCTCACCAGGAAACTGAGGGTCAGGCAGAGACACCAGGTGGTTTAATCACATGACCTGCATAATAATTAATCTCTTTGTGTGTGGGTGTCACGGTGTCACTGATTTCATTTTCCACAACCTGATGTTATATTATGCTGCACAAATGCTGACTCACTGGGATTTATATAATGATGACTAAGCAGACTTAATGAAATCATTCAATGCCATATTAACCTGAAAGAACACCTGAACAGCAGCACAAGGGAGTAGACACTAAAGTTACTGAGTGAAAACTGAAAAAGCCAATGGAATAAATTGTTTTCTTGTGAAAAAAGTTGTTTTAAGAGATTAACTTTTATAAAAGAATATATCTGTTCTGACCACGCAAAGCAGTCCTAAGATTAAATATATATTATATTTTATTTTTCCTCTTCTATTCCTTTTGGCTTGTGCCTTTTATCAGGGGTTGCCACAGTGAGTCAACAATGTCCATCTCCCCCCTGTCCTCTGTGTGCTCAACTCTAACTCCATCTACCACCATGTCCTCCCTCACTGCATCCATCAATCTCCTCTTTGTCTCCTACCTGGTAGCTCCATCTCAACGTATCCACTGTCCCTCCTCTGAACATGTCCAAACCATCTCAATCTGTCTTCTCCAGATTTGTCTGCAAACCTTCCTGTCTATGTTGTCCCTCTAAGCACCTAATTCCTGATCCTGTCTATCCTGGTCTCTCCAACGTATATATATATATATATATATATATATATACACACATATATATATATATATACATATATACATATATACACACACACACACATATATATATATATATATATTTAATGTTATAGAATCAACTTTCTACGTTGTATTTATATACAAATCACATCTTTCCTGAGCTTGTGTTTGACAGGGCTGTGTGCAGTGGGTAAATTGGTTGTGTATCTGTTGTCCGGTCTCAGTCACTCATCATTATCATCACTAATGTCCTGTCATCACTGATGTGTTGGTGTCAGAGATGATCAATGAGGACGACTGACCATAAAGGATGGATGATGACGATGATGATGATGAAGAGTCAGAGCTCCTGTGTCCTTGTAAACTCACCTCTCTTACCCTCTTGCCACACCTGCCAGATTCTTTATAATAATCCAGCACCAATCAATAAGGCAAGGGTGAAAAAAAAAATCAAACACACTTAACTAAGGGTTCAGCTCCCATTAGCTCACCCTGTATGAATAGGACTGGCCACAGGGCTGACGTTGTCTGATGTCTCTGTAGCCGGACTGCTAGGGATGAGTGAGTCTTCATCATACTCCTTTGGCAGCGGGACAGGGGTGTGCTGCAGTCAGAGACGGGGTAGGTGGAGGTAAAATAGACACACTGTCAAAATGCAAGAGGCTGTAAATGAACCATAACGCAGATGATTAGGGCTGAGGAAATGGAGGAGGAAATGACTAAGAAACGAGGAACAGGGAGATAAGGAACAGACAAGAGGGACACAGGGAACGATGGGATTGAGGGACAGGAGGTGAGAGGACAGTGATGGACAAGGGAGTAAAGCAGTAGTTCCTTTCACCTGATCTAAAAGAACCGTCTCTGGGGAAACACAAGGAATCCTGGGAATGGCAGGGGAATACGGCCTGTGGCAGAAATTGATTAAAGCCATATGTAAAAAAATACTATTTTTCGTATCATTTCTTCAAAACATTAAGTTTAACATTTTTGTGACCTCTTGAAATGGTTCGCTCTCAAATATTTTAGAGTAGAGAAGGTATTCTGTGTAGCTCTTCAGAATACTGTTATATATATATATATATATATATATATATTACCCAAAAAATTATTTTTTTGTTCAAGAGGTAACTATTTCATAGTTACGGTGCTGTCAGCTTCTGCAATATCATTCTGTGAAAAAAATGTGTGTTGACCAAGGTGTGTTTCATGAGAAAGCATCAAGATATGGCCCACAACTTGATTCCAAAATGAACAGAAAATATGTAGACAAAAATAACGTATGATTTAATTTCCATTAAATCTTTGGTCCAAACTGTGACTGTTCGGAAGAGTTCTGGGCCCTGACAAAGAGGTTCGACCTACGTTGTGCCCATGCCTCCCTCAAATTCTCGGAGAGTCTTTTTGGGAGACAGGAAATCATCGTCCTGGTCCTTAAAGTCGTCAAGCTTCAGATAACGGGCTCCATCCATGCCCAACAACTCATCACCTGTGGGTAAATAAAAAAGGGTGATGAATGAAACAATAAAATAAAAAAAGAGATAGTTTTAGGTTACCAAAAAAGCATATAAATATAAGGAGGAGAAAAATGGTGGAGACTGCAGGGTCAAATAATGTTAAGCTATTGGTTCTTCCACTCAAGGGTCTAATCAAGGGTTCTTCACCTGACAATCAGAGCCTGGTTTATTGAACTGGACTCATGTCTCAAACAATATTTCTTTTTTTTTTTTAATCTTCCACAAATGTCTCAAACTTCTCAAAACACAGAAATTGTACCAATTCACATCATGATTGTTTTAGGAAGGGAATCACAGCTGAAACATTTCAGAGCCAATAGCAATCAAAGGAGTGACAAAGAAGAAGAAGAAGAATACGACTGATTGGTCAGACTGTGAGTGTTGACGTGGTGAAGGACACTGTATGGACAGGAAACTGAGAAGCACCTGGCGACAGCTTAGGTTTAACCATAGAGCAGTAAAGAGGAAATCAAAAGAATCTTGTTTCTGTGTAGGGAAAAAAAATCTATTATTTAGCAAGGATTTCAAAGAAACCCCATTTCTAGAAAAGTTGGTTCACACAGGATTGAATCTGAAATCAACCCAGAGCCTTTTGTTGCCAAAAAGGAAATTATGGATCAATTACCTCTGCTATTTTCCCTATTGAAAAATAAATTTTTCTGAGGCACAAAGCCATGGCACAAAATGGTGACCTTTAGACACTGGGAACTGATACAGTACGGTGTTACAGTTACAAGGCCCTTCAAGGGGAACTGCAGCGCTGAAGACGTCCCTGGGGGAATCTAGTTTTACACCCCTGATTTAGAGTTAGGTGTCTGTCGGTGTGCTACAACTTTGTTTACTCAGGAGGAAGGAAGGAAAGCAATCTTCTCCTTATTGTGACATTGTGATCCACACCACTGGACACAATGAAATGTGACCACGTATTCAACCCATCACCAAAGTGGGCAGATTTGAGCAGCTGTGGGGCAGTGTGTGTGGACAGTGCCATGGTCAGTGCACCTCAGTGGTAACTTGGCAATGGGTGGATTTGTGTATTTGCAACACTTCAGACCCAAGTCGCGCTCCTTACCCACTAGACCAGTGGTTCTCAACTGGTCTCACTATGGGTCCCACATTTTCCTGTGATCACTAAGTCACGACTCACTCTAATAGAATTCAAACCAAGCAAATACATTTCCTAAAAAAAGAAAACTTTGAAAAAATTATTTTTTTAACACACTCACTTAATTAAGCAGACTGTGCCTTTTTAAAATTAGAGATTTCAACAACAGATTCACATTATTTTGATTTTTTGACGAGGTGTACGCGACCCATTCAGAAAGCGTCCACAACCCACTTTGGGTCCGGACCCACCAGTTGAGAACCACTGCACTAGACCACCACCGTCCCACAGTGTGATTATATTGGATTTTAACAACAACGCTCTGCTCTCAGGTTATTTTTATTGATACACAATGAAAAAGTTTTTTCAGGTGCGTTAACCAACTGTTCTAGATGTGAGGTTTGGAGAACAGGGAAGTAAAAGCTGGCAACACAAATAAAACATATAATAGGTAATGTGTAATGTTAACATTTGGGAATAGGATTTACAATGCAAAATGGAACATTTGGTTTAAATTTGTCTCAAATAAACAAACAATAACTACTAGGGCTTCAAAAATCAGCAAAGCTTAAAGGAGGCTATTTGTCCTTTTTAATGATAAGAGACTTCTGACTGGATGTGCACTGCACGCTGGCATAAGGAGAATGTAGTGACTGCATGCCAATGGTTAAAGAGAGAAAAATTTTGTCGATTGAACAGCAACAAGAAGCGAGGGGAGGAAGAAAAACAGCAGAAGGGACAAAGACTGTGACAAGTAGAGATACACACAGAGAAAATGACAAGAGTACAACTGCAATGAAGGCATAACAACTTCACGAGTCACTGGACTGTAAACAAGGCAGAGATACAGACACAGTCATACCTAATGTTAGCTGTGCAACACCTACAAAACAGACGGGAAAAGGTATTACACACAGTTTAAACACGGTCATTTGATATTTCAGAGGACTTCCAACAGAACCATTGCAAGACAAAAGGTACAATTTCAACTCACCTTCATCTTCTGAAACGTCCAAAATCTCATCCACCGTCTCAGGGAAACTCATGCGGTGTTTCTCTGTTGTGATCTGCAAATATTTGAGAGAAAAACCATTGGAAAACTGCAGGCTAATGTGTGTAAGAACTTGAACTCAAATGTGGGAAATGATTCAGCGGAACACAATCGTGTCACGACTTCTTGGTGTGAGCAGGTGAAGAAAGGAGGAGGTGTTGCTTACCGCTGAGACAGACTCCTCGGTAACGAGCTTCAGCACATCAATGACGGAGATGTAACCAAGCCGCTTTGCGATGCCCAGTGGAGACGTACCATTCTGTGTTGTGAACAAATATAAATATCACACAAAACAATTTCATTCAAGTTACATATATAACAAACTGAGAGAGGGTCATCAAAAACAATTGTTTTTTACCCTTAAAAACAACACTGTAAACCAAAACCCTGAAGCAAAATAAGGCTTAGGTTGTCATGTAATGCAAAATATCCAAAAATGTAGCCTAAACTGAAAGGAATACCAAAAGGTAGCAGAAATGGCAAAGGCAAATATTAAGCCAAACAGGGCAGCAAAAAAAGTCAAAGTTATGCAAAACAATGGACAACAATTTTACAAATGCCTTTTCAAAATATCTGCAGACTAAAGAGAATTAAATCTTAATTATCTAACTACACATTTTGCCAAAATATGGCAAGGATAACAAACTGTGCTTAAACACCCCCAAACCTCATCAAGAGGTAAAAAATGCAAGAGACCTCAGAACCGACCACAGCGGAGGAATCCTTCTTCCAGGATGGACAGACATGCAATAGATGATGTATGAGTGGAGCAGATCAACAGAGAAAACACAGTGTACACAATTACAAAAGCAATGGTGGAAGGTGGTGATGGTTCACGTCAGGGGTCTCAAACTCAGAAGAAGTTGAAGGCCACCACCCACACTATCATTTCACCTTAAGAAATCAGTTTCCCATAGATTCTGTGTACTACTCTATAAAACAATATTATAAGTTGACCTTCTACATCAAGGATAGGGCCGCAAAATATCATTCCACGGATTCCAAATAGCCCACGGGCCACGAGTTTGAGACCCCTGGTTTACATACAATTCAACTAGTAAAAACTATTTCCCTCACCAGATAATTATATATATATATATATATATGCATATATATATATATTCACACATATATAGTATATATATATATACACATACACATATATAGTATATATATACAGTATATCTATGCGTAATACATAATGTTGAAGACAAAAGATTATAATGTTGTCCTTGTCATATAAGTACATGTAAAAATTCTTAAGAAGTTCAGCTGCAATATTTACAGGAACTTTTGAAAATACAAATATTTACAGCAGTATAGTCGACACAGAGCTACATGATTGAACAAAGACAATTAGATTAGTTTAAAGACTGTGCAATATTGGTATACAAGTAGAAAATTTAAGAGCTTTAATTCTTACCGACGTTATCTCATTAGGCTCAGCTCCGTGTTTTAGCAAGAGAGTGACAATGTCAGTGTGGCCCTGCTGGGCTGCCTGGTGTAGTGGGGTGTAGCCCATCTGAGGAATTTAAGCAAAAACAGGTCGATTTTCACAAAAGTCTGTCTAATATCTGAAGCCAATGCTCTAAAAAACACAAGTCATATTTGTTGGGTTACCCTGGTCTTGCTGTTCACGTGAGCCTGTTGCTGAAGCAGGAACTTCACCATCTTGATGTTGCCATAGTGACAAGCCACATGGAGAGGTGTGTAACCCATCTGGGAATAAATGGAACGGATTATATTACCTGACATGAAATTGAGATTAGACATTAGAGAAAACCCAATTAATTTAATGTACAGTCAAATCTAAACAAAAAGTTATTATTCAGGACGTTACTTACTCGCGAAGCAGCATAAACTGACGCTCCCTGTTTGACCAGTGTATCAGCGATGCCTACGTGACCCTCTTGTGCTACAAGATGCAAAGGAGTGAGACCACTCTACAGAATAGAAGAGGAAGAAGAAAAATGACAACTGTATCATCAATGTAAATATTTTACAAAAACAAGATTTTTGGTATTTTTTCTTTAGCTGCAACATAGTTTGGAAACAATTCAGCATACTAAATGGTTTACACCACAGGTGTCAAACTGGTGTCAAACTGTAATTATATTTGACCCGCAAGATCATATCAAATATGCACTAGAGTTGACCCACCAGTATAAAGTCCCCATATACTAATATGATTTGCAGTATTAGTGATGCATGGTCTTTTTATAGCACAGATATTTTGGTTTTTGTAGTTGTAGGTCTGTAAAAAACACATTAAAACATTAAAATGATCTGGAAAGGCTACAGATAAAGACACATACCACTCATGTGTGCTTTATTTCTGATTTAATTTCCCATTTGTTGATGATATTAAGCAGCTTTAACGGATACATTTTCCCCAAAATTCAATATTTTATCAGGGGCAGCACTTGAAGATGAGTTGGCAGTTGCTTGGGGCTCCGGCCACTAGGGGGCATGGTCAAAATCTTTTCTGTGGGCACTGATAGGGTGGGGGCCCCAGCAAGGGGCCCCAAGATACCCAATCACCGCCCCTGTATTTAATATCTGGAGAGGGGAAAATATTTACGGTTCATTTTTCAATAAATATCCAGTCTGGCCCAGCGTGAAATTGAGTTAGACACCCCTGGATTACACGTTTAACAATCATGTGATTGACTGTGAGATTTTCAATCTTCGCTAATATACCTTGTTTCCCAGATTCACGTTGGCCTGTTTGGAGATGAGCAGAGCCGCCATGTCGGGACGGCCCTCCTGAGACGCCAGGTGTAAGGGCGTGATGCCCTGTAGTGACTCCGCGTTGGGCGAAGCTCCATTCTGCAGCAAACAACTGGCCACCTCCATCTGGTTCTGCTTTGCTGCTATGTGCAGAGGAGTGTAGCCGTTCTGTCAAGAGGAGAAAGAATGCAAAAGGATGTAAAAAAAAAAACAGGGTCACCTTTAAAAATTGAAAAACAGGTTAAAAGGGTTGCAAAGAAAGAGAAGATAACAAACCAGGGGCACGAGGCGTAACTTATAATGTACCCGTTACAAACATAAAGCAAATGAACTAAAAATGTACAGTTGCATTTAATATATTAGCTGAAACAACTACGCCTTTGAAAGCTTTTTCAAAGGTGAAGCAATGAGCAAAGAACAATGACCGAGGCAGACACCAGGTAACTGCTAGTTAGAAAATGAGAATAAAAAATCTTTAATTGGAAGATATAATTGAAAATAACAAAAAATATCATTTTATATATATATTTTTTTATCCCACAGTGTAAATTGAAAGTGTCGGCAGGCAAAATAATCACCATACAATGGAGCCATTAAACAGAGATAACTTCTTATCATGCCAAAATAAGCTTAAGGTTAGCCATGAATATAGATATATACACAAAACACAGGTTCCAAAAAGTTTCATAAACCTAAGTCAATACAAGATCCGACACAGAGCGTCTTACTCGAGCTGTGCTGTGTGCTGATCCTCCTTTGCTGACCAGAAGTTTAACAACATCCAGGTTGTTGTGATGGACGGCCACATGAAGAGGTGTCAGACCATTCTGTTAAACACACACATACGAATGTGCACATAGAAATCCACAGACACGCACGCACAAATACGCACAGATATATACGTATATATATTTATATGTACGTAAATATATATGTATGAAGCGCTGAGAGCGACAATTTAAGCAACCTAAATCAGGTCCATCTTTCTGCCCTGTGCCAGACAAATCTGGCATATGGTCGGGTCCCGTCTCTGTCCTTACCTTCCCAGCTGCATTAGGATTGGCTCCTCTCTCCAGGAGAAGTTCTGCCACATCCACCTTGCCATATTTAGAGGCCACGTGCAGTGGAGTGAAGCCTTTCTGCTCCAAAGAGAAGGTGCAGAGTTGTTTATCTTTAAACCATCTCACAACTGTGCGGGGAAATATATATATAGGCACTGACTAAGCCACTGCACCTTTGTCATCTTGATCTGCTGGGCTCCAGCATCCAACAGTATCCTGATGGTGTGCACATGTCCTTCACGTGCGGCAATGTGCAAGGGTGTGTGGCCAGCAGTAGTTGCAGAGTCGGGACTGGCCTTGTGCTCCAGGAGCAACTTGACCAACTCCCTGTGGCCCATACGGGCAGCACAGTGCAGAGGTGTCTGGTCATCCTGAACCACAGTTGAGATATGAGGAAATGGAATTGGAGGAAAAACAATAATAACTGTGAGGTTCTCAACATAGACACTGGCCGTACCTTTGCTTTTGCATCCACTTGGGCTGCGTTCTGCAGGAGGAACTGAGCAACTTCACAGTGTCCAGCTCTGGAGGCCATGTGGAGAGGAGTCTCCACTTTCTGTAGAAACGTTAATTTTAACAGTCCAAAATGATGACACAATTTAAATTACTTTGGCATACACTTAATTGGCTGAAATAATAAAAAAAAAATAGAATGGAACTATCACGATCTTTAAACAAAATGTCATTAGATATTATTATTAGTACTATTAGATTTATGAATATGACTGTGAATGCACTGTAACTGAATACATTAATGTCAGTGTTTTCAAGAAATTTGTAATTTTTAAATGAAAATATATATAAAATTAAAAAAAATATATATATAATATAAAACACGTTCTAAGAATGTAAAATATATAACAGAATTCAAAATAAAATGCTGAACTTGACTCTACCTATGCTAAAAGATTATTTTCACATCTAAGTAATGATCATTGTAAAATGGATCAAGTACAGTTGCAACAAAGTGCAGATTCAGAGAGATCTTGTGTCAAACGTGTGCTGAAAGCATCTATGAGTCTCCAATACTTTTCATCCCGACAAGCCTGTGCTGGCAGCGGTATCTGCTTGCATCATCATAGCTTCTTTTTTTTTTTGGCTGTGTTGTTTCAGTCCTTTGGCCAAAAATTATCTTTTGGGCTATTTTCAGCTAAAAAGTTTGCAGTAGCCCAATATGCTATCCATGTTGTAGGTTCTTTATAACAAATTAAACACCATTACTTTCATTACTGATGTTGCAACATTCACACTTGCCACATTGTTCCATCCGTTAACACTATTGTTTCTATTCACACTGTTACCAACATATAACCAAGAGAAACGTAGTGGTTTAGAGCAGTGGTCTCCAACCACTGGACCGGGGTCCGGTATAGGTCCATGGGTGAATTGGTGCCGGGACACAGAGAAATAATGTTTTCTTTTGTCCCCTTCTGGCTATTACTAACACTTGATCCATACCCATATCAAGAAAAGAACTGAACAATAGAATGGCTAGGATTCCATCATCAATTATGCAACTATGTTTGATTAGGAAATATTTATTTAAAAATGACCCAGAGTCATTGATACAAGACTCAAACATTTTTATACCCGTGTGGTAGCAGAAAGATTTTATAGGTAGGAAAATATTTCAGAACACCGGAAATGTATTTTTATTAAGGGATATTTATCTGCCATTAGCTACAGACAGTAAAAAAGGTACGAGGCATTTAACCGGTCGCAAAGAAGGTTGGGGGACACTGATTTAGAGATATGGGTATTCAGAGGAAGCATTGCAGCACTCACCACATTGGAAGCGTTTGGAGAAGCTCCTCTTTGGAGCAGGTGCTTCACTATGTTCAGGTGGCCCATGAATGCTGCTACATGAAGCGGAGTTAGACCAGACTGTCAGGACAGAAACACAAAGAGAGAGAGAGAAAGAGAGATTTAGGGAGAACAAATCCAGACCTCAAGGTGACTTTCTGGGTTGTCGTCCCAACTCTGATGGATAAAATTTACAGGCACGGTGTTTAAAAATGCAGCACAGATAACTCCGTGGCCGGCCCTTAAATTATGGACTGGCAGGCAGTAAATCCAGACAAACAAATTATTCACAAGCAGTTTTTAGCCTGTCTTTCAAAAGTGACATGGTCTCACCTCTGTGACAGCTTCCAATGAGGCAGAGTGCTTCAACAGTAGATCCATGGACCTCATATGGTTCTTCTTGCAAGCTATGTGAAGAGGAGTGAAGCCATTCTGGAAGTACAGATGAAATACTGACTATAGCATAAAGAGTTTTTACCATGGCGGTGTCATTTGATGAAATTACCGTATTTTCCAGGCTATGGGAACGACAACAATTTTTAATTTAATACATACATAAGCCGCACCCAACAAAAAAGCCACGAACCAAAGATATGTAAAAAAGACAGTGGTCATCATCTTTACTTTCCTCCTGTGCACTAAAACCACTGAAGTTGTCTCCTTCAGTGTCGGAGTGGTCCGTGCCCTGATGGACAAGCTTTGACGCCTAATAAGTCTGAGACGCCACGGTGATTCACGTTTAAAATCTTCAATTTTCTTTTCCGGTGGTGTTTATTTTGGCCCGGGCCATGTGCTTTTTTTGTTTTTTGTTACCTCTCTAAGCTTTTGTCGTCTTTTTGCAATGCCTAAGTTTTTCAAGCTGTCATGTGCAACATCTTGCCATTGATTTGTTGATGTCAAGCTTACATGGAGCAGCTATATAAATAACTGATCTGAAGAATTTAGTTTGCGTGTTTCATTGGTTCACTGTGACCTGTGCGATATGAAGCTCGCAGAAAAAATCCATATATTAGTCGTGGCGTTGTGAAAGCAGCACGCGAGACAAAAGTAGCAACTTGTAGTCCAGATAATGTGGTATTTGCAATAGTCCACAATACAACGCAACGAATATTAGGGAATATAGGAGGCAGTTCAAAGACACACAAACTTCAGGGGTCGTGTCATGTTTCAGTTCAAAAACTATTTACCCTAACAGTTGAAAGAAATCCTACTAAACCAAGGTGACAATTGGTTACCAGAGCTCGTGAATTAGCTTTGGCCCCTTTGTCCAGTAGGACTTTGGCCATGCGATGGTGACCACAGTGGGCTGCTACATGGAGAGGGGTTAAATGGTCCAGCGTGATGTCGTCGATCTCAGCGTTGAACTGCAGCAGCTGCTTGACACAGTCCATGTGGTCTCCCTGAGCTGCCATGTGGATGGGAGACAGACCGTTCTGTAGGACACAATGAACAGGACATGAGAAGCAAGAAGTAAGTGAGGGTGGGGCAGGGGAGGAGTAATGGTCAGTGTTAGAAACCCGAAGTCACGGCTCACACTGTCCACAGGTTTGCAGAAAGATTAGATTTCCTGTGTTAAGTACAGTGAGGTCCGCAGGGAGAATCTGATCAATCCATGACTCAGAGGGATCACATTTACAGCACTCTGGAAACAGACTGGTCAGACACAGTCACTGTGGTGACAGTATTTCAATAATGTCCCCACCTTGGTTTTAGCCTGGATGGGAGCGCCGTGTTCCAGCAGGATCTCAATGATGCGGACGTGACCATTCCTGGCAGCACAGTGGAGAGGAGTCAGCTCATCCTGCACAGATATGGAGGGGTAAGGAAATTAAAAGAGGAAATTGAACAGCAACACAGAAAAATAGGAATGGAATCAAAGCAACCTGCAGGAAATACAACCTTTTAATTATACAAAAAATAATGTTTGCTGCGTATGCATTTATCTAAAAATCCAGAAATACAGCTAAACCTTCCCTAAAAACATTGTTTAGCCATTTGTTAACCACTAACCAGTAGAGAAATGACTACAGCTGAATTCTTTACACACCTGTTGTGACCAACAGTTTTCAGTTCCTTTACCTTGGTTGGTTGGTAGCTGCAGATACTTCAGCAAATCCTATACTGTATGTGTATATGTGAATCTGACAGGTACGGTCAACTGTCAGGACAAATGTTTGACTCAGAGTCAGACTCAGACAACAATGCATTTGGATCTTTGTGGTAAGTAGTTCAGTTTGTTTCTTCAACATTAATGTGTTTATTAAAGTTGTCATAGTTGTACAGTCTGTCTCCTCCTAGCATGGTAATAGATGACAACACACTCACTTCTGGGAGGAACATGATAGCGGTCTGATTAATGTTCACTCAATACAGAGAGAGGAGAGATTACTGCAGTATGGGTGGAGCAGCACAATAGGGATTAGGTTATAGTCAGAATAAATTACTTTAGGAGCCATTTTTATTAGATTTATAAACATGCATTTAGTTTTTAAAAATGATACTAAGAAGTTGTGAAGAAAAACTTCAGAGACACATGAATCTGTACTAAAACCTCACAACACAATGTAATTTCTTCATCTATCTATCTATCTATCTATCTATCTATCTATCTATCTATCTATCTATCTATCTATCTATCTATCTATCTATCTATCTATCCACCTTGCTTATTTGTTTACAGGTCGAGGGGGCAGCAGTCTACACAACTGCCACCCAAATACCTTCCTGCAGGTGGCGAGCCCACTGGAATAATAAAAAAACTAAAAATGCTCATGGCACCTCAGTGGTAACGGTATTCGAACTGGGCACCTTGCAGATCCAAAGCCGCTTCTTTAACCACTAGGTCACCAACTGCCCTGATGTATGTTTTGCACAATATATATCTCCCTGAAAGTAAGGATTCACATGTTCCTTAAGAGCAAGAAACTTATCTCGTTAAAACTTGCAAATTTTTTTGGCAGTGGAAAGTGTGGCAACATCAACAGAGAAGACAGAATCTTCAATCATGGCAAGAAAGGTAACATCTTCATTTGCTACCTTGGTTTTAGCATCAATCTGTGCTCCTCGGTCCAGCAGCAGCCTCAACATCATCATGTTCCCCCTCCTGGATGCTATGTGCAGGGGTGTGATACCATTCTAGGCGACGCCAAAGAAATAAATAGACCATTAATTGGTAGCATGTTACGTCACAGTCTTTTCATGGTGGTTGGTGGTATTTTCTCTCAGTGTGGTTACATCTCCTGACCTTGGGTGTAAAGTTTACATTGGCTCCTCTGTTCAGCAGCAGCTGAGCCACGCTCATATTCTCATAGTGGGCTGCAATATGTAGAGGTGTGAAACCAGTCTGTGGAGAAAGAGACGCAGTGAGAGTGAGGGATCCGATGAGTAAACAAGGATTATTATGGTCTATTTTAAGCATTGTAAAGGAACAAGGTTGGACGACGCACTCAGAAGATTTCACAGCATTGAGGACATTGGAAGAATAAATAAAACAGGACACGAGGACTTCTGTGGCTTTGTAAGGAAACAATCATTCATAGATAGTAAACTTCAACAAAACTAGGTTCATACTTTGCTGAGCACATCAGGGTTGGGGTCGTTCTGTAGGAGTACTGCAGCGGTCCGTGTGTCATCGTTACGTGCAGCGATGTGCAGCGCGGGGAGGCGCACCTTACCCTTGGTGCCGTAGTTGATGAGCAGAGCTACCACATTCTCATGGCCTTGCTGTAAAGCTACAGCCAGGGGGGTGAAGCCGTCCTGGGAGAGAAGGGAAGTGGAGACCAGATTTAAATAGAACATGGTGTCACAAAAGAAAAATGCTACAAGGCGTAAAGGTTTTAGCTCCAAAAGAAATATGGCAATACGGTGAGTGCAGATAAAAATGAACAGTTCATTTTTTTTTAACAAATTAATCTCTTTGTAAAAAAATCTTCTTCAGTGGCATGTCAGGAATTTAAAGGTCCAAAGAAGTTTCACAAATTTTTTAAGGTAGTCTGTTTTTATTTGATTATCTTATCTGTATTAAAGTTAGTAAAAGATAAAGAGAACAGGGTAAGAAGGTAAAGAAGATTTACAGTGTCGACCCCTAAAAACGGGTTTCGGTTAGCCCAGGCATGGACAAACTAAGGCCTGGGGGCCGGACGCGGCCCGTTGAGCTTCTTTATGTGGCCCGCCAGCCTTATCCAAATTAAACAGTTGATTTGTATTATCGTTATACTTCTGTCTTTCCCATGCGATGCTTGCAGTTCCCCAGTAGATGACACCAGAAAGGCTATAGGAAGCATTTTGGTTTTATACATCTGCTATTTATCTTAGTTCTATAAAAGTTCCATCTTTCTGCTCTTGACTCGGACCATGTGTCTAATTCCCGCAAGTCAAAAAGTTTGCCCACTTCCGGGTTAGCCAAAAGAAAAAGAAGAAAATCCGTAATGGTAACACTTTCCTTTCCAAGACACTTTTTGCACCTCAACTGCTAAATGCAAAAATAAGTTAAACAAAATTAAATGTAAATGCTTACAGAATAAAAAGAAAAATCACAGCACTGCATAAGTGCAGCTGACAAGACCACTGACTACAGCGACAGGAGGAAAAATATGACCGCAGGAATAATTACAGACTTAAACCCAGGTGGTTGGACTTTCTGACGTTTCCTCAGGTTATATTTATTCCTTCAAAAGTAAGATGTAAAATGGAAAGTACTACAGTTATTTTAAGCTCAAATTAATGCCTTATCTGACCCAGACGTTACATGATAAGTATTTGTTTGGAATCAGAGTAGAGGTTCTCAAATTATATTCCTTGTCCCAGGGGTGTTCATTGTCTCCCTGTACGAGATACTGGAGGACTGATCCTTAAGATAAAGTGGGAAACAAAACAGAAAATGTACATGTCCGTAGGTGGCACTGGCGAGCCACTGCATTGGGCATGAGAGTTTTTATCCATATGGGATTGTCTGGTTTCTCATTTAACCTTCTTGGAAATAAATACTCACTGTCAAATACTTATCCTAAATGTACTACCTGCTGTATTTTAATGCTTATAGAGGTGGTACCTGAGGAGTAATCTGTTGCTTAATGTCTATAAGCAAAGATTACTTCACAAAATTAGACTTTTTCTTTGCAGTAGTATGCCATTCATTACTCCTCAATCAGTACAACAGACACGTACCTCAGTGGGAAGACTCTGATTGGCTCCGTTCTCCAGCAGGAACTTGACCACGTCTAGATGATTCTCCTGTGCTGCCATGTACAGTGGACTGAAGCCTTTCTGTTGGACCAGAGAGAGAATGATGTTCAATAGTATTTGTCATCATTATAAAGAAAACATATGTGCAAATACTTCTGTACAATGACAAGAATTCATGATTCAGCTTGAATATATATATATATATATATATGTGTGTATATATACATACATATATACACACACATATATTTATATATACATACATATATACACATATATATCCATATATATATATATAACACTGAAAAACTTTGTGACATCTTCAAGGACACTCACAATCACAGATAGAAGAACACAAATGCATTATGTAGATAACGGTCCACAATCACATTAATAGCTGTGTGCAAGTCTCCACACTCGGAGCAGGACATGCTGACTCAGCTCAGGGTGACTCACATGTGACTGTGCATTAACGTTGGCACCGTAGTTGACAAGTTCTGCCACCACCTTCTCCTGCCCCGCCAGAGCTGCAATATGGAGAGCTGTGTTCCCTTTCTGGAGACAAGGTCACACACAGACACACATCCAGAGGGGAGATGAGGAAACTACACCAGACCTGGACCGCTGCAACCTAATAGTCCACATATGACACCAGGAGCTTGGCTTCAAACTGTACTGACAGTATGTAAGTCAAGCAGTATTTAACATGTGAGGGTGGAAAAAAAGCTGTTTGTCTTTCTCATCATGGAATTACAGTATTATTTACAGGAATTACAGTATTATTATATTATATTATTATTAGTGGTATTGTTTAATTTCCCTGATTAAAATCAATCTAGCAGTTTCTGAAGATTAAATTTGAAAAGTTTTCAAAGCTAACACAAGTTAATTTTTAATATGTTTTTTTTTTTTTTTGAAAATTCACCAAACCAGCCTCATAGATGGAACAGAGATAAGTGCTTCTGGTCCGTGGTACTGGTCCTTGATCCATTATAGATAAGTCAAGAAAAAGTTGGAATTAAAAAAAAAAGTGTAACAATGTTAAGATAACTACAAAGTGGTGGTCAGCAGTGTGAAATTGGACTGGTAAACTATCTAATCCAGCCCACAACAGAATTCCAAAACAAAAACATCCAATAATAACGTTACACACATTTTTAATTCATTTTATTTGAGTGCCCTGCCCTTGGTGTCTGTCCAAAAACTGTGGCATATAGAGGTCTCCCGTACAATCTAAAATAAAACAAAGCAACATTCCCACCTATGAAATAGGTATATATAAATATATAAATAATATAAATATTATTATAATATACATTTTACAGGTTTAAATAAGAATTTCGTGCCAGTACTTTGACATTATTCATGACATTCCCTTTAGCTGTGGACACATTCTGCATATATGTTCAGCACAGGGCAGTGACAGCACCACATATACGCGGTTGGGGACAGATGGTGTTGTTTGGACCAAAAATCTGTCAGTGATTGAAGGCTTAAGACAAACATCCGCAATGTGATAGGGAAACGTTCTACCAGATCAGGTGGTTTTTCTTGGATCACTTGGCTTTGGTTTGTTTGACAAATTACGTGTTTATGATCTCCGAACAGACACAGTGTGTCCTATGTGATCCCTAGTCTTTCACTTCTAATACTCTGAGTCTTTTCTGAAATCGTTAGACTGAGAATGTTGTTTTGAGTATCTCAGCTTAAAAAAAAAAAACTTTTTCAACAGGGAAAAAAAGGGAATAGCATTTGCTGTTCTCGGTAAAAAGAAATGCCATTAGCTTTTTATCCATTGATGAGTATTTGGAACATATCTTTATAAGAGATTTAGATTCTAACCAAATTATTGTCAATACGTATTTGGGAAAAGTTGTGTTTATGAGTGTATGATACTGCTTTACATTTACCACAGAAGCTTTTTTTTTTAACATACTGCCTTTGTCCAGTCCCCCTGCCTTTGTCCAAAGTGAATGCTCAAAGGCTCTCAGATAATGAGTCTCCAAACCACAGTTGCAAAGAATATGCTGCAGTTCAAGGGCTTAATTGATTTTAGCTCCACCATAAGAGGGATTACAGTACCTTGGTGGTGGCCTCCAGCTCGATGCCTGCGTGCAGCAGCTCCAGGACCATTTTGACGTGACCTTCTTTCGAGGCCAGGTGTAACCCGTTGAGACCATTCTACGAGAGAAGCAAAATGAATTAGTCACATTGAGTCTTCAAAACATGACCATAACCTGAAAATGTCAGTCCGTTTAACAAGTTTGCTATAAGCCCAACTGATGCACATTCTCACACGGAACATATGCCAGACAACAGTTACAGTATATGTGAACCTTGAATCTTTATACATGAGTCCAGCTTTAGCCTTGTTCTGTTCTTGACCTAGTGTCAAAGGCAAGGCCTGTAAATTCAACAGTTGCCAAATCTGCCAACTGTTGAATGTTTGTGATCGTGAATAATCCAAATAAAGCATGGTACATCGTAATAAATCAACCTCTTAAAATAAAACTTGCTTTTCAATGAGGTTGGGAGCCTGAAATGCAGGGAGTTGTCAGTGTGTATCGCCTCTTTCTATATGTGACTTAAACATATGATAGATAAAATGCCAATACAATCATTAAAAAATCTCATGCATTTCATATATCTA
Source organism: Paraplagusia blochii (assembly GCA_016785265.1). Taxonomy (NCBI): domain Eukaryota; kingdom Metazoa; phylum Chordata; class Actinopteri; order Pleuronectiformes; family Cynoglossidae; genus Paraplagusia; species Paraplagusia blochii. Next base: position 46,161 of record JAFBJS010057581.1, read on the forward strand.
GCAAGGTAGATATATGAAATGCAAGGTCCCTTTTTCGGGGGTTGCCACAGCGAGTCAACAATTTCCATCTCCCCCTGTCCTCTACTCCAACTACCTCCATGTCCTCCCTCCATCAATCTTCTCATTGTGTCCTACCTGGTAGCTCCCTCTCTAGGATGTCCCCCCTTCGAACATGTCCA
>JAFBJS010057581.1:49527-90179 GCA_016785265.1 Paraplagusia blochii
ATATATATATATATATATATATATATATATATATATATATATCCCTTCTATCCATATGTATATATTTATATATTTGTGTATATATGTATATATATATATATATATGTATATATATATGGTTCAATCAAAGACAATCTAAAATTTTAGCTCAATCCCTTTATCTTTGGACTCCAGATGTGAATGTCAAGAACTATATGAGATTGCTGGCCATTATTTCATATGTTACAGTTCAACAGTTAGTTTGTTAGTATCTATTTGGAATAAATACATTTTAGACATAAAAAATTAAAGTAAAATAGAGCAACAACCAAATTTGCCCACTGCACTGCCTTTAGGATACATAATATTTGTCAACAGATTTAAAAACCTCAAAACCAGACTCTACTTTCATACTGCCTCAGCTCTATTTTTATAGTTTTGTCAAGTTATGGAACATCAAAAATGCCTCTTAATTAAGGTCATACACACACAGGTGCTGGTAGATTAGAACCTGCAGCCTTCCAGATCAATGTCTGCTTCCTTAACCGTGAGACGGACACCGCCAAACACAACTTTAATGATGTTTTCCATTAGCAATTTGTTGAATCTGGCAAGTGTATGTATATATATTTCATTCATATATCGCTGAGCAAATTTACATGTATGTATTGTATTTTCTTGGCCAGCGGGGAATGTGGTTTGATAAGCTTTCTGTTGTCTCAGTGTTCTCTAAAGGATCAGTGAACTTATCTGTGCTAACGGACAGTTAGCTCTTCTTTAAATAAATGTCCATGTCAACAAACAGAGCGGTAATGCCCCTCATACAAAGGCTCTTGGTCTACACAGTCCTGCGGGAACCTAAAGTCAACACTTTTGCTGACTGCGCTGTGTCAAGCCAACTTGACAGTATTAAATAGGACGCTCGATGAGAGACACAAAAATACAGCAGTGTGCTAAAAACAAACCTCACACTCAGGCTTTTGCCAAATTAGCCCATATGGCTGTAATTCACTGAAATGGAAAGAATAATGGCTGCAGATAAGGCTCCAGTTCATTTCTCTGCTTGTAGAGGATATGAGGTAATATGTTTGCTGTTTGGGACATCAGAGTCCATTTGGAGTGTCTCAACTTATGGTATTTCAGCTCAAACCACCAGGTGCAGATTTTTGGAAGGTGAGTCTTACTTGATTGGCTGTGTTAATTTCAAGTCCATTCTTGATGTGATCCAGAGCCTTGTCCAGGTTGCCTGAACGAGCCGCACGCAGGAAGCTGGTAGATGCATCAGCCTGCAACAAAGGAGAAAAAAAAGTAGGTCTCTGTAAGAGGCACCAGGATAAAAAAAGATGGCATCGCGTTCATGAATACACTCATCAAGACAGCAGTTCAACATCAGACGACTGTTGACTTTGTTGTCTGTCGTATCAACGACACCACACGCATTTATCAAACCCCACGCTTGATACATTAGAGCACTCCAGCTAGTGCACCAATCCTGGCCATCCCTGGAGAGAACGCATGCTAACAAGTTCACTACACCAACACCATCATACACCCACAGTTATGATAGAACTAGAACTCAACGCTGTGAGTGCTCCAAGCATCATTACAGCCCAAAGATTCCAAGAATACAAATACGGTTGCACGTTGGATGAATAAAACTATCTATTGACCAGGTGTGACAACTTTAGTGGTCGGTGGGACAGAATTTTATTGGACAGACACCTTTAGGGTCTATTTCACAATCCAGTCATTGCCCAGATTTTGCCTTCATAAGACGTTCGTAAATTATAACAAGCATATTTCTGTTTTCTTTAAAGAACACTTTTCTTGTCCTGTACAACACATAACTGCACTAATGGTCTAATTCTTAAATCTCCAACTTTACCTGAACGCACCTCACCAGGTAACTGCAACTATCACATTGTCATAATCTGTGTAGACCTGGAGGTTGGGAATATAAAAATGATCTAATGCTACAAAATGGACAAAACCCATTTAAACTAAGTTAAAGGCCCCTTAATTTTTTTTTCTGTCAACAGTTTGTGTACAATTTAGTTCTTTAATAATTCCCCTATATTGAGATATTAATTATATAAAATAAAGTGAGAAAACCATTTAAAAACAAAAAAAAACACTTTTGTAGTTTGGAGCATTGTGTGTGAGTATGAAAAGAGGCCCTAAAACAAGAAACTAAAAGGGTCTTGTTATGTAAATGTTTAGTCTATTCATATTTTACAACTTTTTTTTTTTATTTTGTGAATGAACTCTTACTATAGTTGTTTTCGACACTTGCCGAAGCTTTTGTACTGGGCTACATAATATGCTTTAAACTATAAATATTTTCAGATACTCATGTGGTATTGGTTTTTCCTCAAACACTACCAACAGGTGTGTGTATCAGGGTAGGGTTACAGACACTCCACTCCACCTGCCTTCTATAAAAGGCTCCAAATGTCAGACTCTTTCTTAAATCTCCAACTTTACCTGAACGCACCTCACCAGGTAACTGCAACTATCACATTGTCATAATCTGTGTAGACCTGGAGGTTGGGAATATAAAAATGATCGAATGCTACAAAATGGACAAAACCCATTTAAACTAAGTTAAAGGCCCCTTAATTTTTTTTTTTTTTTCTGTCAACAGTTTGTGTACAATTTTGTTCTTTAATAATTCCCCTATATTGAGCTAATAATTATATAAAATAAAGTGAGAAAACTATTAAAAAAAACAAAAAACACTTTTGTAGTTTGGAGCATTGTGTGTGAGTATGAAAAGAGGCCCTAAAACAAGAAACTGATGGGGGTCTTGTTATGTAAATGTTTTATCTATTCATATTTTACAACCTTGTTTTTATTTTGTGAATGAACTCTTACTATAGTTGTTTTCGACACTTGCCAAAGCTTTTGTACTGGGCTACATAATATGCTTTAAACTATAAATATTTTCAGATACTCATGCGGTATTGGTTTTTCCTCAAACACTACCAACAGGTGTGTGTATCAGGGTAGGGTTACAGACACTCCACTCCACCTGCCTTCTATAAAAGGCTCCAAATGTCAGACTCTTTGCAGTCTGGTTTCACCCACTCCGTGGATTTGGCAGACGTTGGTGCCGTAGTGGAACACACTTCTCCACGAGCTCCACTGTCTGCCTGTCTGATCTCGGCGGAAATGCCTGCGGTGCGTAAGTGTGCGCCAGCGTTTGTACGCCCACCTCTGAATCCATTCATGGGCCAGTGGCTGACCTTCACTATGAGATGTCTCCCGTGCCCTGAGGAAGAGATACCGCAGAACTTATTGTAGTCTTGAACCTCTTAAAGAAATGTGATTCTCTTTGACTGGCTCTTCTCGGGAGACTTAATTACGGGGAGATGCTAAAGGAATGGGTGTAACCTTTTATTTCATGGAAGCTTTTTTTTTTTTTCTCTCCTCACTTCTATTGTCTGGGCTGATGCTTCAAAAGACACTGTTTTCTGCAGTTTGTTGTCTAAAATGTTGTCTCCAACGGTTTTTACATTACGACAAAGAACAATTCTGACATAATTCTCACCTATTTAGACTAAATGGCTAAACTTATCCAACAACTCCATTGACTTTGGACCAGTGCTTCTCTTAACCCTCTAACCCTAGGGGTTCTGTAAGTAGGTCTCAGGGGTTCGATGAAGCCTCTGCCGCAGAGGTCAAGACACAGCGGAGGTCAAGACACACCAACTCACCCTACTAAAGTAGGGTTCGGTGAATGCGCACATGAAACTGGTGGGGTTCGGTAGCTCCAACAAGGTTACGAACCACTGCTTTGGACTATGTGATGAAACTCAAGTATGGATTCGCTTTCCACCTATCCATTCATCCATCCACACATCATCTTTTCTGGGCTTAGTAGAATCACCAGAGTTTACAAGGAGCTGCCTTGGTACAATGTGATTTGATTAGCTGTCTTGAGGAGTACTACCTTTGCATCTGTAATGGAAAAGCAGCATACTGCAGCATACTGCAGCATACTGCAGCATACGTGAGCTTTCCTGCGGGTGGTGAGTCCATTAAAAGTTCTGTGCATCAGGATGGTGCAGTGTTCACCTGGATAACGCTAGTCTATTCATCAGCTGCACAACCACGTCTCACCGTTAGATTTTTGTTGGACTGGAAGATCTGACTGATTTTTGTCATCACTAGAAGAACAAAAATCTGCCTTACTATTTAGGCAGTTTGAGTTACCTATTTATTATCTATTAATTTATCTATGTGAAGCATCATCATCTCAGTTCATCATGTTCTAGGCCCTGAAGATGTCGCTCAGTATTTCAAACAGTCCCTGCAGGAGCTTTTACAGCTACACGTGAAGCGTGGCACATTATTTACTAGTATTAAAAACACCCATAATGCAACGCAGCACTCTTAATTCCATTATCAGTATTTTCTCTTCTCTGTTTATGACAAATCACTCAGCCTACTCTCCATCTGCAGCCCTGCTCCCCTGGTCCATTTCACCACAGGGTTAGAACAAGTTGATGCAACATCTAGCATCTGTGCCAGTTAATGAGTTCTGGTCATTTTTCAGAGTGTGTGCATGAAAGAAAGAGAGAGAGGCGGGGATGGAGTGGGGTGTGTGTGTAGCAGTACGAGCCATACATTTTAGAGATCGCAATTTTTTTCTTTTTTCTGCAGCAGTTCAACTAGTTGTTGGGCTGGAACCCATTTTCTTCTACTATTGCAACTGCTTCTGCTGCAGTCCTATCCCACAATCAGAGAAGTGTGAATTAGATGCTGGCAATTCACATGTAATTCACATCTGACAACACTGGAAACCCTGCAGAAGCATCAGTGGGATCAGTATATAAACACACAGCATCTCCTGTTTGGCCTCGGACCCAATCAGACTTTTTCCTCATATAGCTTCCTTATTTGACTGGATAAACATTCACACATATTGGATCAAAGTTTAAGTTATTTTAAGCCAAATTGTTTAATTTTGTTAGTAATTTGTGATTTGAAAATTGCAAAAAACAACTGTTTTGACAGTTTATTGAAAACATCTCCTGGCACCTTCACCCAGACAGCCAACCAGAACTGATCAGGCCCAGACCTGGGTCTTAGCAGTTACCCACAAATCAATCCCTTCCAACCAAGAGATGCATTAGAATACACAACAATGCTGCTTTACCAAGGGATCCATTGGCATATAACTTTGCAAAGTTAATCCGCCCTGATTGTGACAACAACAGTGATATCTTGTCAATTATTTGGCCTTGAGCAGCAACAAAGTGTGGTTCAGTAGGAATCTGATTTATTATTCAGACAAATACACACCGACATTCAATGCCGTGCCAAAAATAGATACCCATCCTAAAAGCAGACACGGGATGAGGCAATAAAAAGAAGACACTTCCCCTAATATTCTGTAGTAGTAAGCCTGAAAAACAACCTTGATGTCTCGTAAAACAAGGTAAAATCCTAAAAAAAAAAATATTATCTCTACAGGTATGTGCACAAAACTTAAAAAAAGTGGGTTAAAAAAATGATCTCCGAGGATGAGTCATTCTCTAAACGGAAGAAAAAAAAGATTCAAGTGTTACTGAGTCACAGCTTATATAAGCTGCTTATATATAAGATGGATTTAACGTGGATTATGGGACAGGTTTAATGACCCGTGGGAAGAAGATTTGATTGTTCCAAAAATGATACAACTTGGCCCAATCACCCACCATCAATATTTTCCTGTAACTCAGGGTCAGGACATTTTACAGAGGAGAAACCCAGGTACTGGTGGTTATAGTCAATGGCGTAAAGTTCAAAGAATCCCAACCATACATATTTTCCATAATTTCCCAAAGGATACTCTTGAGGGATTAATAAAGTTCCATCTATCTATCTGTCTATCTATCTTACTGTTTTATGTTGGTTAGGAAACAGGAACGCTTTAAAATAACTCTATTAAATTTGAAATATCAGCGAACAGAAAATGAAGAAATTTTGTGTCATTATTTAGAAATCATAGAAGCGTTAAAAAAGATGTTCAGCTCTGACAAATGGCTAAGTTAGGCACATACAAAGTTTGATAAAATGTATGATTTAAGTCATTTAATGGTAAATTGTGGTTGATCAAAACCAAACTGATTCCTGGTACTTCAGGAAAACCATCAAGTTAAACTCACATGACTATATATGTATGAATATGAGGCTATTGCTCATAATTAAAAATCCAATCACATTAAACATCAGCTTAAATCCATTGGTCAATGGAAAAAAAAATATGTTTGCACAACCAAACTAAAAATATCTGCACAGAAGCAACACGGGAGATAGAAGATAAATCACAGTTTCACGGTAATGAACATGCAGGGATTTGAACAAAGAGCGTGTCACAAAAGACAGATTTGAAGACAATTCATACATTCATGGATGAGAGTGTCTGGAACTGGAAGGGGACTTGCATGCGGAGCCACTGAAAGATGCTTCAAAACCAGGAAATATTCAGACCTCTTGGTAGGAAATGTTTTTGATAAGAAAATCAGTGGCGTGTCAGACACAAGGGGGAGAAAGCTCTCAAAACATCAGCCATTGAGACTCATTCATTCATGTAATATTACAAAAATAATATTTAACTTTATATCTCTGACAAGCAACTGAACAGACTGCTGTAGTATTTTAGTGTATTTGGGTACTTTTAAAACTGAGGCAAATTCATACATTTATTAAAAAAAAAAAAAAAAAAAAATGAGTCGGCAGTGGTGGCTTAGTGGTTAAGGAAGCCAACTTCACCCATAGGAAGGCTCACAATAGGGTGGCACCAGCTGCCCCTGTGACCCAGCAACGGACAAACAGAAGAAGATGAATGATTGAATTAAAAAAAAAAAAGTCATATTGTTGTAGAAAGGTATCGTTATCAATACAACAGCAGTGCAGCAGGGAAAAATGGAGGCAAATTCCCAAGAGCGCTTGTTTTATAGTGGGTCATAAAGGGTTACTTTTAGAAATGCACTCTTTATTCGATGAACATTGACAAGGGCAAACATTCACCCCAGTACTTCCATAAGGAAATTAAATCGGACAATTCAGGGATAGTGAATTACTGTGTTATTATATCAGCTGTCAATCGGTCACTAAAACAGTGCAGCATCCCTTAGCGCTACATTGTGACACTGGAAAGTAATCCTGACCTAAGGTATTAATCAAACAGGAGTACGCAAAAGTACTGCGGGCTCCATATCTGGTAACTTTTACCACTGATGACACGTAAAGTCCTCTCTCTGTTGCTGGCTCAAACATGGCACTTTTACCTTTTATTTATTCTTTATGTTTTAGCCTTGATGTACTGTCAATTTTTACAAAATTTTGTTTATAGAGAGATTTGTTTATATCTCTGTCATTAGTGTGGAAGTCAGGGTTCACATCCTGGGCGAGACCAGAGTTCCATTAGGTTGATTAGTGCTTTCTATTTGACTCAATACCTGTAGGAAAGTTCATGAGGGGCTGGTACGTTGCAGTGTGCTTTGGCTGGCAGGCAGGGGGAGTCCTTTCCCCATGACCTTGTAATACATAATAAAAAATAAATAGAGGGCCTTGAATTTTTATAAGAAGATTTGAAGTGATTTGTTTCTTAAATCTCTATATCTGGATGTGTGCTCAGTCAAATTATGATGAAGAGATGGCAGACATTAAAAATAGCTCAGTCATGTTTCTGTGACACAAAAACCAGGAATAAATAACACAAACATAAAGGATCACAATCTGTTTCGGCCCAGAATTTGCACGTTTAGCGCATTTTGAGTTAAGTCAGTGCTTCCCAAACTGTGGGGCGGGCCCCCACTGGGGGCGTGGTGCGATGCTGAGGGGGCGCGTGTGACCCTAGGGAACCCTTTATTTTTTTTCCGTCATACTACAATAAAGTGTAATTACACATCCTTGTAAGTTGAATTATATCTCTTTCTTTTTGTTTTCTTTATGTTAACAAGGATACGATGTTATGCTGAGGTGAACCCGGAACTATTTTATAGACAAATGCTATTATTTATAGTTGCGGTGGAGACTGGTGGGCTGGGGGAGCACAAATTGTTTTCTTCTTGCTAGGGGGGGTGTAACAGAAAATAATTGAGAAGCACTGAGTTAAGTTAAAGAAAACCTTGAAGTAATATCTTCTTCTTTAGCCCAAAAAGATTCAGAGATTCATCCATTCATCCATTATGAATTTTGTCTGCTACTATGTTACACTGTTGGGTAGGTGTCAGGTGTGGGCACCGATGCCAGTCCCTTATAAACCTTGCAGGTGGTGCGATCACTAAAAGGAGGAGCAGGATTTTGACTAGGAATTGAACACCGCTGTTCCACTTCATTATTCTACCTATGTAAATACTTCTGCCTCTCTTTTTTAAGGAGTGCTGGTAATTGCTTCGCCTGGCCAATCACAGCCGTGCTGAATCAATCTGATTGGTGCTTTCAGGTGCACTTCAGGTACCTTTTCACGTAATAGTAAGAGAATAGACAATGAAGTAACAGGGTGGAGCTGTTCTGATAACATCCTCTTCTTCTTAGCTACACAAATAAAATCCAATCATTCCAGGTGATAACTCTCTCTGTAGTTCTCACCTTCACATTTCCTACAGGTTGTGTGCAGCCTCTCCTCCTAGGCCTGCCTCCGTTCTCTCTCTATTTTCATAACCTCTCAATATTTATGAGTGCTTCTACTAGGGCAAAGCATGCTGGGACATCGGGCAAATTCCTTAGAGCTTTGTACGTCATCACTGTGTGCTGACATTCTGGGCTCTGCCCCAGCTTCTGAACTAGAAGAAAAAGTCATTGCCGGAATGATTCAGCAATTTTCTTTTAAGTATTAAATGTCTATGTAAATATTTATTTTAAAATAAGTGGGGATAAGGTGAGTATGCCAGGTGTTAGTTATGTGGTAATAATGGTTAATCTAAGAGTAAATAGAAAAAGCAATACTTGCAAAAACAAAACAAAACAAAACAAAACAAAAAGAGCAGAGCAATAAAAAGGTAAAGGAATACACTGACTGCTATAGAAATATTTGGAAGATAAGTTGTAGAAGATGAGCATATTGTGGAGTAACAAAACATGTTCACAGAACTCAACTCCCCTAAGGTAGGGATCCTCAAAAAAAAACCCCAAAAAACAAATAACTTCCAGTGGATGAGCTCAGTGGAAGTCACCTTGATGGTGCTATGCTCAGTGACATCCTGGCATCTGTTGGATTTCAACCTGAAGCTCAACGACCCAAGACACGTTACCTAACCATTAGGTCACCACTGCCTGTTTGATGATCAATGCTATTCAAAACATTTTGGGGGGCCCACATAGAAGTAATGAGGACGTAAAGAAAAAAAAAATGTTGGTATGTTGTTGTTTGTTTTTCTAGAAACAAAGTAAGATGTTTTAATCATAGGTAAACAGTTTTCTTTTTGCAAACTGAATATTGCAATACTGAGAACTGTACGGAATGTTTCTTTTTGCTGCCAAACAATTGACAAATTTTGGAAGATTTGTATCCCATAGATATCATCTCTCACATTAAGAGTTCTGGACAAAAAAAATCATATATTTTTCCCCCCATATATTTCATAAACACTTGAATTCAACATTACTTTCTAAACGTATGATTTTTAATATATTTGAAAAAAAAAATGGGGTGGCAGTGGTCTAGTGGTTAAGGAAGCGAGGCAAGTTCTAATCCAACAGCTGCCAAGTTGCAACTGAGGTTCTCTAGGTATAGCATCGTCCCGACCCACATAACTTCCCGTGGGCTCACCACCCACAGGAAGGCTCACAGTATGGAAAGATGTGATTTGTGTGGCACCGGCTGTGACCCAGCAATGGGTAAGCAGAAGAAGAAGAATGTATGTTTTTTTTTTTCTTTTTTTTTTTTTTTTTTAAATCACCCTGCTGGTTGGAATGTTCGTCTTCATTATGCTTACTGTTAGACTAAAAACCTAAATAAGTTGACTTAAAATAACAATGCAGACACAATAAGTTTCCCCCAGTTATGGTGTGTTCTATTCTAAATAAGTAACAGTACTGTCGCGCTCTGTTCCTGATGAATAGACACAATCATTTCAACGACTTTAAGTATACAATCTGGAACATTCATTATTTTCTTTGTCTCCGGCTGAGTATGAAGCAAGGATTCAGGTTGATGAAGTACAATGAGGCTACAATTCAGCAGAGCTTCTTTTTTGTGTGTTGAGAAAAAAAGAAAAACATTTGATTTCAAGAGATGATTTGAATCCTCTCACTAAGAACTGGGTGTGAATTACGGTATTCACTTACAGAAGCAGGGCCTCATCTTTAGAAACTCAGAAGACTAACCCCAGACTAAATGTGCATTGAGTTCAGGTCGCTGCGTCTCAGTACGGCTAGCATTCAACCTCTACATCAAATATTGGACATTTCAGAGATTGTACTTCTTAAGAGAGATAAAAAAATGCATTTTATTTCCAAGATTTACAGTTAAGAAAAATCACAAACCTAATTTTGTAGTTGGTTTTACAGGATTAGAGTGGGAAATGATGTTCCCTGGTCATCAAATAATAGGGAACCAGAGAAAATGGATGCAATCCTTTTTCAAGTCCTTGCGTTTGCTAAGTGATTTAGCACGGTTTTATTGTTGATTGCGGCTATTAATGAAAGGCATGAGTCATGTCTTTACAAAAAATAAATAAAAAAGGCGTTAAATAACAGATTTTGATGTTATTTTTAAGATATCACAACGGAAATTACATGTTCAATCAATATTATTATATCATTGAAATCTGTATGAAAATGACACGATAAAAGCTATGTGTGGATAAATCATCCCCCACTAAACACTTGCTTCCTGCAAGCTTTCAAAACTCAAGAACCCCACCCCCACCCAGTCCTCAGTCAATTTCACTTTTTTAGATGTCCACATTATCATATTGTAAATCAATATGCTTTTAATTTTTATTAGTAATTTTTATTATAAGGAAAATCAGTATTTAAAACATCCTGTATATGTTTGATGGGTTATGGAGATCAAGTGGAGGAACTTCGTACATTTTTAATAAAGACTCGCAAAATATTAACGAAAGAGTACAGGCAGGAAAAGGGAAATCCAGTAAAGCACAGGGAGCCACTATGTCTGGAAGTCATGTGTGCATACCTAATGCCGGGCACTCAGCTACACGTGGTCACTGACTTCACTGCACTGCACTATCGCTCCCCTAGGACCAATATGATGTACTATCGGTATGACAGCGGGGAGGTGACTGCAGTGGGCGGAGCAAAGCTGATAGATGGGAAGAAGAGGGAGGAAAAGGGAGGGTGTAGTGATGAAGGGTGCCAGAGGTCTGACAGTGAAACATCAAATACAGGACAGTGAAGGGTGAATGATGGATATAGCAAGCCATAAAGGAAGGGATGAAGGGGAAGAAGACAAAAGGAAGACAACAGTCCTGTCCAAACCAAATAAATAAACCAATAATGGCTCCATACAGTAGTTTTCCTTTTGTTATTAATATCTATATATCAATCCAATACCATCTCTTCTTCTCCTGCATATACGCAGCCTGCCGTTGCTAAGGCAATAGTGTCCGCGCATGTTGCTAACATGAATCTGTTACTTTGAACATGGCTTTTACAGTGATGAAGATGAAGAGTTGGTGAAAGGGGCTTTTAGACCCAAAGTCATTAGTGTGTGGTTGTCGGCGTGTGCTGAAAGTCTTAAAAGCATTTAATGTCTCGTGTTAATTTTCGTTCACTTGCCCCCATTACAGGGAGAAAGTGGGCGGGGTCAGTGATCAATGTTAAACCCAGTGCAAGAAGACATTGGGTCCAAGCTTGACCAAAGTGAAGACCATCATCCCTGGGTAGCAATACAGATTTAATGATATCAATAAACTCTGAGATTAGGAGAAAGGCATGCCTTTTTTTAGACGTTTGTCGGGCTTTTCATCAATATTTAATGTGAGACTGTGGGTTTCAAGTTTTCAAATGAGTGGTTTGGGTTTCAAAATATTTTCACAACCTGTCTGGAGTTGCACTGCAACCCAAAAGAGCAGAGCTCAGCACCACAGAAGCACAGTTGTATCAGCGTCTTGGTCGCAGGTTGCTGCCTGCGGCTAGACTCCTGATTAGTACATCTTTGTTATAGATATATTCTAGATCTTGCACCAGAAACCAGTGGTCAATTATTTAACTTTGGTTTATTATTTTCTCCTAACTTTCAGTTGAGAGATTTCATTATAAGGGAATAAGAAGGAACTCCAAAAGTCAATATACTCAACTCATTAACACTTACATACATATACTGTAGATACACATACACACAGGTTCTAAATGGAAAAGGAAAAGTATTATGTGTTATGGGCTGGGACAGATCCTTTAGCAAGGTAACAAATGTACAGGAAGTAAAACAGATTAGCGAGGCAGACATCTTGAATTATATGTGTTGTACGTTCGAGACAGATACTGCAGGGAGAATCTGGTAAAAAGTAAAAAAAGATAGATTGATATTTTGAAACAGATAGTAAATAAAAAGGATATAATGTAAGTTGCATTCTTTTTGTGCAGCCTAGTACCAATTGAGGCAGGGACTTGTGCTGGTCTGTGGGTTTGGACCCACCACATCACCTAACTTTAATCTGGATCCAATTTAAATCCTAATAAAAACCTTACAATATTTATAATATTATCAAAAATAAATTATAGCTACAGAAGAAATTAGTTACAGACAGTGAAAACCAAACTGCGTATCAGATCAGACAGGATAGTTCAATTTATTTTCTCCATTCTGACAATTTTATCAAACTAGGATTGATTTTGAGTATTGAGTTGAGCCTTGCGAGGTAATTTTATGTTTATGTAAGGTGTAATTTGATGAAGAAGGGAAAAAAAGTCCAGGCAGAGCTATAAAGATAATATTCAAAGACTAGAAAGTAGTCCTAGAAAGTAATCTTAGGGGACTTCGACACATACAGTAAATAAATGTTTCTCTGCAGCAGCGTCTCTGTGCATAAACAGTGTTGTAACGTTTCCATGTCAGCTCTGTCACTCATTCACACTGTCTTCCTGCAGCTCAGCCATCTGTCACCCGTTCATACGAAGGGGAGTTCTGGATAAAGCTGCGCACACGGTCATCAAATCTAGGCAATATGACTGTTAAGTAAGATCCATTTAGAAATCCCAAAAGTAAACCCAATCAGCACTGACTGGGGACAGAGAACAGACAGTGTCTAATAATTATTGGTAATCTAAACTCCAAAAAATAAATCTTAATCGAAAGAACCCCTCCTTAGTGAGCACCCAGCAAAATATGCCCAGTATTATTCTTAGGCATCATTTTATGTCCCGACAAGTGTAGAAATATACCCCCATCCCAAGTTATATATTTTTAATATCGGTAAAATTGTTGTTGATGTGCACTTTGGGATAAATTGGGATTAAAAATATATCTAAAAATGGGATCTGGGCATAAATATTACAAAGTGAAAACAGATAATCCAGTTCAGGAAGCGTGGAGGTCATTGTATGGTCAACGACACATGATGTTAGATGCATGAAACTAAGGTGTCACCGTGTAGCGGTCTGGAGGGTGTTGGATGGATGGAGGATGGAAAAGGAGCTGCTACTTTGACAAGCAGTTGATGGAGTAACTCTTCAATTGCTGGTGACATGAGTGAGAGATGAAGGAGGAAGTACATTTGACACAACTCACATTAAGACAGGGGTAAACACAAGCCTTAGATAGGACCTCCCCTTGTTAAAAAAAGGAGATGTATAGAACCCAGGGAACACCACCCACAGGTTGGAGTAAAAATTACGTTAAGATGTTTCTGTCGTTAAGTTATGGAACTTTCTTCTGGACATCTTTTATCTTAAACATGAGAGGAAACAAAATTGACCCCATGAAATCCAATATGATGACTTCATGATTCTAATAAGATAAAATAAATTGTTTGTAGTGATTTTCTCTAAGACCTTACTAAAAAAATATCTTTTTTAAATCCTTGAATTGAATTGGGTTCAGTACTTATTCAACATCAACTTGTCTGCATGCCTCTGTCTCTTGTTTTCTTAAACAATGTGTATCAACAGTACACACACACACACACATGCTGGTATACCAGTACTGAGCAAAAAACAATTATTTTCTCAAACAACAAACACAGTTTACTGACAGTGTTTCATCTCTGTGTGACTCAGTGCCTACACCAAGCAATCCTTGGTCCTGACATATGAAGAGTGAGTGTCTTCCTGCTGTGCCTGTTCATGTCAGCGACTGCAAGCTATCACTAATCACTCTGTGGGTGATGCTGAAGGAGACCCAGATGAAAGATGAAAAAGGGAATAGTCATGGAGGACAAACAGAACGTGCGGCAGATGAAAGTGGAAGTGCACCTCTCACGTTCATTACTATGCCTCATGTCCATCAGGAACACAAGTGCTTCTAATAATAGCAGCAAATGCATTTATGAAACCATCATTACTGTACAGTGTTGGAACACTAGAGATTGTACACAGAATTAAACGGAAAGACAGCAAAAAAAAAATAAAAATTACCAGGAACTGTTAAGTAATCATCTTAACTGGCACCACCAGAATAATGACAGTAAGCCCCACCACAAATTGCTGCTGCCTCTTCGGGTGTGATGGATTTCACAGGATGGTGGTGACCACTTCTGGGGCCAATCGATAGAAACCATCTCTGTGTGATTCAGCAGTCTGCGCAGGTTCTCATACGGCAGATTTAAGCGTATGATGAGCAATTCATCAATGGGACAAACGCCCGATGTTAGGGTCGGAACGGAAGCACAAGGTCCAGTGGAGGTTAACACACACAGAGATCGTCAATTTGGATGGAGGAAGGAGCTTGTCCCCAGGGAGTGAGCCAGTATAATTTTTGCATACAGTCAGATTGGTCAAAATGTGACAGTGAAAAAGTTAATTAGAAAAAAAAAGCAATTCTGATAAGAACAATTTAACAAAAAGGTTTAAAGCTCAAAGCTGACAATGATGCACAATATTCACTTGTCTACAGTATAGTCAGATGGAATTATACTTCTATACAGAAAACTAAGTATATGTAAATATTTGTATATGTTTATCAATGTCTCATAGCCCGAGGAACAGGGTGGGAGTGTCCTGTTCCTCTAGGACAGTGGTTCTTAACCTTGTTGGAGCTACGGAACCCCACCAGTTTCACCGAATCCTACTTTAGTAGGGTGAGTCAATGTGTCTTCACCTCTGCGGTGTCCTGACCTACGCGGCAGAGGCTCCACCGTACCCCTGACACCGACTTATTGAACCCCTAGGATTCGAATGAGCCCGGGTTAAGAACCACTGCTCAAGTAGGAGTGCCAGGGGAAGACCCTGGACGTGCTCCACAGAGACTTTGTTTTTGGCCAGTTTGGTAAGGCCTCAGGATCCCCCCAGATCAGCTGGAGAAAGTGTCTAGGAGTAGGGTAGTCAGACTGTTGCTTCTGCAACCTGTATTAGCAGATAAAGGTTAATAGATGGATATTTATCAATGTAACTGTAAACTAACTCTTGAAACTTTCCATTTACTAGCATCTGAATTGCTATAAAAATACTAAGAAACTACTTAAGGAAGGAATTATTTATAGCTCCCTATAATTTTAAGGAAATATATTAAAATTACAATCTCCTCATTTAAACATTTCCAACAAGGATCAATCATCAATCAATCAATCAATCAAATTCTATTTATATAGCCCACATTCACAAATCAGATATTCACTTAGGGCTTTCCAGGGTTGGTAACATCATCTATCCTTAGACCCTCAGCCAGGGTAAGGAAAAACTATAGAGGGAAAAAAAAATCTTTTAACAGGAAAAAAAAAACGGTAGAAACCTTAGGAAGAACCACAGGAGAGGGATCCACTCCCTGGTCGGACAAACAGGGCAATGGATGTTACCAGAGCATAAAAATACAATAAAATAAAACAAGTACAAAGGAGCAATTACAATGAAAAGGTTACAAACCAATTATATTCATTCATCTTCATCTACTTGTCCAGTGTTGGGTCGCAGGGGCAGCTGGCATCACCCAGATGACATTGCACCATATTGTGAGCTTTTGTGATGGGTGACAAGCTCACAAAAAGTTGTATGGCAGTTCAGTGGCAACCTGGCAGCTGTAAGCATTGGGCCAATGGGCATGGACAAGTGTCAGAGGTAGGTGAAGGACTAGGATTTGGACCCTATTAAATGATAGAGCGAGATAGAGAGATGAACATACTGAAATAAAGTTGTAAGTGGGAGATTATAGTTGAGCATGTGTAACTCAATGTTTCCTTGTTTTTTGTAGAACTTCTGTCTGTTTTCTGCCTACACGCTAATTAAGGAACCACCCAGAACGAAAGTTTAATTATCCTCTCAGTGTCACCTTAAGCGTTTCAGTCAATGATTGCTAAAATTGGTCATGTTCAACAAATACATTTAGCTAAAAGCTAGCGCCATTTTTTTTTGCAGTGGGAAGGTTTGGTTTCCGAAAATTGATCCGAGAAAACGGTGTCACGACTAAAAGGTCAAAAACAAACATATTGGTTTTACCTACACTTCACCCCAGATGTGAACACAGGCCAGCTCCCTGCAGGGACACATGTCAATTAATGTCCCAGTGGGAAGTGACTGAGATCTTTTCAAAGCTTTGGCTATAATAAAACCCCATGCACCAGGGAGAGCTAAAAATATCAACTAGACAAGCTGACACACTGCAGCAGTGGCAGCAGAGCTGCAATTCCATCAATCGCGTCACATCAATTACTTGGATGGGACACTTGCCATCTGAGTGGTGCAATCTACACGTGCTACACATGATCTAAAATCATCATAGCACATAGTATGGTTTTCTTCTTTGCCTTTTGGCTTGTCCCTTTCAGGGGTCAACAATTTCCATCTCACCCTGTCCTCCTCCCTCACTGCATCCATCAATGTCCACTTTGTTTCCTACCTGGTTGCTCCATCTCTGGGATCATTCTTCTACCAATATAACCACTGTCCCTCCTCTGAACATGTCCAAACCATCTAAATCTGGCTTCTCCAGCGTTTTCCCCAAACCTTCCCATATTTGTTGCCCCCCAATCACCTCATTCCTGATCCTGTCCATACTTGTCACCCCTAAAGAGAACCTCAGCATCTTTACAACTGTCCAGTAAACCTTTCCCTTCACCTTAGCTGACTCTCTCCTATCACAGATCATTCCTACCTCTTTTCTCCAGTTGTTCCATCCTGCCTGTACTTTATTTTTCTCCACCCTTCCATAGTCTCCACTAGTTGATCTTAAGTATCTAAACCCCTGCACCTTCACCACCCCTGTTCTCTGTAACCTCACCATTCTTCTGTTTTCCCTTTTCAATGACACACATGTAATGTCATGGAAAAAAAAAATAATAGACCACTCTGCTGTATTCTTCAATTCCTTGTTCATCTTAATGCCTTGTTCCACTAAAGGTTTATCACCCGGGGGAAACAATGAACACAAAACCATGCAATGACTAAAAGCACTTAATTTGTCAGTACAATGTTATTGCTAGTGATGTAGGAACGGAAGTGATTTTTGTCACTGTCAATAAATCCATGCAAAATGGCTAAAAAACAGCTCTGAAATTAAACTTAATCATGAGTCTATTTTGTTGTTATTATATTTGTCCAGATTAATTTAGATTTAGTGGAAGCAGACTTTTAAATGGACAAGAAATCAATGAAAGAGTGGTCTAATAATATTTTCCATGACTGTATAGCCATTACTTAGTGGAGGATTAAGTGGATTTGTATATACTCAGACTTTTCTTCTATTGAATATTTAAAGCTGGAATCCTGAAACCTTACCAATGAACCTGAGACTACAGGGAAAACACTGGCACAAGCTGCTGCTGTTTACAGTCTGGCAGTTTTGGAAAAAAATAAAAAATAAAGGATAAATTCTCCAGTTTCTCTAGTGTGTAATGCTGCAAAATTAGATATACTCGCACTATTTCCCTATTAATAACCTGTGAGTTTATAAAATACAGGGTAATTAAAAAGAAAAAAAAAATCAATCGGGAGATGAATATTTGCCTCACGTCAGCAGAGCATGGAGTCCTGGATTCTGATGAGGCATCAGCTTGTCAAGCATCGGGATTAGTGCATGTGTCTAATATGTATGTTATGGGCATATGTTAGAGAGTGCACGTTATTTCCTCTAACCTTGGCCTCCCTCATGGGACCTACTGTGTCAGAGCCAGCAGCTCAAACCCTGTCACCCTGCTAGTGGGTCACGCCTTGAAAAGCTGAGTCAGATTCTGGCAACTTTCCAGGGAAACACACTTTAACTTGCACTGATAAATCAAAATGCAGTTTGACAAAGACAATTATGTAAAATGCAATCGTACATCCAGTGCAACGTCAGTCTTGAAAATGAGTTCTGAAGGGTGTTTGTGAAAGTCCTTGTAGAAATCAATGTAGAATAGATGAATCCACTCCTATTTATCTAAGCCTTTGTATCGATATTGCACGTACAAAATCATACAAAAAGCAAAAAAAAAAAAAGAGATCTTTGCTTGGCGTTGGCAATCACTCCTTTGACAACCTTAGCTTCTTGAATCCTAAACTTTCTTTTCCCTCTACAACATTGGACTGATACCACCCCCAAGTATCTGACAACTCAGAATATTTCTTATTGTGCCTGCTGCTGTGCAAAGGGTTTCATAATAAATGTGTTGCAGCCCTCAATTTTAAAATATGTTGCAAGCTTAACCTGAGTTATACAATATAGCGTAGACAACAAAAGTAAGATGGAGATGCACTGCAATACTTTGCACACTGTAGTTCCTACTGGAAAAGCCCACACTAGGTTATGGCCGTCGGCAGCTGTCAGCAGCATCTGAATCATCACTCCTGACACCCAAGTTGAGTGCAGCTACAAATGAATCATAGTTGGTCAAACTGTAACAGCAGCAGACGCAGAGGAGAATTTCGCAGTCTGTGGTTCATTCACTGGCTCTGCTTTAGGTTGATTACATTCAGGAAACAGATAAACCAGCCAATAGCGAGCACAAGCTAGTGTTTTAGTACCGGCTCCAGGCTTGAATAAATGTAAAGGGTTGTGACAGGAAGGGAATCTTGCCAAAACAAATATGTGAGACAGCAAAACCCTTTGCATACCGAATCGGTCAAGTCCCTGGTTAGCGACAGCCAGCAGTGCTGTTCCAACTTACTATTTTAATTGGACTACTGTTGGTCCAGGACAGGACAAAGAAGAGGGAGATTGATTCAGGCAATAAGGGAAAAGAGAAAGTTTGGAAGATTTGGTCTGAAGGCGGTAACTCCTTCCTATCCCCGGAATGTGGGTACAATGACTGGGAAAAGTAAACGGCTAGCTGACACGATGGAGAGACGAAGGGTAGACATTCAGTGTGTGATGGAGAACAGGTGGAATAAGAGCAAGGCTAGAAACATTGGAGGAGGTTACAAGTTAATTTACTATGGTTTGGATTGGAGGAGAAATGGAGTAGGGGTGATCATATAGGAACAAAACCCTAGAAATGTGATGGAGGTGAAACAAAGGTCAGACAAGTTGATGCGGGTGAAGGTAAAAATTGAAATTAAAGTGCTCTTCAATGTTGTCAGTGGGTAAGCTCCACAGGTGAGTTAGTAGAAAAGTCCAGAATGATGGTGGATAAGCAAGAGAGGTGATTGGAGCAGATTTTAATGTTCATTTAAGGGAACAGAACAGAGGTGATGAGGAAGTGACGGACAAAGAGGTTGGAAAATGCTGTGGTAAATATCTATTTCCAAAAGAGCAGCACAGGGTGACTTGTATAAGTGGAGGGAGATCCACACCGGTAGATTATATTCTGTGTTGAAGAAGAAATCTGAGCAGGTGAGAGCGTAGCACAGCATAGTTGGCAACGGATATGAAAAAAAAGGAAGAGGGTGAGGAGAGACCAGAAAAAAATCAAGTGGTGGAAATAAATGTAAGAGATATGTAGTGATTAATTCGTGGAGAAAGTAAGGAAAGTTCTGAGATGTGTTAAGAAATTTCAAGATGATTGAGAGTCCACAGCTAGAGTGATTTCGGGAGGCAGGTTCTACGTATGTACGTATGGAGGACAAAGACAGGACAACAGAGGTGAAGAGGGAAGTGGTCAGGGCCAAACAAAAGGCATATGAGGGGTTGTATAAGAAGTTAGGAAGGAAGGAAAGCAAACTTCATTTTTATATAAATTTGTCATACACCACTGCACAAAATGAAATCTGACCTCGGCATTTAACAGCTCACCAAAGTGAACAGTGGGCAGCTTTGAGTGCCCAAGAACAGTGTGTGTGTGTGGGAATGATGCCATGGTCAGAGCACCCTCCACACCCAAGTCCAGTCCCTGATATGCTAGGCCAACATTGCCCCGTGAAGACACAAAGGAAGGAGAAAAGGAGTTGTACAAAATTGGCAAGGCAGAGAAATCTGGGAAAGCTGGGAAGGAAGTGCATTAGGTGAGGCTGATTAAGGACAGGGATGGAAATGAAAATACAAGTGAGCGTGCAAAAAAAAAAGGAAGGAGAACCTTGAGGAGTTGTTGAATGAGGAAAATAAAAAGGATACAGGAATGAAGAGCCAGATTCTAACAAAAATGAAAAAAAGATTAGATGAAATGAAGTAAGAAAAGCACAGAAGAGGAAATGCAAAAGCAGTTAGTCCCGATGACACACTAGTGGAAGAATGGAGTGCATTAGTGCATAGGGGAAGTGGAGGTAGGAAAAGTATCCATTAAGGTCCCTTTTGATGAGAAGTGGTGTGCAGAGTTAGAAGAAATACAGAGGTATAAAGTTGACAAGCCCTATTACCCAATATGGGAATGAGTAGTTTTCAGCCAGGTTAAGGAAGGAAGTAGAGATTTGTGAAAATCAAAAGTGACAAAATTAATTTTAAAAACTTTTTTTGGTATTTCCCTCAGGTATTTCAGCATATAATAACAAAGTTTGGGTGACTATGGATAGTTTTTTACTAAAAGTAGGAAATGCTTGATCATGCTGACTACAGTCGTGGAGAATGGAGTAATTTGGCATTTCAGCAATGACAAAGATTTTTCAGTTGACAGAGGAAAACCACATATACTGGTGCTTTTTATGTCAAACCAAGCTGTTGCACACAGAGCCATCAGTGGTTACCGATGAAAGCCCAGTAGAATCAAGAGACCCAGACCACATCCATGCATGAGTGAATGGCAGCTGGTGTTTGGCAAGAGTGTTTGGAATCCTTTGATGCAATATCATCTGTCAATAATTTCACAACCAGAAAACCAATTTCTGTGTTCCTCAAGAGGCCAATTGGTTCCACTATTGATTTTTACCTTCTAGGAACATGGATTAGCTATTGAGTGGGGGTCCTTAAAAGAAGTTGCTCAATCTCAAATCAGATGGGGATCCTCCCACATTATGCATAAAAAAATATATATAAATAAGAAAAGCTGTAGGCAAATACTTTTTTTTTTTCCCACATGATTTTCTGACTCTCCTCCTAAGTTCTTGAAGAAAGCAAAGCATGTATTAAGAAATTCATTCATTCATCTTCATCCACCTATCTGTTACCAGGTTGCAGGGGCAGCAGTCTCCGCAACTGCCACCCCAACCAAACTGCGCCATATTTTTCTGGATAATATTTTCTAGCGTCTCTCATTGCATATTCCAGTGTCAAGTGGTCACTATACCCTGATTTTGCCCAACAGTGCAAGCATATTGTAAATTCTTTTGTTGATACATTCTGCAATAAACATTATCGTGAGTACTATTACTACTGCTTACTTTCCTCTCAGACAGTATTTTACACTGTTTAGGAAAAAAAAAGGTTGCTAACTTCTTTTAACCCAGCTAAGGGCTGGGTTAAAAGAAACGACTAATTGATTTTAATCGATTTTTTTGTTAATAGGACGATATCGATACATAAATTTTCCCTTCTTTTCCCAACAAATGCACCACAGGTGATTATGTATTTACATGGTTACGTGCGAGTTAACACACTCGCATGTAAAACAAATGTAAGAACAACATGGCACTAAAATCTAAAATCTAAAACTAGAGTCTGCCTTGTAATTTTGGGTCAAGTCATGTTAAATAAAAAACGCATGATGGATTAATATGACTGCCTTGAGTAAATTTGTGTTGGAAATAAATATAAAAATGTATTAGCAAATGGATTAAGTTTCAATTTTAGCTTTGATTCTTCTGAGAATAACTTGGTACCGAACTATAATTGATATGACAAAAACTGAATCGAAAACCAAAGCGAATCGTGAATTGAATCGAATCGAACCTTTGTGAATCGAATCGAATCGATTTAGAAAATTTTAATCAATACCCAGCCCTAATGTCAAAGTCTGTATATACTCTGAACAATGTCTTACACCGGCTTCCTTAAAACGTGAAGATACAGTGAGATGTGTCTGTGGCCAACACCTTATCCAATTCTGTTCTGTCACAGATATAACGTGCAGTAAACCCTTTCATCCCTGAAAGCAACCACTTTGATGCATTAGCAGGTTCCTGTAGGTCACATGATCCTCATGGACCTGGATTAGTGCTAAATCTATTACATAATGTGCAGCTCATGTGCCACAGATGTGTGCGTGGGGTTAAAACAATCTGCATCACTTTCACCCTTTCTACGATATCCCTCAAAAACGAACAGCACCTTTTACAGCAGCTCTTCAAACACATGTTGATACAAATACATGGATAGAGCTATGTAGAATATACTGTAAATTGGTGAAGTAGGTAAATGCAATGTTTTGTAATTGTGTTCTTACAGTAAGATAAAGAGATATTCTGGATACCAGACAAAGAAATGTGCAGAACTGTGTTTACTGATGCTGTAATAGAGCAGTTTCTAACATTTCTCTTCTTGAGGACAGGGAATTTCATCTCAAACCAAGGAAGTCCTCATCCATCTTCTTCATCTGGATGTGTGTAGGGTCATGCTGTAATCAGTATGGTAACATCCGTCATTTCACCTCCCCTACGACCCGAGGGTAATAATAAACTTTGGGTTGAGATTTACAGTCTAGACCTCCTCCCTCTGCATACCAGAGTAACCACGCTGGTTGGCCTTGCTAACAATTGTGACGGATGGTTTGATTAGCAGGATGGCACACGAGTCCATTACTCTGGTGGAACGTGATGGCTGAAAGATCTGGTTGATAGATCTGATGGAGGCCATCAGCACACCAACTGCCTGTTGCATGGTAAATACATGTGGTAAATTTGGTAAATATATGTGTTGCTTTGATATAAAAAAATGTATTTTGGCATTTATATATAAACATATACACATATATGCATATATACAGTACATATGTGTGTGTGTGTGTGTGTGTGTTTGTGTGTCATATATCTGCCACAGTAGTCCTTTCTAACAAGAATACAAGATAATTATAATAAGAAATTCAATAATTAATTTTTAATCTAAAGGGACCCTGAAGTGAATTCACTCTCTTTGTATCTTTTAGTGAAGTGTTACGATGTTAATTAATAAAAATGAGCGGCTACTGACACCAAAACACAGAATTGGACAAAAGCGGGATCAATCAACAGCAGGGCCCCACAACAGATAAACCATTTAATTTTTCTTTTTTTTTTTTTTCTGGTATCCAGATCCCCTTCACATGAATCAGTTAAAAAACATAGACGGACAGACAGACAGACAGACAGACAGATAGATAGATAGATTGCTGTCTGTCTGTCAACATACAGCGGACATAATAAAACTTTTGATTTAATTTCATAGATATGACTATAAAATAATAATTTGACAAAAAAAAAGCATTGTGAATAGCTTACCAAAATAATTAACTGCTTGATGATTGAATATCCAGACAAAACCTGGTAAGATCTGATTAATGTCGGCCATCGTGCCTCTATTCTGGTATCTTCCTGTGTAGTTCGAGCAGGTACAGATCTGGGGCAGCGTTGACTCCATGATCGGAAGAGAGCAGGTGCTGGGTTAGCACACGCACCAATGTGGTGTGCAGATAGATGGCGAACTCTGGTCTCTGGTGCAGTGCAACCCTAGGCTAGCAGGTAGCTATGCCCTGTGGCTGTTTCAGTCTGAGCCCCAGGACTGATTCATTTTCATTTTGACCTTGGCTCATCTGCCCTGTGTTACCGTGATCACGTGAGAAGGCGGGGAGACCATATTATTACTGCACTTAAAATAAAAAATATTGCTTAATAACTCGAATGATCCAGTGGATAGACTTTATATACAACACTGTTCTGCATCACTGCACGGCTATCCTGTCAGCATTCCTTACCTTACCAGCATTCCTTACTTTTTAGCTAAATAGTAGCTTTGTCCTTTGTCCCTGATTTCACATTTTTAACCATGTTATCAATAACGCTAGTATTATTCATCAGATACGTCAATAGAAGGAGTTTCTTTGCCTTCAGGTTCCGTAGTAGTGGCAGGTCAGGTATCAACAAATATATCATTTAAAAGACAGAAAAAAAAGAAGGAATGTTATACTTTTATGATCCCAATTGGGGAAATTATGTGTTTAAAACAGCTGTTTTCACTACTGCTGTTGTTGGCTGCCCTTGACTAGCGCCAAGTGGTGGTTCTTCTGGTAATCGAACCCAGGACTCTGCTCTCTCTGGATATAAGTGGGTCTCAATGATCGAATAATAAAAGTCAAATGGGTGTACTCAAAAATATAAAAAAAAGAATTTTGCAAAAAAAGTCAAGTCAAGGACATTACAGGGAATGAAGATTAGCAAATTTGAAGTTGTGAGTTATGAAAAAAGCAGAAAAACATTGTCTCCAATATTAAAGCAAATAAAAGCTGTGTGTGTCTTCCTGCTTGTACTAATACAGTCCTAAATTATACAATAAAATCTGTCCAAAACGAAATGTTTATATCGCATATGATTCAAGACTGTATTTATGTCCTTTTCCTTATTGTCAGAGCAAAAAACAATGGGTAGAAAAAAAGACCAAAAAACTAAAATACAACATTATATCTTGGCTTATTATGCAGCACAGACACAATAGTGCACAGGCCAAACATTCAACTACTTAAGAGACATTTACACTCTAACAGACATTTACACAGAGAGCTTCTACCATCCATTAGTAGATGTTGAGTCCATTGTATTAAGTGCAGGAGCAGAGAGCCTCAAACTAAACACCTACTGTAAAAGCGGTGACATGCCAGCCTAGAGGGTTTTATTGGCTACGGAGACCTGAGTCCAAGCCCAAGGACTCTCTTGTAATGTCGGAAGATAACCAGGAAATATACATTAGATCAGTGTTTTCCAAAAGTTTTATCTGAACACCCATATTTTGTACCACAGACCAGTTAAATGTCCCCAGATAATATGAAATGTCTGGTGCTCTAAAATATTTTCTTCCCTATAAAATCTTAACTGCTTATGGACGCCAAAGAGATTTCTCAAGTGCACCCAGCCCATAATTTGTTGCTACCATACTGGTATACAAGGTCAGGATTTGTATCAATGATACATCATTGAAAAGATTCACAATCTATCCCGGTCATTTTGAGTTTATTGTTGTTGTTTTCACTGAGTAAATATTTCCATATCAAAAATAGTTGCATAATGCATGATGGAATTCCTGTCATTCTATTGTTAAGTCCATACGTTCACATGGGTATGGATCGAGTGTGATTAATGGATAGCTGAGGCCAAGAAAAAGCATTATTTCTTTGCGGCCTGGCGCCTTTTCACCCACGGGCCGCTACTGGTCCCCGGCCCAGTGGTTGGGGACCACTGCATTACATGAACACATCTAACACACATGCAGACTCATTATTGCTAGTCGAACTATAAAGCTATGAAGCCTATATATGTGTATATATATATATTCACACACTGTGTTATTTCTGTACTATAAGCCGCAACTTTTGTCACACAATTTCGGCCGCTGAGGGCGCTCAAGCAGAAAAGGTAAGAGTGAGACAGGTGGTGTCGAGGAAGACGCAAGTCACAACCACCAATAAACACCATAGAAGAAGAAGAAGTTTAACGTACGGTAACGGGCTTTGTACATGAATAAAATTAGCATAAACTGACCCTCATCATGGAACATGCAAAAAAATGTGGCACATGCGGCTTGTAGTCAGTTGCGGGTGATGTATGTACAAAATGATTTTTCCTTTGTATGTATTGGGTGCGGCTAATAGTCAGGTGCGGCTTCTGGAAATTAGGGTTTATTAGAAACTAGTATGAAGGACATGACATCAACACCAGCTTCCAGATACAGCTCACTAACAGCACTGATAAACATTGGGTGAGATTTAGAGATTTTATCATTTATCACATCAGTTAAGCTAACCATGGTTCACCCTTTTTAGTGAGTGTCCAGGCAGCACAGTACCCTACGGACCATTACCCCTGATCTACTAACCAAATCATTTTCAGTTGCTTCACTGATGTTAATCATGGACTGCTATTCAATCAACCATTCACCCTAGAACCACAGTATTGTGTCTTGCAAATGACAAAGCTTTGAAAACAGATCAAATATTCCAGACTTACTGACCAAGGTATGACCAGATTGTGGTTAAGTCATCCTAAGTGATTGGGTTACAGCCAGTAAGTCAAGGATGCATCCTGTCAATATGTGGACAAACATTTACCGCCACACTGTATTGACACACAGCATTGGATTTAGCTTGATTTCAAACTGCTGCCATTTTGACGAGGAACGAACACCACATATCGTAGCTCTTCTGTTGACAGTGAGATGCGATTTTTATTCCATATTCCTACATAATGAATTAGCACTCTAGTATATACATTCTGTACCTGTTATGATAATGAGAGCTTTACAGTATATTTATGTTTCTCTACCTTCCAGCATGTAGAACACAGAATTTCAGTAATATTAATATGACAAACCCCTGTTGAATTCACATTATGCATCTAGAACTATGAATGGAATATAAAAAAAAACAGATCACAGCTTAAAGAGGCCTGAGTTGCCAGTGAGTCTTTTCATGGCACACTCAATGCATCCATTGGGTATTGGAAATAGATGGAAACAATGATATGTCAGGTTGCCAAGTTTGATTTGCATGGAATGGAGCTAATTACTGTCCTGGGAACCTTTATCTGTGGTCTGCGATGGATTTGTTTAAGAGAAAAAGCCCAGCACTGCAGATGTCTTTCACAGCATAATCTGAATTAATATAAGCAGCACAGATAAAAGCGTAGTCTAGGAGTTATGGTACAGTCATTCTTTAAAGAGGAATAAATAAACTATATATATATATTTTCCTAGATTAAAATATATTACAGGATTAATAAATGATCATTCCAACTTCTGTGCTAAATAAAACAAAACCCTAATGTGACTATGGCTATCTAATTAGTAGCTATTACTTAATTCTTCATAAATCTGTGTGTAACTGCTAAACTAGTTAAAGAGCCTGATGTATATGTCTAAACAAGTCTCTAAAAATAAAATATATCATAGGTTATATTTTTCATTTAAATACAATATACCTGCAACGGCGTGACTACTGCTCCTATTTAGTTGAACACAACTCAGAGGAATTAAAGAAAAAAATATAAAACATACTGACAGTCCTGGTAGATCCTGAGCTATAACAAGATAATAATACTGATTATTATCTAGAGCTGTAATTGTATTTCAAGATAATAATCACTGGGCTAAGGTAGGAATCATATAGGTATTGTATCAAACAATATAACAAATATATAGCAATGTATAGAATAAGATATCCAGTTTATATTGGTAATGATATTTTGAGTTTTCCAATCTGGTTAGATCAGTAGCTCACAAGAAAAAAAAGTGCAGGCACCCCCATCTAGCAGGATATGTTACAAAATCATACCAAATAAAGCATTTTATAGGTATTGCTTGCACCAATGTTTTAATATTTGTGTGATTTTGAGTAAAAAAAAAGGGGTTGAATCCACTTAAAGAACATTTTAATGCAATGCACTTATTGCTGATTCTATGCTAATGGTTCTAAACCACTCAAGTTAATATTTGGGAATTATTAAATATTCATCCACATGCTCAAAAATCCAAGAAACACACAAGCCTTAAGCCTAACCCTGCTAATAGTTTGTACTCTCAGCTTATTTAAGAATTACATTTTAGGGAAATACACTGGTGTGATGTATTGGTTAACATTGTCCCTGCTGCCATGTGTGAGGAAACAGAACTGCAACCTTAATAAAACCTGCACCTGAAGGCACAGCGAGAGTGGGTGAGTAAAACACTGGAGTGACTAAGAGCTGCTGTGCCTACAGTATCACCTTCCATTCAAGTCCAGTTGGTGACACATTCCTGATCATAAATTAAAACACTTAGCAACCACAAATGTGGTGTTCACTAGAATTAGGGGAACAAAAAAAAAAAGGGGAAAAGTTGTGATTGGGTAAAAGCTACCGTCATATCCCTCCATTCTGACAAATTTAATAAAAAAAAAAGAAGAAATGTAGCATGAGGTATGACACCAAATCAAAGACGAAGCAGTACCACTCCCCAGGCCGGAGTACAGAACACCATCAATGCATGAAAATATCTGTCTTGAACTTGCATCACATTAATATGAATGAGCTGCAGTCTTGCATGGGAGCAATTCGACCAAACGCAGGAGCTTCTGGAGTAAAAGACAATCAACGGTCAAAGAAAGAGCCAATGCTGTGGCCTTAAAAATCCCACAACCAACATATAACGACAAGTATATTCCTATCTGTCATAAGCTATGAGAAATACCAGCTGTACCAGGGCATATGCACCTTACTGGTTGGCCTGTACTCACGTACACACCAGCAGCAATTGAGTAATTACACATTTGTAACTGCAACCCGGACAGACATGCACAACACATTTGGTTAGAGAAAGATAGAGAATTGTAGAAAAGGACATGTGGAGGGAGGGTGGATGCAAGAATCACCGTCACCTCCCAGAGACAAGCAGACACACACACACACACACACACACACACAGAAATACCTTGCGCTTGCGGTCTCTGGATCGATTCCTCCTTTTTGCCTTCTCCTCC
The DNA here is from genome assembly GCA_016785265.1 of Paraplagusia blochii. NCBI lineage: Eukaryota > Metazoa > Chordata > Actinopteri > Pleuronectiformes > Cynoglossidae > Paraplagusia > Paraplagusia blochii. The sequence goes on from JAFBJS010057581.1 coordinate 78,528, forward strand.
TCCTTCTCCCTCTGCTCCTGGGCGGCGACCTCCGCAAGGTCCTTGGCCTTGCGGAGCTGCTTGGCGGCTTGCGCCATGGTGCCGCTGCTACTGCTGCTGGTGCTGCCTCTCTGGCTGTTGCTCCAGCCCTCCTCCTTTGATTTACGCTACCACCAGGTCCTCCCTGTGTCCCTCCTCCTCTGTCCCTCTGTCCCCCAGGCCCCCGTCACTTGCTACCTCTTCTCTGGTGGCCACCACGACATGAGTGTGAGTGTGAAGGTCTGTGTGATGCTGATCTGTGTGATGCTGATGCTACAGCATCCACAAGACAGCCTCCAGCCTCTGCGCTCAGAAGATGCTAGAGCTAGTGGAAACCGATGCTGGTGCTGAGGCTGGTGCCTGTGCCACGGATGCTACTCATCCACTGAGCTTTCACTGCACTGAATTGCCTCCCCTCCCCCGTCTTTCTGTGCTACCTTCCCTCCTTCTCTCCTCCTCTCTCCTCCTTCTCTCCCTGTGCTCTCACACACAGACCTGTCACGCAGTCCTGTGTCGAGCACAGTGGGAACCCTTGCGTCGCTCCTTCCTTGTATCCGTCAAATGTCTCCTTGCTCCTACCGCTGCTCTGCTGGCTTTTCCACACTTTTTTTTTTTTTTCTGCTCAAGGCTTTCCTCTCACACAAGGTGTTGCTGCCGCTTACGTAACTGTGGTATTAGGGCGCCACAGGGCTGCAGATGTCTTCAGATGTTTTATTTTTTTCTTGACGTCTTCCATCATTTGGACCAATGCTTCCTCCTGGAGACAGATGGAGAGACATGAGCCAGATCATTTCATTGGCACCTTCATTCACCGCTTATTCGGAATCGGGCACAGAGTAAAAAAAAGACACTGTCAATGTCAGTGCTTCATTGAAACTGCATTTCTTTTTCCATTTCTCTCCACTGCTTTCTCTTTTTCCATCCCAGACGGGAAGTGCATGGATGTTTTAAGCTGCAGGTAAATTTGGAGATGAGTGGAAAGACCAAGAACGGGATAAGAACTGGAAATGAATGTCATCTCCATGCAAGAATTTTCATATAATTTTAAAAAATGTTTAATGATTCCTATTGTCTGTTTTTTGTTGGTTTACATAAATATGATGATTTAGAAAAGCATCATATATGAACAAACATCAGAAATTAAATTAAAATTCAAAATTACAAGCATCCCTCTCTGAATTTAATTAGAGTTAACATATAGTCCCATAACTTAGCAATTTCTTCGTGGGCTAAAATAAAAAAAAAATGGTATGCAATTGTGGGCCAACCACAATATCTATTGTAAAATTCATGCTAATTTTTGTTAACCTTCTTTCCAGAGTTATATTTTACATTTTTTCATAAGGAAACAAACTTTAGTTTTGCATAAACACTGACTCTGGAACAAACAGAGCCCAATACAGTATAACATGCATGAGAAAATACACTTTAAATAAAATATACATCAGTGTTATCTGTTCTGTATTGTGTCTCTTTATCTGTATTTTTTTACATGTGCTATGATATGGCACATACACCGCTGATACTACAAATCAGCAAACCTTCTCTGCTAAACATACTCAGGAAAACAAATTTATTTCTAAAATTTTTTATATAAAATTGCATTACTATTTTTGTATTATTAAAAAAATACATTTTACGTATAAAAAGTTGAATAAAAACTTTTTATCCAATCATATTTCAGCTAGCTAGTGCCCGCTGTCAGTGAATGGACACAGCCCGTTCAGTTAAAAGCGCTCAGACCAATAATATATGTGTGGGTCAATTCTACATAGTACACAATAGATATAAACACACGGCCCAGCTGGTGAATTTGAACCTGAAACCTAAAACCTAAACCGAACCTTAGACAGTGAACCTAAAAGTCCACCAGGCAGCTACCAAATATAATGAGTTAGGTTCAGAAAAAAAAAGCAGGTATGGTCTGATGTTATACAAAGTAGTATTAATGACAAACAGTTCCAACAAAACTGATGAGCTCAATTGATTTAGCCTCTCGGGAACAGAACATTTTCATCCCAGCCATCACAGACACATATCTGTATGTGCGTTGGGGAATTTTGATGGCTAATCACTTTTTCTTTAAACATCAGTTGAACTGTTAGAAAAATAAGTATGGATATAAAATGAAAGCATTGTCATATTATTGCCTAGACTTTTGCCCATCCCCAAAGTGAATCTTGAATCTGGGTGTGCCATCTTCAAAATAATCTTTAAGGTGGTCCATTCCTTAACAAGGGAAGACAATATAATCTGCTCGCTGAGGATTTTGCGATACTCATGCGATACACACCACCACACCAAAGAAAGCAGTGAAGGGCAGTGTGTGGACATACTCAGTGGACCTCAGTAACCTGGCAGTGAGGGCATTTGAACACTGCAGACCCTAGTCCAGTTTCCTTAACCACTAGGTCACCACTGCCCCTATAAATTTGTCCTGAATATTCACTCCATTGCTAGGAATGGGCCAGTGAAGACGGTTGAGTTAACAGGTGCATTTATTAAATTATTTTTAAAATATGTTCTGAAGCATATGGTTTTTGGTTATGAATTGTTCTTATACCAAAGTATTCATAGCTGCACCTGACAAATTCAATTTGATAACAATGTTACTTTTGATCAATGTATGAAGGAAATGTTTATAATTTGCAGGTTAAAGAAGGTAGGAAAATGTCTTTTGTTTTGTATCGTCCACTTTTTAAAGACATTTGCAAACTATGCTGTTTCTTTTAAATATTTATACCACTTATTTCCAGGCAGAGCAGATAGCCCAGGTTCTACAGAACAGTTCTACAACCTTCACGTCAAGGCACAAGAAAGACAAGGTCAGAGAAAATCGTCAAGGCTAAAAGCAGATGCATTGGTGTTGTAAGTGTTCTTTGAGCTATGACTCACACAATCGTTGTCAGAAACAAATCTTTTCAACATCCAGGCACTAGAAATTAAATATATATGAAGGCAGACGCCACAGTTCAACTTCAGGGACATTGACAGCAATGAAGAAACACTAAACCTATAAACTCCGTAAAGTAAAACTCTATATATTCTCTCTCTTCTACCAATTGACAATTTTGTAAAGTTGATAAATTTCTATAATTCATTCTTCACAGACTTAAATTATACACGAGGCTGTGCCTATAACGCTTTATTTTCGTTTTAATGGTGAAACGTCAAGAAAACCTATTATGTCGATGCCACTATTTTAGCCTTAGCACTCGTTACACGTATGTGTTGGACTTTAAAGCAACATTTTCCGCATCGAATATATGAATTATTTACTTCACTCAAAAGTTGCAGAGTTTGAACGTATATCTACCTTACCTTAATTAAGGACTCCGCCCAGATTCGCCTTCTTCTTCCTTGTCATAGAGCAGGTGACTTTTTTTCCTGAATAGCGTTACTGCCATCTAGTGGTTTTAACATGCCATTGCAAAAACGTCCATATGTGGTATCTGAACCAGCGGTTCTCTTGCGTTTACTGCTGTCTAAACTAGAAATCATTCTCTTTATGATAAATGTCTCCTGGACTATAACTATTTTACTGAAATTATTTCACAGTTGCAGTACCGAGAACTTCAAGTAATTTTATTTCTGATTGTTAAACCGTAAAGGTTCATATTCATTCATAAAGATATATTTTTTATTAACACTTTCAGCTGCTCTTACCGTATATCCTCAGTCAGGCTGCTGACAATCTCAGCGTCTGCAGTTTTTTTTTTCCTAGGGAGAAATGTATCCTGAGGTGAAGGTTTTCAGAGCACGGTCCATCACTGGGAGTAAATTATTTAACACCTGTTACTGACAAGGCTGTAAAAACTGAAAGGAACTGGACAGGAGAGAGTGGACATGTAAACATCCGGTCATTTAAATCTTCTGTGTGGAACTTCAGCTCTGCCAGGATACCAAACTTGAGCAGCAGATCATAGTTGTTTTTTATGGGTAAAACTATTGGTTGCGAATTAAGGTGTAGATTTCCCTGTTATACCTCTATCTGGTGGCAATTGCTTGCAATTGTAGCCAGGCAGCCTGACGCGCCTGGCGCATTTCATGACTCATCTTTTAATTTAAAAAGCGTCAATTAGCTTTGGCATCTCCTACAACTTTGCCTCTAGAACAATACAGCTAGATTAATCATTTATTAGTCGTCATCCACGAGGCATTAGGATTGACCACATATAACACTCTATAGGTCACTATGTAACTAAACCCTTTAACCTTGACCATGACCTGGGTGACTGAGAACTTTTATTGACAAGTCATTGATGTTTTTCTTTGTCAGCTGGTCTTGTTAGATCAGAGACCGGTCACTGCGTATGAAGTGAGATATTGAGAGTTACTATCTATCTAACTATCTATCTATCTATCTATCTATCTATCTATCTATCTATCTATCTATCTATCTATCTATCTATCTATCTATCTATCTGTCTGTCTGTCTGTCTGTCTGTCTGTCTGTCTGTCTGTCTCTGTCTGTCTGTCTGTCTGTCTGTCTGTCTGTCTGTCTGCCCGCCCTTCCGTCCGTCCATCCATTCATTATCCATCCATCCATCCATCCATCCACCTGCCTGCCTGCCTGTCTGTCTAACTATATTTGTATATCACATTGCATATTGATCTGTCTGTCCGTCCGTCCGTCCGTCCATCCGCCTGCCTGTCTGGCTGCCTGCCTGCCTGTCTCCCTGTCTGTCAGTCTGTCTAACTTTATTAGTATATTACATTACATATTGATCTATATGTCTGTCTAACAATATCAGTATACTACATTATCTGTGAAATGTTTTGTTTGGTATTTTATCATGTTATGTGGAAAAATTATGAAAAAAAAAAAATTAAATAAAAAAAGATTGCAAGAACAACAACTTTCCTTCTAGTCTCTTATTCAGGTGTTAGTACAGTATTCAAACAAACAAAATAAACACCCATCAACTGTGATGTTACAAGAGGTTTACAATAAAGGTTAAGGGGGAACCACCCAGTTGGAGAAACGCCTCACATCCATTTGTTTGCTGGTTGATCTCTTAGTTGTCCTGTATGACATTTGCATGTTGAACTTGATGAAACAGCGCTACTGAGAGAAACACACAACACACATTTCAGCACTGAACATAATGTGATGGAGAGTGACATCACACACACGTGAGATCTTGTTGTTAGGAGAAGACTTCAAAAGGAACATCATTTGGTCTAATGTCTTTAAGAAGCTTTGTTGCTTTGCAGTGTTGGAGTCTTTGGCCTGGCTCCAAACTGTGACTCAGCATCAACGGTTCTTTGCCCTTGACGATGACTTGCACTTCCTTCGGAGATAAAAAAAAAAAAAAAGGAAAAGCAGGTCTGGGATCAGCTATTCACTGTTGTGTCCAGTCATTTGAAAGAGAGAGGTTGTTGAGTTCAAACACTTCTCCATGATGCAGCAGAAACGCTTGTCTCAGCTCTTTAAATTGTTCAGGACATTGGCAGTGTGTTAAAGCTAATAATGGTGTCTATATATTTTATTAGAAAAGAAAATTAATACACAAGGGTAGCCTTCATTTTTTATATTATCTAATTTATATAGGAATAAAATTGTCATCACGCACTTTAGTGTAAGGTATTTTTTACATCTTTTTACGTTAGCAACATATACCACCACGAGTAAAAAATGTATACAATATTTACCTGGCTTGTAGTGACAGCTTTTACCTGCAGAGGTCAGCATTGTTTCAACGGATAAATCTGTCACAGTCATACAGCCGTGTTGAAAGCTTGTTTAAAATAAACCCACAAACGAGTAAATAGTAGATTTTTTAGGACAATACTCCACAATAATCAGAATTCATTTTCAATTGTAGTGTTTTGTTTTAGCCAAATTAGAGCTATCATTGGGCTAATTGTTAGCTATCTCGTTTGTAACAACATTTATATGGGAACTCTTCTTTTGTTTTGGACTTTTGGCCTTTGAATTTCACACCTTCACGATAGGATAATGTAAAATTTGTCAGGTAAAATACCTAAAAAATCAGGTAAAATTTAGATTTTTCTGCGATTCATTTTGCCCTGCATTTTGTAAATATCATGTTATGTTGTGGCCAACTTTAGGCTGTAACGTTACACAATTTCCAGCACGGTATATTATTAATTCAGGCCATTACATCAGCAAAGTTCTTCTCTGTATTTTTAATCTGTTCCTAAAACACACTATTAAATAAGCTTACTTTACACTTTTTTTTTTCCGGATATCTAATGACATGTACGTCAGCGCCACCTAGGTTTTTGTGAACTATATCCAGCTCTGCCTACTTGTCTTTGAGCTATTTTGTGAGCAAAATAATGAAATTGAAGTGCATCTTGATGACAAATTTTCATCTCTACTAGGCTAAACTTGAGCTTATTTCTACAGTGGTGGCCTGGTGGTTATTAACTGGACTTGGATCCAGAGGGTTCCAGGTTCGAATCCACCAGCTGCCACTGATGCATGGCACTGTGCCGACTCATTGCAAATTATCATCTGCAGGTCTAGATCTTCTGCAATATCTCCGGAACTACCTGATACTTTCTTCTGACAGTTTTTCAGTACTTCCTAATATCCATCCATGTATTTTAATCCACTTATCTGTTACCAGTTACCTGTTGCCACCAAAATCACAATGCACCGTACCACAGACCTTGACCCTGGGCCAAAACTATCAAGTGTTGTAGGTGGCAGTGGTGGCTTAGTGGATAAGAAGGGGTCTTGGGTTGCCAGGTTATGGCTGAAGTGCTCCGAACATAGCACCGTCCCAACACACACGTAATCCAGTGAGCTCACCAGGATTACAAAATGGTGTTGTGTGATTTGTGGGGAGTTGTGGAGTTCCTGCCCCTGAGATTGGGTAACAGATAAGCAGATGAAGATAAATTCATGAATGAATAAATGAAGTGTTACATAAAAAAAAGTAAAGCTTCCGGAAAAACTTTTTTTCCAAAAACATTTTGAAAAAGTTATCGCCCGCAATAAAAGCTTTCTAAAACGCCATGATTGATCCATAAGCCAGTTTCTTGGACATGTCTATTCAAATGCAGTCTGTTCTTTCGTCCTGAGAACCTCTTTCCTTTACGTAATGTTGGCAAGATGGCTGTAGAGCAGTCAGTCCTCCCCTTAATGACTTTGCTTTCACTTTGACCATCATCGTTTTTTGCTTCTATTTTTAATCTTTTCAAAGATCAATCATGTCTCTGGCTGAATGCATTTGCTTTCCATCGAATGACAAAGCATTTCTGCTCCTCATGTTTTCCATAACCATGTTTCTGTGTCCTGGCGTGAACACGCACAAAAATGACATCCATTTTTATTTTACTGCACTTGCACGGAAAACTTTCGTGGTGTGTTACATCACATTTTTATGATGACCCCTAGTCCAGGACAGAAACATAAAACCTTAGGACATTAATTCTTCTTTTTCGTAATTGATAGATTTATGTCCCAGAGCAGTAGCGCGTCTTTGGTGTTAGAAAAAAAGGAAAGGCACACATTGGGGCAGCGATGACTTTATGATGTAACATCGTGCCTGGCTGCTCATCCATTAGAGCCTATTGATCAACAGAGCTGGGCGTGCTGGAGCCACTCTGAGGATAAAAGTGCAGCAGGGCGGCAGGGATGTAGTAGGGAGGGATGGGGTAAAAGCTTGGAAGACGACCAGAAATTATCTCAGAGTCACCCTGGTCCGAGCCAAGACGCCACAATACTGCAGAGCAGCTTCCTGTCAAGAAGAAGAATAATGCAAACTTTTGCTCTCTTCCTCTGAAATGCTGATGAGGAGGCTCCAGGCACACACTGGCAGCTCTGCACTGCCTAAAATACCTGTCTCCTTTTACATCCCCAAAGCTCTTTCAGACAGCGGCAGAAGCTGATGATGATGATGATGATGATGGTTGCATATTTATCAACTTTTGAACTGGTTTGCGATTCCTCCCCATGTCTGAAAATCTTCAACTGCCTTCCTCATCATCATCGTCGTCATCTCCATCACATTTTTTTTCTTCCGGGTTTCAGCTAAGTTGCAGAAAGGATGTGGCCACAGAAAGAAGTTTTTTTTTTTAAAAAAAAAAACAGATCACTTTGTTTCCTAGATCCTAGAGCTTCAGATGATCTCCCCTCCTCATACTACTGCTGCAGCTGCTGCTGCTGCTGACGGGAAACTCAGCAGCCCCCGAGGCTTGAGTTACCCTGGCAAGACCTGGGAGAGCAGCTCAGATGCACTTGAGGACAAGACTCTCGCTCCGCACAAATCGATACTCATCGATGACCTCCTTCTTTTCTCTCTTTTATTTATATATTTAGATTTGCAAGAGTTACATTACAGTAAATGTGTCCGCCATGCAGAGCTTTCTGCAAACTGCAGCGGCAAACAAGTTGTTTCACAACTTGCAGCAGCCACAACAGAGATGCACAACAGAGTCTTCACAGTTGGACTGATGCAATCCGACCGGAACTCACGGCAGGAGACAAAGCATCGTGTTGTTTCACAATGATAAAAATACAAAAAAAAAAAAAGATAATTATAATTATATTTAAATTGCAAAACCTCCTCATTCACCAAATGTTGTAAAATTCTATTAAACTTACTATAAACTTACTATAAAACATTAATAAACTTGTAGAGTTTTCTGTAATAACTGAAAAAGAAAAAAAAATAAAGAGATAGAAAAAGTTAATATTAGTCTACATGGTTCTATAATATTTATGTTACATTATTACATATTTATATTTATTCTTAAATCCTTATTTATTTGTGTAGTAAATCAAGACACGTTTGTGTGAAACTAACCCATTATATTAATATATTTTAAATATATCCAAATTAAATATATTTTCAAATAAATAAATAAGTTATTTTTTAATAATAAGTGCTGAAAAATAATGCCTGTATATTGATTAGTCATTTACAGCTATAAACTTGTGCTGTAGCTACTATAACGACTGTGTTAAAAACTTTTTTATTTTCATCATTAAATCGTAATATATATGGCCATATTTTTACGACCTTATTTTTGACGGAGTTCTTTCCTGCAGCAGTCTGCTGGGCCAGCAGCTGCCTGTAGATACCGTCTCTGTCCTCTGTCCTAGACTGTCCTCTAGATCTCTGGGTTGAAAAAAACAGAACTCTGCTGCAGCTCCGTCATCAGGACAGCTGGCAGACTCTTTACCAGCCTCGTCTCTGGAGTAAATGGTGCTTTCCTCCTTCTAAAGATTCTGTTATGACAGAGCAAAAAGCAGAAGTGTCAATCCTCGTACACAGAAAAAAAAAAAACAAAACAAAACAAAAAACAATTCTACTACAAATTGACTCTGTGACCGACTATGTCTCAATAAACTAAGCTGACTCACGTGACTCCCTTGTCATATCTCTGCATTGTCCTGGTCCTGGCTTTGAGCCCAAGGTCAAACCCGTCCAGCACACTCCCTGGACACGACAGACACAATTTTAATTAAGGCTATCTCTGTACGCAGCTGTCCCAAAATAGTTTCCCCCAAAACTTGCCGTCTGTGTTAACAGCACACAGCATGGAGTGACCACGCCCACGCTGAGCTGATGAAGCTGCGTTTGCCCTCAAGTCCAGGTCACAGTGGAAACTGAGAATTTATGTCGTTTCTACACACATTCATATCGACTGTGAATTTGTCCGCCATGGACCTTGAGTTTGTCCCAGGAATATACTTGAAATGGACGATTTGGGACAGTGATGCCACTTTTTCACTGAAAAGTACTGAGATCTTACGGAACTGATGTTTTCATAGAACCAGGAACGGGAATTCAAGCAAGTATGTTGAATTTTATAACATAAAATGAAATTAAATAAGTCTTGCACTTGATACCATATAATACCATATAATACCATATACCATATAATAATAATTATTCTATTCTATTCTATTCAATTCTTTATCCATCCATCTTCATCCACTTATCCATTATCTGGTCGCAGCAGTCTCCAGAATTGCCACCCAAATCACACTGCACCCTACCTTACCTTCCTGCAGGTGGTGAGCCCACTGGAAGTATATTTTATAATTTTTATATATTATTATTATTATTATTATTATTATTATTATTATTATTATTATTATTATTATTATGGAGCACTACAAGTCTGAGAATCACACCTGACAACAGTTAGGAACATGCATGGGCAAACTAAGGCTTGGGGCCTGGATGGAGCCCATTCAGCTTACTTATCCACCCCATGAAACTTAACCCACTTATATAAATTGTTTCTTCTGTGATTTTATATATATATATATATATATATATATATAAATATATACTGTATATACATATATGTATATATATAATATATATAAAAACATATATATATATTTTTTTCTACAACACCATTTGGCCTCTTTATGGTTTAAAGAATCAAATAGCCCTTTATGAGGGTCAACTTTAGTATAACACAGAGTAGAGACTATAAAATGTTTGGGCCACATACGAAAATAACAAGTTCAATTATAGCCATTAGTTTTGTGAATGTTGGTGGGAAATGTGTTACAGCAGCTGTTGGTGTGATGGACGTTGACATCCTCATTCACCTTCTATGCTCCTCAGTTACTACAACGGTTGAATTTTTCACTGGCGAAATGAACAAGGTTTGACTTTATCTATTGTGACACCCAGTGGCACAGACTGTCTCGTCACCACCCGTCCCATTACCACCTCCTTCTCCCAGGGTGGCAAATGATTTGGGGTCACTGAGTTCTTGAAACAAGGAGAGGGAGGGAGGAGGTAGAACGTTCCTCTGCTGCAAAGTTTCTGTCTGAGAACAATTTTTATGGCCATTATTACGTGATATTACGCCTCAGAGACGGGGTGCTGTTGGGAGAGAGAGTTCAAATTGTGTGCACGAAATAAACATTTGCAACACGCAGCAGAACAGGGCAGTTCACTCTTTATGTGACAACGCGGTCCTAAGGTCGGCGAGCGGCACAAATACTCACCTCCCTGCCTTTTACTGCTGCAGGGACACGATAGACGATATACAGGCAGAGAGAGGGGGGAGGAAGTCAGACGAAGGGAGGTTTTTTGGAAAGAGGGAACGAGCTGCACTGCAGCAACTGGGCGGTGGCTCAGGCTCACGGAGAGAGATGGAAAGAGAGGGGGAGAGAGGGAGAGAGAGACACAGACAGACAGACAGACAGACAGTCAGACGGAGACAAAGATGGGGGAGTTAAAACAGACAGACAGCGGAAAATTGACAGACATAGACAAGATACGTCTGAGAGGTGGAGAACCAGGAGAAGAAACTAATGTGTTGAAGGAGAGAAACTGGGTTGAAGGCCAGGAGTTTACCTGCTGCATAGAAAGTTTCTATCTATACAGTGAAGTACGAGAAAAGTTATTTATAACCTAAAATGAATTATATACTAGGTCATGATATAACAAGGCCACATTCATTTTCATCCAATTTCATACATTCAATTTATTTCATTAAAATCAGCAAAAATATTATTTTCTGTTATTTTTCATTTTACTTATTGATTAAAAGTATTATACTATAAAAAATATAAGAAAACAAAGAATGACTGTGAAAAATATTGCATTTAAATATTTATAATCCTATATTATTACTTATAAATAAAATATATATATTGTTTAAATGTTTTCACTTTTGCATATT
>JAFBJS010057582.1:3947-36915 GCA_016785265.1 Paraplagusia blochii
CATTTGACGGTTCAGAGGGAGTTTAGATCTTCTTTACCATAATGAGAACTTTTTCTCTTAGGTTTTAATTCACCAGTCTTCAATACTTCTCCAGTTGTATTCTCATTGCGGTGTGAGAAATGTCTAAAGCAGTGCTTCTCAATTATTTGTTACGCCCCCCCAAGCAAGAAGAAAACAATTCAAGCCCTCCCTCCACACCACCCACTGTCCACCGCAACTATAAATAATAGCATCTGTCTGTAAAATAGTTATAGGTACACTTCTGCATAGCATTGTAATCTTGTTAACATACAGAAAACAAAAAGAAGATATATATAGATAGATATAGTTCAACTTACAAGGAGGTGCTGTACTACTTTATTGTAGTACGGCTGAAAAAAGCATGTTCCCCAGGGTTACACACGCCCCCCTCAGCATCACACGCGCCCCCCTTCGGGGGCCCGCTCCACACTTTGAGAAGCACTGGTCTAAAGGAAGATAGATTATTGTGTATGGCCCTACTGAGGTCCGTTTTTGTCAAGTAATTAAATATTTAATAAAAATTTGATACAACGGATAGAGAGACAGAGAGATAGAAAGATAGATGGAGAGATAGACATATAGACAACTAGATAGACAGTTAGACATATAGGAAGATAGTTAGACAGACACATAGATGGATAGACAGAGAGAGTGGCAGACAGAACAGTGAAGTAGTAAAAAGATGTGCTGTGCATTTTTTGTAGAACAGATTTTTTTCATTTATATTTGCCAAAGTAAACCTAGAGGAAATGCTAACATTGGTCTTCCAGGTAAGTCGATTGACTCTCAAAAGTTGACAGAGCAAAAGAAAACTTAAATGTGAAGATGAAATATTGCACTCTCAAACCCCGCCACTAGGTAGCACAAGCCAGTGTTTTTTAGTGCCAGTCCCAAGCCCGGGGAAATGGTGAGGGTTCCATTTCCCCGTGTTTAGGTCAGTTATACACAGGGCATCCGGCGTAAAAACATTTTGCCAAATCTTAGATGCAAGACAAACAAAAATATTTCCATACTGGATCGGTTGGGGCCCAGGTTAACAACCCGCCAACAGTGCTGTTAACCTACAGGGTACTGTTGGAAATTGGACTACTGTTGGTCGAAGACAAAGAAGAAGAGGAGGGAGATTGATTAAGACAAAGAGGGAAAAGAGGAAGGTTAGAAGTGTTGGTCTGAAAGTGGGAACCCTGAATGTAGGTACAATGATAGGGAAAGGTAGGGAGCTAGTTGACATGATGGAAAGAAGAAGAGTGGATGTGTTGTGTGTGCAAGAGACCAGGTGGAAGGGCAGCAGGGCTGGAAATATTGGGGGAGGTTTTATTCTACCAGTGATTTGATGGGAAGAGAAATGGAGTATGGGGGGATCATCAGGGAAAAGTATGAAAGTAATGTGGTGGGTGTGAAACATGTGTCAGACAGGTTGATGTGTGTGAAGGTAGAAATAGAAGGAGTGATGTTGAATGTCAGTGGTTATGTTCCACAGGTAGGCTGTGAGTTAGCAGAAAAGGAGAGGTTTTGGAATGAGCTGGATTTGGTCGTAGAGAACATCCCCAGGTGAGAGACAGTGGTGATTGGAGCAGATTTCAATGGCCATGTGGGAGAAGGGAACAGAGGGGATGAAGAAGTGATGGGTCGGTTTGGAGTTAGGGATAGAAATTTGGAAGGACAGGCAGTGGTGGACTTTGTAAGAAGAATGGAAATGGCTGTATTTCCAAAAGAGAGAGAAACACCGGGTGACATACAAGAGTGGAGGCAGGTCCACTCAGGTAGATTACATTCTCTGTAGAAGAGGTAATCTGCGGGAGATCTGTGACTTTAAGGCGGTAGCAGGTGAGCGTGTGGCCAAACAACATAGGATGGTAGTGTGCAAGCTGACAATGGAGGTGAGAAGAAGGAAGAAGGTGAAGACAGAGCAGAAGATCAAGTGGTGGAAGTTAAGTTAAGAGGAATGTTGTGAAAACTTTGGAAAAGAAGTTAGAGCAGTTCTGGGCTGTGGTGGGGAATTCCCAGAAGATTGGGATACCACAGCTAGGGTCATTAGGGAGACTGCTTGGAAAGTGCTAGGGGTTTCCTCTGGACAGAGAAAGGAGGACGAAGAGACCTGGTGGTGGAATGATGAGGTCCAGGAGAGTGTCCAGAGGAAGAGATTAGCAAAGAAGAGATGGGATAATGACAGAACAGAGGAGAATAGACTGGAGTACAGAGAGACGGCAAGGGAGGTGAAGAGGGAAGTGGCCAAGGCCAAACAAAAGGCACAGAGGAGTTGTACGAGAGGTTAGACACTGAGGAAGGAAAAAAATAGTTATACAGATTGGCAAGGCAGAGAAATCAATCTGAGAAGGATGTGACGCAGGTGAGATTAATTAAGGACAGAGATGGAAATATAATCACCAGTGAGGAAGGTGTGCTGGAAAGATGGAGGAAGTACTTTGAGAAGTTGTTAAATAAGGAAAATGATAGGGAGTGTAGGAATGAGGAGCCAGTTCCCAACAGGGTGAAGGTAGATCAGATTAGAAAGGATGAAGTTAGAAAAACTCTGAAGAGGATGAAAAGTGGAAAGGCAGTCCAGATGACATACCAGTGGAGGTATGGAAGTGCTTGGGGAAAGAAGAGTTAGGATTTCTCACTCGGTTCTTCAATAGAATTTTCGAGACCGGCAAGATGCCTGATGAGTAGAGATAAGTGTTCTTTTGCCAATTTACAAGAAGGGTGATGTGCTGATTTGAAGCAGTTACAGAGAGATAAAGTTGATGAGCCATACCATGAAGATTTGGGAAAGAGTAGATGAGGCTAGGTTGAGGAAAGAGGTAGAGATTTGCAAACAACAGTATAGTTGTATGGCGAGAAAGAGTACCACAGATGCAATATTTGCCTTGAAGATGTTTATGGAGAAGTACAGAGAGGGTCAGAAGGGGCTTCATTGTGTTTTTGTAGATTTAGAAAAGGCCTATGACAGGGTTACAGGGGAGGAACTTTGGTTTGTATGAGGAAGTCGGGAGTGGCTGAGAAGTATGTTAGACTGGTGCAGGATATGTATGAGAACAGCACAACGGTGGTGAGGTGTGCTGTTGGAAGGACAAAGGACTTTAAGGTGGAGGTGGGACTTCATCAAGGATCTGCCCTGAGCCCCTTTTTGCTTGCTCTGGTGATGGACAGATTGACAGATGAGGTCAGACAGGAGTCTTCATGGACAATGATGTTTGCAGATTATATTGTGATCTGCAGTGAGAGCAGGCAACAGCTAGAAGAGAACCTAGAGAGGTGGAAGTTTGCACTGGAGAGAAGAGGAATGAAGGTCAGTCGTAGCAAGACTGAGTACGTGTGTGAATAAAAGGGTAACAACGTAATGGCGAGGTGACAAGGAGCAGGGGTAGAGAAGGTGGAGAAGTTCAGACTGTGGAAGAGAGGTAAAATATAGTGTACAGGCAGGATGGAACAACTGAAGAAAGGGTCTCAGAAGTGATTTGTGATAGAAGAGTCAGCTAAGGTGAAGGGAAAGGTTTACAGGACAGTTGTTAGACCAGCCATGATGGATTAGAGACACTAGGAATAGGTAGAAGACAGGAGGCAGAGCTGGAGGTGGCAGAGTTAAAGATGCTGAGATTCTCTTTGGGAGTGACAAGGATGGACAGGATCAGGAACGATGTAATAAGGTGGACAACACAGACAGGAAAAAAAGCTACAGAAGTCAGATTAAGATGGTTTGGTCATGTTCAGAGGAGGGAGAGTGGTTGCATTGGGAGAAGAATGCTAGATATGGAGCTACCAGGAAAGAGACGAAGAGGAAGGCCAAAGGCAGATTTATGAATGCGAGGGAGGACATGGAGGTGGTTGGAGTTGGAGTTGAGGATGCGGAGGAGATGGAAATTGTTGACTCGCTGTGGCAACCCCTGAAAAACGGGATAAGCCGAAAGGAGAAGAAGAAGAAGAAATATTACAATCTCTAAAGAGTACAGGATTATTAGGAGAGAGTATAAGTTTCTTAAGGTACGATGACCTGTGACAATATTTAGAACATATAACTGACATGTGACAGATTTTTATTATTATGTCTTAATGTCAAGCCTTGAAGCTTGATCCTCCTCTGAAATGAGGAGTCAGAATAAATATCAAATCTGAATAGAAATTGTTTCACATTTTTGAGATTGAAACAGTAAAGTGCCCTCAGTTTCAAATTCAGGCTTTAATTCTCAGTACACTGTAGACAACCCTTAAAACATTTCAACAGTGAGCCCTCTGACACTCATGAATCACTGCCATGAAACCAAACTTAAACACCACAGCAGAGAGCAACATAATCATTTGCCTTGAGAGGATATCAAATCAGAGTTAAACGGTGGATTGACAACACAATTTTGATGTGAAGATGAATGACGTGGG
Organism: Paraplagusia blochii; assembly: GCA_016785265.1. NCBI lineage: Eukaryota > Metazoa > Chordata > Actinopteri > Pleuronectiformes > Cynoglossidae > Paraplagusia > Paraplagusia blochii. The sequence continues at coordinate 8,346 of JAFBJS010057582.1, forward strand.
CGTTCCAGGCTGATTCTTGTGGACGTGGTTCATATGTAGAGCAGGATTGATACCTATGTAACTGCCATATAAGTGGTTTGATTGTTGTCTTCTTAAAAAAGGACAGCTGGGAATGATAAACACTTATATATAAAATGAGCCAAAATATTCTTTGATTTGAAGCGTGTGTTCAATGAGATTTCTTTAATATTCTTGTGTTTATTCCACTGCCTCTAAATATGTGCTTATTGCAGGGTTGTATCTCTAATTACACAGGGTGTGTCCATTAAAATTGTACATGATTATGAATTAAGCAGAACTGTTTTCACTATCACTGTAAGAAAGTATAGATAGTGGTCTTATTCCTTATATTGATCAAGCTCTTTAGCTTGATCCATATGGAACATATCCACAGTAAACATTAAAACAATCCCAGTGTGGCAGGATGTCCTGATGTGAAGTTTCTGCCGTTTATTTGTCTGCTAAATTAATGTTAATGTTTTGGATGGTTTTCATGCCTTCATCAGGGTTAGTGCGCTCAGCCACCATAGAACATCAAGCCCAACAGTCGCTACAAATATGCATTCCTAGTCTGCAAAGTTTTGTCATTTTCCTGGCATCAGAGACCAATCCAGACACGTTCATTGTGTTTAAATGGTCACATTTTGCTCCTTATTGCGGTGCAATAGAAAGAAAATGATCTAATGTAGGAGAAAATATGCGACTCGGGTGTGAGATTCATGATCTGTTTTTTTTTTTTCTTCTTTCTTCTGTCAGACACAAAGAAACTACAGTGACAGGCTCAACTAAAGTGGGAATTGGAAGTTGCAGCTTGAAGAATGAACTTTTTATGAAACATTTTTTCTTCCAAAGTAGCTTTGGCAAATTTGTGCACTAAAGCGTGAGCGTCCCTGACTCATGAAAGGAGATTCTTCTTGGGCATCAGTCACGCTGCTTCACATTAAAACCTCACCCAGTGTCAGTATAAATACAGAGTGAAACATGGATTCACTTTGCGCTTCAGTTGTAACTCAGTTGTGACATATAATATTTATAAGAAAAGTAAAAAGAGCTAATGATTTTTCACCTTTCTTTCTTTTCACGATTGCTGACAGTGTGAATAACCTGTGGGTTATTGGTAGAAACAATTTTAGTTCTGTCAAAATTAATGGAGATAATAAAATTGTTTGATTAATTAAAACAAAATCTGTAATTGCTGTGATTTGCTAAAAGTAGCTTGAGATTAAAATAAGATAAAAAATTGAAATACTCAGATTAGTCCATTCCACAGCAGCCCTCCTCAGTCCATCTATTCCTACCTCAACTGCATTTTCCTCATTGAAAAGAACTAAAGAACTAAAAACCAAGGAATTTTTTCTAGCCCCAAAAATATATATATATATTATATAAATACTGTAAATGAAATAAATTAAATTTCCTCTGCCATCAAAATATAAATATAAACTATTATATTGATAGAATAAAAAATAATTATAGTTACAATTTGATTTGATTCAGAATCTTGATTCAAAAATCGATACAGTGTACAGTATAGTGACAGTTTGTTGTGCTGTTGCTGCTGAAGACTGAATGAGTAGGAGAATCAGATGTTTCCTCCTCTTAAAGCGTTTTGTCCGATTCATCAGAGTTCAGGTTCTGATAAAGCTTCAAGGCTCCAACAAACCTCAAACCGCTCTTAAGCTGTGACGTAATGATCAATACCGTTCAAAGACTCCATCCTAATGACACTGAAGATCAAAGAAAAGGAGATTGATGTCACTTTTGAGATCGAACTGCTTGCTATGTACAATTCACAGCAATCATTGTGACGTCTGTTAGGTTGTATTTCTTTCTTTGACAGATTACAGTGCAAAAATAAATTATTTTGATTAATCATTCACTGTCCCTGAAACAGTTGCATTCACATTCTGTAGAATGTGAGCGAGCAACAAAAGTATCGGTTCAGTGCGAATTCAGCCCGAGGCCTCAGTGTTTCCTGTCTTTTCACTGCCACCATCATTGTGCAGAAACGTGCAGTCTTTTTTCAACAAATGCTGATTGACGGCTCTTTCTTTAATGTGGTCTTCCTTAACGCCGCCCAGCCGCCAAGGATCGAAGGCGTCGCAACGTCTTTGGATTTGTTGTTCTAAATTGTCACATTAAAATGGAGTTTTATCAAACGTGCCTTGAACATAAAATGGGCTCCTTTCCCCTGTTAGAATTGTCAGGCTAACAAAGGAAAAATAAATACTTGAGATGTCCGCTCTTGTTCCTGTTCTTGTGACAAGGACGTAAAGTGCGGTGCATCCTCCTTCTCCTCCTGCTCCTCCTGCTCCCTGAGTGGTAAACACTTGATCTTCATCATATTTTCTCAGTTTGACTGAGTAATTGGCAGAAATACATCATATATTTGGTGGTGAATATGTAGTATTACTCTGTCAAGACTGCGATATGAACAATGACTGCAATTTATACAGCTGTCAAATGACGAGAATTTCAATTATGGGAGGTATATATGTGGAGAAATGGTGTGTTGGTTGGGTCAGACTTTTGAATCTTTGGCTCTCTCTCCTCTCCTGGTCCAAAGAACATTTACACTCATATATATTTAAGAGTAAATATAGGTAATAAAGGTGCCTGTGGGCTGTGACCTGGAAGTCAGCTGGTTCTCGGAGAAGAGATGCAGAAGTGTCAGATTGCTGAGGAGGGAAGGTGGGGAGCGTCATCACCCATTTAATGTCAGGACATATTGAGCTCAATTATACACTCCATAAAGCAGGTACACATCCAGGCCGAGAGCACACACTGTAATCAGTGGAACAGGCTTCCTAGAAGCTGACAAAGTGAAGTGTGATCTAATTCTTCCTGTAAACTTTAGCCTCATGTTGGATCTCCATACTGTGGATCTTTGTGTATCGCATGATTCCTTATGATTAAAATGATTTGAATTGATTCCGATTCTTAGTGTCACAATTTGATATGGTTTTATTTAGTTTCTTTAGGTGATAATTTGATTTGATTATGATTCTTGGTGTCACAATTTAATTTGATTCTCGAGTTCAATATCAATACAGTGCATAAAGTGCAACAAAAGGCAGATTGCTGTTTCTTGTGCATTTTGCATAATAATTAGATTTTATAAATACCCATTCTAATGATATAAACAAAGAAAACTCGCTTTAGGGTGGAGGTAACATTTATTTGCACTAAATATTGTATATAAAAACCCATGTGCAATAAACAATAGCAGTTTCATTAATAAAGGTAAGCTTAGACAAGCCTTCTTTTTCTCAAACATTACAGAAATAGGATTCATAACCGTTTACAGTTGTTGGATTACGATACCAAAACAGTACATGATAATGAAGCATGTTGATCTTTCGTAATGGTAGAATGTACTGTATTATTAAAATTAGCTATTATTATTAAAAATTTTGGTTAACGGTAAAATAAATAATAAATAGTAAAAAAAAATCACAAAATGTATTTTATTTATAATATTATAGAAGATAATCATTTTCAAAGATACAGGAGATATATATTTTTTAATATCCTTAATTTTTTAAAATTTTAAATGTTTGGATTTTTTTATTATTTAACAAAGTTTGATTTGTGATGCAGAGAGCTAACTCATCCGTCAGCTGAACAGAAGAGAAACCTTTTGACAAGTACCTCCTTAAAATGCAGAGAATATCACTGACAGAATGCCCCGCCCTAAGCCGTCAGCCTCTCAGGTTTTATTGGCTCGTCAGTCAACCCTGATGTTTAGACTGCGGCAGGCTGTGGATGTTTTCCATCATGAACCTGACCATGCAGCACCGTTGTTGATGAACAGTCGCGTATCCGCAGGTTTAATGAACATTTAATTGCCTGCTTTATGAATAATGATCAGAGCAACATACAGACAGGATCTAAACAGCATAGCTCAGAGATCCTAGGTCGATGTTCTTGACCCTGTAGAGCAGGGATGTCAAACATACTGCCCACGGGCCGGATCCGGCCCGCAAGGAGGTTAGATCAGGCTTGCAGGATAATTTGAAAGTAAAAAAAAATGCATAAAAGACAAGGATCATTTTTTATTGTTGAATGCAATTCAAGAATTATCTGTTATTATCTGCACTGTTTTGGTCAGAGTAAAAAACGAGCCGCATCACAGACCAGACGTTCAATGCTCTATCTGCTGCTTTTTATGATGTTTCTACCCTGTTCTCTACCTCCCCGCTACACCCACATTAGCCAAAATGTGCGACCCTGCACATTTCCCCTGTTTATGATGTATGTGTGACCAGACTTGATGTGGACGTGAAACGGTACAATGACAAGATTGCAGGATTACTGTGGGAGTTTGAGAAACATTTTCAGGTATTTGGTGAACTTGAGGCAGAATTTTCTTTTTTTTTTTCACTCAACTTTCACAGTTATAGCTTCTGATCTGCAGGTCAACATCCAGCTAGAAATAAATGATTTGCAATGTGATGCAGATTTGAAGGGCAAATTTGACTCTGTAGGTCTGGGGACATTTTATCAGTAACCAAGTTAGCCCAAATGAACAGCCCTGACAAACTATTCTCAGTTATGAATATCAATAAAACAAAATAGGCTCACACACAAGCACTTAAATAACATTTTAAAAGTGACAGCTAGTCAGGACATAACGCCTGGTGTTGATGTACTTATACAGGCTAGAAGATGCCAAGTTTCAGGAACAAAAACAATTCCAGTCTAGTCCAACGGTCCAGACTAGACTACCACCTATATTATGCTGCCTTAGATACTGTTTGCATTGAAGGAATACTGCACTGTGAAAATGAATCCTTACTGTGGTGAAAAAAAAATGTATTCAATTTATTTTATTTTCAATTTATTGTTAGTGTGCAGCTTCACTGCAAAAGAGTATGGTGAAATTCTACTGTATGCATATCTACATGTATGAAGTTTACACATTTAAAGGACAGCTGAATACTTTCTTCCTTACACATCTAGTAGCACTCTCATTAGTTTGTAAGGTGTAGGCAGGGATTCAATTCAGATTTTACATGAACATGTGAATTTCTTCATAGGTCTCATTTAAACTTAAAGTGCATTACTATATTTTTCAATACCAATTACTTGTGCTTTTAGTGGGATCAGTTGCAATAAATACATGTTAATGATAAAAGTAAATTGCAGGTATAAGGAAATATGAGGTGTTTCATGAAAGGTTTTCTAAAAGGATTGTTCATTAAATTTCACAATATTCCTAATGTTCTTGTGCTTCTTTGCACCAAAACAAAGAAAAGACATGATATTTTTGTTATTGATAGCGTAGTATGCTATAATTTTAATGGTCTGGCCATGTGCGGCCCGCTATCTGAAATGAGTTTGACGCATCCATGAATTCACCTTATCTCTGATTCAGTTCAACAGAAAGGAAAAAAAACAGCAGCAACATCATGACTATGGAACATTGCTGTTATTGATCGAGTGGAAATTTGAGTTTCAGGAATTTGTTACTAAGTGCAGTTTGCCATACTAGAATGGTAAGAGACTATTGTGCAGTGTGATGTGGGTGGCAGCCATGGAGAGTGCTGCTCCCTCAATCCCGCAAAAGACAAGCTTGAATGAATAAATGAATCAATAAATTACATATACAGTTGGGCCCTGAGTCCATTCCCAATAAAAAGAACAGAAAAAAATGTGTTCGAGCTATAAAAATATCCTTTTAATGGATTAAATTGTATTTTACCTGCTATCTAAACATCAAAACCAGATAAGAACAAATATATTGGTTAACGTTAAATAACAATTATCAAAAAATAATTTATATTCGTGTAACAGAGTGTCTGAAGAGAAAAACAGAGTGAGGGGTCAGAGAGAAAGAAAAAAATTAAGAAAGTGACATATTATATTTTATTATCTATTCGTAAAGGAGAAATTTGACTTTTTTCTAAGCCTTGGAGCTCTATCAGAACATCACTCTGATCCGTGAGACGTAGCACTTACAGAGGTGGGGACGTCTGAGTCTCCTCTTGACTGGACAAGAAACGCTGATAAAGTAAGACAGAGGATGAGGTCGAGAGAGTGAGACAGAGAAGAGTCCTGGGATTAGGAGAAGAGTGAAGCTCGAGTGAGCACTTGCTACTCTGTAACAAGTGCTCGTAGTTCATTAAAATGGTGGAAAAGTGTACAGTGTGTTCACTGTACAGTCTAACTCCATGGAGCTCCAGAGCAGCAGGCTGATAATTCTAATTAATGGAACATCCTTGTAAAGCCCTATGTGAGAAATCTAATTTGTGAATCTGGGCTATATAAATAAAATTTGATTCGATTTGATTTGATTGTACATATCCTCAACCCCACCCATATTGTTCCAGTGGAATTGGCCTTTTTTTGCACATATTGTATCTAACTCTTGTTCGTTGTTGTTCTGCTGCTGGAACCGTAATTTCCCAAAGGATACTCCTGAGGGATTAATAAAGTTCTATCTATCTATCTACCCATCTATCACTGTGGCTCAAACTCAGCAGGTATAATGTCTTTCTTCCTCTAATGTTGGACAAAAGGACATTAGGGATCATTTAAACTCACAACTTATCTGAAACTAAATTCACTTTTTTGTTTCATTGGATCTTCCATCCATCTCTCTCTCTCTCTTCCTGTCTCTTATCTCTCTCTCTCTCTCTCTCTCTCTCTCACAGGTCATTCTCTGTTATTTGTCATTAAGTGTTGTGTTTCCATGGTAACTGTTCTGTAAAGAGGACCGTTCTCTTTGCTGTGTCGCTCCAACCCGTTAAGGGCCGTGATTGACTTGATCATCGCTGGGTTCTGAAGCCAGAGGACAAAAAAAAGAGGCATCTCTTAGCCGTGAGTGGTGGGGGCTGCAGAGCACGTGACCTCAGCTGACACAAAGGGAGGTGGTTTGCTGTGATTCCTTATCTGTGGATGGGCTGTCTCTGGTTATACCGGTGGTCGTTGTGCAATTAGTCTGAGAGAGAAAGAGGTGGAGGGGAAGGAGGAAGGAATGGTTTAGCTTTTACTGTGGGAAAATCTGTAAAGGAAGAAATGTTAACCCCTGAGGTCTACGGCCCCAGTTGTGCTCTCCAATATCCAATCCCCAAGCAGTGACTGAGGAATATTATCAATCTGTAGCTATTGATTATTTTTTAATGCTGACATTTTCTGCAGCTGTGACAGAGCAGCATTGGAACAGTCTTGCCTATAAAAACTAATAAATAAAATCACCAAATAATTGGCTCTGTTTTTAATTATTTTTGTTGCATAAAAACCCCAGAGATTTCTAAGGCATAAAAGTACACTGATATTGAACATTTTAGTGATAACCCTAAGTTCTTTCAGCTCTTCCTGTAATGATGGAATTGGGCCAGGTTGACAGTCAGCCTGATGGACAGGTGCCAGGCTTCATCAGTGGTGTGGAAGTGCTGTAGTCATTAGTCAAATGAGGAGGAAGAGTAGGCGACATCATCAAGAGAGAGGGGTAAAAAACGCAGTACTGTGTCTTCCCAGCAGGAATACTTTGATAGTCCAATCACACACATGACTTGGTGATCACATAATCACACATCTGTTATAATCCAGTTGTCTCAACCTCTGGGCCTTTATGCCATCGACTAGCTACAAAGAGTGCAGTAGTTAGCACGCTTGCATACGCTTGCATACGCTTGCATAGAGTCTAAGTTTCAGTTTCTGCAGGAACCAGACGCTAGACACTTGTTGCAGACGTGCCATTATCAAAAGAGTTTGGATTAAAAAGAATGAGTTAATGTTATTTTTATTAAGGTAAAAGTTTTTAATAATAATGTGGCTTTATAATTTTCATCAGTTGTTCTTGTATTTATTTTATTCTCTTGGTGCTCACTGCGCTTGTTCAGTGGAGTGGACAGTACTCCATCCGTAGTTGCTCTCTCCGCTTCCTGATTTTAGGGATGAATTTTGCGCTGCGATAATGAGCTCACCACAGCTGAGTCAGAGTGATTGTTGTGGGCTCGGCCATATGCTACCCCTCACTGAGGGGTGTAGCGGAGCAAGGCTGTAGCGGGACCCTGGGCAAGAGGTAACAAGCAAGTTCACCAAACGGTTTCTAGGACTACTTAGTCTTCAGTTATGCTCAGTTAGTCCTAGGTAAATAGTCATAGACCTGAAATCTGGACCTGGGAGATTTGGATTGTCCCAAAAAAGTCGTTAGCTGCTTACCTAAACCAGAATCCTCTATGTTTTTGACTCACTCTCTTTCTCCATGTATAGGCTTTTAATAATACTGCTGTCGTTAGTCTTTGTCTGGAAAATAGAACTACATCTCCTCCTTTCTCCAGTCCATCCGCAGACCAACAACTCACTCACTCACATGATTTTTTCCAGTTTTGGCCAAAACTACTGTTTCGTAGAAATGCAGCAGAAGTAGCTTAATGCTGCAATCAGACAGTGATCTGTCCCAAATTTACATTTCTACTCGCAAGGCCATTTAGTGGGTAGCTATCCCACTGGGCAACTAAATGGTTGCCATGCACTCCCATTTTTTTTTTCTGTCTCATATTATGCTCTGTTTTTGCTGAATCTTAAATGTGTGACTGAGTCAGAACGTTTTAAGACGAATGAAAAACAGTTTGTTCTAGGATTGGCCAATATTAACTTTTGCTGATACCGGACTTTCCTTATACTGTTCAAACAATATAAGGTCCAATTTATTTATTTATAATTTATATGAGGCTGAAAGATATTAACAAGACATTAATTCATTTTTTTCCCATGAAAGTGATAGGAACAGGGGTTAGATTGTTTGCAGACCACAGCTGTTGTCAGCTTTTCTTATTGTGTTCCTCTCCATTGACTGTGACAGTTGTTTATTTGTCCAGGAAACCTGCCGTCAATGGTGAGAGCACCCGAGGCTGAAAGTTTAACATGTAATGAGTGGGACATTGGCTGATGTGAAGCAGACTCCTGAAGTGTTTTTGTTTATAATAGTTTATTTTTTAATTGAAGTTGACAGCCCATGTGATAATGTAACAGAAAATAATCCTCTCTCTCACCATTTTCCTTATAACACTCTGTAATCTCACCCATGACCTCAGCTGTTTATGTAAGTATAAAACTCAGCTTCTGATTTTCTTTTCTACATAAATGAAATAAGACCTTACAAACATAAATTAATGTGAAATATTCAACCTGGTGGTTGGTTCTGATGGGTCGCTACAGTCATCGCATAGTTGCATAATGAAACCAGGATTTGCTCATAACTTGTCTCTTACACTTATTTCATGCAAAAACCAAAAAGATAGTTCACCCTCATCACTCTTTACTCTTCACAAAACTTTCTTGGTGATGTTCTCTCCTGGCAAGTTTACGGTCATTACTGCCACCTGCTGGGCTCTCGTTATTGTACAATATAACAGTTGTTGCACTGATCCAATATGGGTGTTATTGACAATGCAACGATTTGGTTCAATCACCACAGCTTTCCAGGACGGTTTGTTGTATCCTTTCAGCTGCAATTAATAAAGTCTGACAAATATCTGAGAGTATTTTTCTTCTGTCATTTTAATTTCAACACAAAAGCATTTCAGACCAATAACAGATGTCATATCTCGGTATCAAACCCGATGTGATCCCTGTCATGTGTCAGAGAATAGATTCATATCCATAAATTGCGCTGCTCTGTGTTGACTATCAAGCGTTTAACTGGGCTGCGTCTCATAATGGCTGCCGTGAACACTCTGACAGAATAATCTATCAAAGCTATAGTCATTTTGGAAACAATAAATCCTTGATATCAGACGGGGGCAGACAGACCCGGAGTCTCTTCCTTCTACAGCTGCAAAAGAATCAGACACTGAAAAATTCATTTGTGTGCCTGTAATGATGGAACTTATTGCTTTTTATAAACAGGAATCAACTTTGACAAATTGATACTTCTAATTGGATTCCTACATGCAGCAGTGATTTTAAGTCTGAATGTGATCTTATTGTAGCAACGATGTGTTAGTTTATGGTAGATTCAAACATTTATTGAAATCTAACTTTGTCTGTCTGTCTTTACCAACACCAGACGTTTGACTCCATCAATGCATTAAGTGTTTTTTCATGATATGCGCTGTGCCTGCTGGAGTGTGAAATTCAATCTGAAGGATACACCAGTGGTGATATTACCTTAAAGTCACACAATTTCGGTGATGCTCAGCAGTAATGAAGTGCTGCCTATGATGATAATTGTCACCCACAACCTGATGCACTGTCCTCAGGTACCAGAGCATTGTTCCATCATTGAGGTGATTCAGTGGATGTAAGTCAGTAACCACGTAATAAAAATCTACACTCAATTGTGTCTTGGTTCTTGGTTTCCATATACAGTGAGGCTCTGACCTGCACATTACCTTGTAATTTCTGCCATTTTAACTGCTAGCTACGAGGAAGAATCGAGTTATGAGTGCTCATCAGAGCTTCACTGTTCTCCTGATCCCAGGTCTACCGTCAAACTGCGTCCTATGTCTCACTCTGTCTTATGTCTTAATTTCCCAGCATTTCTCATCCAGTCTGTTTGCTCTCTGAAGCTTTGTGTTAATCTTGGTGTAAATCATCCTGAGTCCTGGATCAATGACAGAGCAGAGCAAATATTGTGGAGTTCAAACCCCTTCGACAATCTATTCCTCCCTATTCAACACTAGAATGAATGCTACAGTATAAACTCAAACACTGCTCATGATTTCATTTTAATACATTTGTTATTCACATTATTGTACCAACAGCCACCACACGTCCCCCTGATGCAGATGCACTTTCAGAGGAGGAGACTCAGATGTCTCCACCTCTAAAATGCTTCTTTGTGTTTTATCAGAGCACTGGTTCTGATAGAGCAAAATCTAATTTCTCCTAAATAAATAATACAATATATTCTCATCTCTTTCTTCGGTCAAATTTCACCTCCAAATTTCTCCTCCATCCTCCATTCTGTCCAGTATCAGACACTAAGACACTCCTCTGACACCTGAGCTCAGTTAAAGGCAATAAATGTCAGTATAGCAACCAAACAATGACATTAATTCTGTGTAATGACTACAGCCAGGCTGACTTAGTAGATTGGATTATATCGTCTTTGTATCTTCTCTGAAACATAAAAAAATGATAAAAATAAATTTAATGTCAGGAAGGGACAACATGGTAGGTTTTTATATGACAAAGCAATGGATTAAAAGGTCTGCCCCAGGTGTGCTTGTGTTAACAGAGACCGAGAGAAAATTATAATGACAATAAATATAAAGTCAAGAAGGGACAATGTGGTAGGTTTTATATGACAAAGTAATGGATTAAAAGGACTGCCCCAGGTGTGCTTGTGTTCATTCACAGGACGAAACATTGACTAAGTCTTCATAGATGGAGATCTTTAACCAGAAGCAGTTTGTTGGTACCAGGTGTTCACCAGTGCTAGTGATAGTTAAGCTCTGGTCTTTGTCTTTTTTTCTTCTTGGCTCAATGGAACATGAATCCTCCCTGGGACGCCAACTTCACAGCACTTACATTTTATCTTCTCCTTCCCTGGTCTGACTGTTCTCCTCCTGAGGCCGTCACTGAACAATGAGCGTCTCCTGGTGTGTTGTGTCTTATCGAGCTCCTCTTTGGGGCAGCTGCACCCCAATATGTTCTCTTTTCTGTCTCCCTTATTGAACTTTTCCTGGGGCCTGTGAAGGCTGGCTCCACTTGGCACAGTCCACTAATATTCCTTAATGATGTGGCATCTATCTCTGTCAAAGTCGGTGCTGCTTCATCCAGAGACAGCCTATTGTGGTCGTCTTCCTAGTGAGATAAGCAGTCATCTTTTTTAGACACAGACGAAAGGACAAAAACATTGGCGCTTCAGAGAAACATCGGTGCTAGCAGCAGGAGGCACTGGAACAAAATCAACAAGTGAGTGGGAAATAACACACAAGCCACAGAAAAAATCTTTTTCATTTTTCAGCCTTGCTCCCTGTCGGGACCAGAAACACAGTTTAAAGTTTGTTCTTTCTAGCTGTCCTCACCTGTCCTTACCGATTGGATGTTTGGGTCCTTAGTGTGGACATCTCAGAGTGGAGGAGCGCGTGGTTGAGGTTGGACGGCTGCTTAGTCATTGCAATACTTTCTAATAGTGACTCCCTGGAGAGCTGCCACCCTCTGTCTTTCCATCTGTGTGTTTACACAGACACTCAGAGCTTGGCACGCTGGAACCAGTCATCACTGCTAATGACATTCACATTCACTGGGAATATGAATGTGTGTGAAGAGTGTGAGTCCAGGGCGTCGTCGCTGCATCGGTTGTCTGTGAACATGTCAGTGTGTCTTTCTGGCTGCTGGCTGCCAGAGGAAGCATATTGGTGCGATTCTGGCAGTTACTTCTGACAGATCCTGTCGAAGTGTTAAAAGCAGAAGGTTTGATCAGCTGACGCCGCAGAACTCTGCTACAATTGCTACAATAAAGTGAATATTAAATGGACTGATAGAAAATCATTTGAAGTTGCTGAGATTATAATGTAGCATTCATTCTGATGTTTGACAGGGAGACAGTGCCACACACAGAAACGGTCGTTAGGTCTCCACCATTTGCTCAGTGCTGACATTGATGCAGGTCACAGGATGATTTGCACCAACACTAACACAACTGCTCAGACAGAGTGCAGACAAGACGGGAGAACTGAGAGAGCATGACAGAGGATGGAAGCTGTGAGAGTGAGACAGAGGATAGAGGCTGGTGGCTGACCTGGGATCAGGAAAATGGTGAAGCTCTAATAATGACCGGTTGCCAGGTCCTCCCTCATGGTTTTAGTTAGAAAAGTGGACATATTTCTTGCTCAAACATACAGAGTAGTCTCAGTAGGTCGGTGCCACAATGTTTTGCAAACATTTGGGTGAATAATTAATGATAATAATCTTTTTTGCTAGATAATTGAATCCTTGTTTAATGTTGATCAGTAATCAAATTATTTTATGCCCTGACATCCCTTCATAATTCTCCCATTCTTTTATTCCTTGCTTCTTCCGATGGAACTGGTTTGCAGCATTGGTGGGAAGAGACCATCCATCACTGTGCGGATATTTAAGATAGGGCTGAGAGTGTATAGATCATTTCACCAACTACAGTCAATGGTCTGAGCACGTCTTCCCACATTGGCTGTGTGTAATTCATATTGGATTTAGTTTATGCTGAAGTCAACAAAAGGAAATCAATCAGGGTGGATCAATAGAATGAAGTGCAATTAAAGCCAATCTTAACTAATGCACGTAGGAGGAGTTGATGCAATGGAGCTGATGGGAGATATTGAGAAAAACACCCTTGGTCTTCTTCTGACTCACAGTCAATTTTTTAACATATTTAACGTTGAAAAACCACCGTATTTTTTCTGATCACTCGAGAACAAGGAATATATGTTCAGCTGTGCTTATGTAAGGTTCCACTGTTCAGAGTAGGGAAGACTGTGGAGGAAAGGTGAAGAATAGAGTAGAGGCAGGATGGAACAGATGATGAAAAGAGTGAGGAGTGAGATGTCATCTGTAGAAGAGCTTCAGCAAAGGTGAAGGGAAAGGTTTACAGGGCGGCTGTGAGACAAATCATGATGTATGCATTAGATTCACTAGCATTAGGCAGAAGACAGGAGGCAGAGTTAAAGATTGACAAGGATGGACAGGATCAAGAATGGGGTGACTAGAGGGACAACACAGACAGGAAGGTTTGGAGAAAAAGCTAGAGAAGCTAGACTAAAATGGTTTGAACATGTGGGATAATGGATACATTGGTAGAATACTGATCATAGAGATGGAGCTGCCAGGTAGGAGACAAAGAGGAAGGCCAAAGAGGAGAGTGATGGATGCAGTGAGGGAGGACATGGAGGTGGTTTGAGTCAGACAGAAAAAGGGAGGTAGACAATGTTGAATGACAAAACTAAAGGAGAAGAAAAATTTGAAATTGAATGAAATTGAACCAAAAACAGCATGTAATGCCAGGTGTTGCATTTATTCCAAATTCAACCTTTTATGTTTGTTTTTTTTTACCCGTGACAGAAGGATTTATGATCTTCCTTTTGTGTCTCAGTCAATTTCAGAGCAGCATGGACCCAAATATTTATAAAACAGTTAAAAAAACAGCAGAAAATGAATGAATTAAAGGCAAGTGAACACATTTATCCTCATCCTTATTCCCCATGATGCCTAGAAATGCCTAGAAATGGCTGGCTCCTGTGAATGTAGCAGTAGCAGAGTCTCCGCGAGGTGTTGTTTACGATCACTGCCACCATGAGCTGTCTGCCCATCTTTCTACATGTCTGTCTGTAATAGATCTCCTTTCATACCAAAAGATGTCTGCCTATGAGTTCTTTGTTCCCATTTTGGGGGCCAAAGCTCTATGCCATTGATGGTGCAGCTAAATCTTCTCACCTCCGTAAGAACCCTGTTTCATGTTCAGTTTTCCTGTGTATTGCAATATTGAACGTTTAAATTTTTACCTTCGAAATTTCTGGTGTTATCTTTTCTTTTGGCATAAGTTTCCATGTTTCAACTCTTTGTTTTAGTTCATTGTTGGAAACCTGGAATAATATTTCTTGGGAAACGATGGATGGATAATGTAATGAAAGATGTACAAATCATAGTTTTCTCCCCTTGGTATTTGGGTAAAACTACGACCCCCACACAGGCAGAAACACTTGCGGGTCCCTCCGTGCATCTGGGGCATTATTTTAGTTTGACCGTTGTCTTATTATATATGTTGCCAATCAGATGCCATTGAATAATAGGCAGGATCATATAACAACATGTTGCAGGGAGCTTAAAGTCATTAATTGGTCCTTTTTGCAAACATTTCCAAATAAAATATAAACTGATAAATTTTGTGGTAATATCTTTACAATAAGAAAAATACAGAAAAGTAGGGGGCTTAAAGCTCTTCTCCTCTGAAAACTCTCTGTTTGGTAAATAAATGCACATTAGAGGTCATATTTTATGGATGACAATGTTTATCATTATAGGGAAGTCCAAGTGAAGGCCTGGGGTCCAGGTCTAGGTACACGGATGGCTACTGTCACTATATGAAACAGTTTCATACTGGGAGGTGGAAGTCATTATTTTTATTAGTACAGACTGCAGTCACTCACTACATTGTCATCAATGTACCCTAAATCTTTTTAGTCATAAAATGTACTATAATATATGAAATTATTCAGTCCATAAATCCTCCAATAAAAAAAGTCAGTGAGTTTTTTTCCCAAAAAACCTTTTGAATTTTTTAATCACATGTAAATTTGATTGACTGAACGTTGTTGTGTTTTTGTTTGAGGCTGAGACTCTGACTACTGCTGCTGTTGCTGCTGCACATTAAGGTTATGAATATTGATTTAAAAACAAATTTGACATGGTTTTAAAATTGACTGATAAATATACAGCACCTAAATTGTTCTTGGCTTATAGACTGTCTGTGAAGCGCTCAAACTTTGCTCCTGTTTTATGGTTTGATACATTTCCATTAGCGTCCTCTTCCACCTTGACAGAAAGCCCTTTGTGTGTGTGTGTGTGTGTGCGTGTGTTAATGACCAAACAAAACAAGTCAAAACCACAGTCAGGAGAACATTTTTTCAGTTTTTTTTTATTTTTAAGGCACATTTATTACACATAATTGTAAAACTTTAAGCCCACTTAATGTGACAACAATTGGACAAAGTGTTCCCTGGAGAAAGACAGGTGAAGAGGAGACAGCTTTCAGTCTCAGCCCAGTGCTTGACTGGTGTGGTGTGAGTCTGTCTGTCTGCCCGCCTGCCTGCCCCTCCAGGCCTCTGACTCTGACAGAGATGGATCCTGCCGACCCCAGTGTTTTCTCCTCCTAATTGCCCCACATCAACTCATCAATCGCATAGACAGAACTTTTCATAACTGAAAGAGCCGATCATTACCGTGACATTTGAAAAGGAAGTTTGAGAAGACAGTGATGTGAGTCAGACTCGACACTACTGTATGGAAACGGGCTGACATTTGAATCCGCAAGTTAAGGCTGCAATATTTCATTAACACGAATTATGAGAAAGAAACGAAGAACAGTTAGGAAAGGCCCTTAACTATAGGGTATGTGGAGATGCTCATCCAGGGTGGAACTACTGTCCAGTGGGAACTACTGTATGTTTTTTTTACAAAAAAAAAACACTTTTATATGTTTTCAAAACATAAGGCTGACTGACTTTTCAGGTGCATTGAACAACACACAATTTAATAGGAAGAACTTTTTGGAACATAAAACTGTTCAGTTGTTACTGATAAACTAAATACAAAAAGATAATCTGATTTCTTCATTTCCTCTTCTTCCCCAAATTCCACAAATTCTGAGTCTGTGTCTGCGTTTAACAGTTAGGAGATAGGAGTGTCAACCATGATTAGTTCAGTCTCAGAACTATCACAGTCAGTCTGATTGATGTCCAGTTACAGAACACAAAGTCCAGTATTAATACTTCCTGCCCAATCACCCTACGTATAGTACAGTGGTACTCCTCATTCCAATCCCAGTACAGTTTTACTCCCCTCTGTCCAAACACAAAAGAGTACAATATTACTCATCTCTGTTCAATCATTTTATAATACAGTAGTACTCCCCTCTGTCCAATCACATTATATTGTACAGTAACACTCTGTCCAATCACAGTATAGTATAGTACACCATTACTCATTGCTTAATAGCTTAAGAAAGTCATACTTAGGATTCGGACAGATTTCTGAGCAATGCTCAAGGTCTGTTAAAACAACCAGAAACAACACCACACCAAAGAGTCGATTGATAGAAATCGCTAAGAAAATGTTGGATGTTATGGACGGCTTTTGGTTTGAAGGTATGGGAGTTAATGTTTAACATAAAATTCAGGCATGCTCTGTTACTAAAAGTAACATTGCTGAGGCTCAGGGCATACATATACATATATCCAAAGTCCAGTTTATCTGACACATTTCCGTAGTACATCTAGTTCTCTGAAGAAAAAAAATATTATCATTTTCAGGCCATCAGAGAAAGAATAAAGATTAGCAATATTATTCTACAATTTCACTTACCTTCAGGCTCTGCTGAACCCCTTAATGACAACTACACTGGACTTCAATTTCCTTCTGATTGTCACAGCTCTGCAGCAGACTCCACTCTTTCTCCAACTCAGACAGACAACACCCTGATTCTCTTTGTTTTCATTTCTATAAAACCAAGTAAATAGAATTAAAAACAAAATGTCAAAATGATTTCTTAGTATGTCACAGTATGTCCAACCTTTGTGTTCATGTGAGGATAGAAGAGTAACCTGTCACCTGTCCTACACCGCTCTGTTGGTAAAAGACCTCTAACTACATACAACACTGGCAGCTGACTCAGCCATGATTCCTCCAGAGGAAGCTCTTTGATCTCAGTGTCAGCCCCTCCTCTGTCATCGGTCCTAGCATCTGTCTTCCACCAATGTCCTAGGCCAGTTTCTTGATTTATATTGTGGTAATTTCAGAGACCTGACCCCAGCCTCCTGGAAGACACACTGTTATAGGTTGGGTTTGGAACAGCCTGCAGTAAAACACTGGAATAGGTGACAAATATGTTGTCACTGAGCTGTAAATAACAGTAAAGAGCAGGAACTGCTGGAGGGGTGGGATTGGGGGGCACAGGCAGGGGGTCGGTAGTTGGTCTGGTTAGTCTGGTTTTGAGGTCAGACAGTGTTCCTAGTCCTTTTCCAGGAACAACCAGACATCAATGTCATTCTTATTATTTAACCTGTGACCTTCCTCTTCTGCAGATCTACACTGAGAAGAAGAGCCAGTTTGAAATCAAAAGAAACAACCCCAAGGACCTGGTAGAGAGAGTGGCCCGGGACATCTCCAAACTGCTCAACAGCAAGAGGAAAGCCCTGGAGGTAGGAGACAGCTACTGCGTGTTCAGTACTTTATCCGTTTACTAATTACACAAGGGCTTCCCAAACCTTGGTCCATGAAACGGTACCAGGGGTTTTGCTGTTACCTGTACTAACAGAACAATGTCTTGAGTACTGTCTAACATGCTTTTAAAAAAAGAGATCCTTAGTTAGTTTATAAAAATATTATATAAATAGATACTGTATGATGAACAACAACAAACATCATAGCCTTACTTTATTCTCCATAAATGTCTAATTACCATTTAATTAAATTGTAAATACAAACTTTTCTGTTGCTAATTTTTTAAAGTATTTAAGTATTAGGTATTTTCAGCAGCTCCTAATACTTCATGGTTCGGTTATAAGCCCTAAACTCACCACCCCTAGAGGTGCTACAGATAATTTGATGTTTTTTGTTTTTTTTTCGCATCAAGATTTTTAGATTCTTATCATATCGCTTTTGAGAAAGAGAAGTGTCAGACGTGTCAGTTATTTAATTCCAATGTTATGCATTTTCCAACATAATTATTTCCACTCCTTTGCCTCCACATTTCTCTGATGAGGGAAAATGTTTTTTTCTCGCTGACTGTGAGCTAGATGACACCAGGAGGAGGAGGGAGAAGTTGTCTGCACTGTCTCCCGTGGAGTCTCCTGTAGGGCCTTCCATAGTGTCCCCTGTAGACTCTCTTTTAGGGTCTCCTGCTCTATGAGAGAACCTACATGTTGGTTGAATCAGTTTTTTACAAGGTAGTTCATTGTAATTGTTGTATTTAGTAGTTAATCACGTGGCGAAATAGAAAAAGTTTGTCCTTGTCTCTTGGTTGTGTTCAGATGATGATTAGAAGCAGCTCAGCATTGATTCCCCTAACCTCTTCTCTGGCGTTATACCACCTTACTTACATGAAACACCTACCTCCCACTATCAGCACCTCCTCACCTTTTTACACACACACACACACACACACTCCAGCGTCCACACCATCACCTCACACATCCCGTCTGGAAGATTCACTCAGGAGGGAGGAAATGAGGTGAGAAGAGAGGATGGAGGCTGGAATGAGAACGTCTCCCTGGGGCGTGGAAAAATCAAGAAAATGATGTTCAGAGAATCATAGATTTAAAACGAAGAGGAAGGTGTTGGAGTGGGGCACGTGTGGAGGGTTGGGGGGGATCAAAAGAAAGATAAAAGTCACTCTGGATGGGGGGTGTCTCCGAACCAGTGTCAAAAAGTGAAAGATGGAGAAAATCCTGCAGTTTTGGAGCTGATGTTTTAGTTTTTCTCTGGATGAAACTAAAACATTACAGGCTGCAGAAATTTACATGTGATTATTATTCACAGGGGGATACGGGGGACACAGGGGTGGGGGGGAGGTGTCCTAATACCAGGTCTTAATATAGCAGTTGATAAGGTGGTCTCAGACTCCACTCTAGTTTCTGTATTGAATGCAATTTATATTCCAGGCTGATTCCACCTCTGTAATGGTTATTTAGTCCTGTAGATTTCCTTTTACACATTTAAAATCTGTGTGTGTGTGTGTGTGTGTGTTTGTGTGCATGAGTGCATTCCAAGATGTGTTTGTGTGTGCATGGCAGGAAGAAATCATACCCATCTAAATAGTGCTTCAGGTCCTCCGTTGTGATGCATGTTTATGTTACTAATGAGAAAACACATTCTGACTTTAAACACTCAGTTACTGATAGAGAACCGTGGTTTAGGGGGTAGGGCAGGTTAAGGGAGGGGGGTGTTTTGTAAAACTATGGATTTTCTGAGTTTAGCTCTAATTACCAAATTACTGACTCATTTTAGATAGCTCCAATATGGCCACATAATGAGAAAAAGAAAAAAACTTGATGAAAATAATCCAGACTGCTGTGTGAATAAACTGAAGGTGAGAATTAGTTATTAGGAAGAATAAAGACGATTAGTAATCAGTACCTGGCACCTAGTACTATGCACAAAATGCGTAGCATAAGGTACATGGTGTTAAGGGGCAGGTGTCGTGGAAGACGAAGTAGGACCCAAATGCATCAACCAGCACCACACAACAGCAGGGAAAGGGAAAGACACAGACACACAGACCTCACACATGGCACTAAGTACCTTGCATTGAGCACTATGGACTAAGTACCTAGCACTACGTACCTGGCACTAAATACCTAAATAGCACTTCTAAGCGCTATGTACCTGCCGTTAAGTTCCTAGCACCTAGTACTGTGCACTAAGTATGTAGCATTAGGTACCTGGCACTAAGTACCTAGCACTAATTATCTGGCCTTAAGTGCTGTGCACGAAGTACATGGCACTAAGTACCTTGCATTAAATACTATGGACTAGGTACCTGGTCCTAAATACCTAGCAATTAGTATGCGGGATTAAGTATCTTGAATTAGGTACTATGTAATAAGTATGTAGCACTAACTATCTGGTACCTAGCATTAAGTATTTGGCATTAAATATTTGGAATTAAGTACTATGTATTAAGTACATAGCATTAAGTACCTGGCACTAACCTAGCGTTATGTCATACAAAGTAACTAGCACTACATACCCAGTATTAAGTATCCGGAATTAATTAATATGCACCAAGTACCCAACAACATGCACTAAGTAATTAGTGCTTTGTACTTGGCATTAAGTACATGCAGTAAGTACCTGGGAAAATGTACCTGGTACTAAGTACCTAGCACTTATTACCTGGCAATAAATACCTGGTACTAAATACCGAGCACCCATCTTCTAACAGTAGGATGGTGTTTATTCTCAATGAAAAAGGTAGATCTACTGACCCCTATCCTCACCTGACTCTCTGTTCCATTAGTTTAGTGGTTCTTAACCTGGGTTCGATCGAACCCTAGGGATTGAGTCAGTCTCTAGGGTTCGCTGGAGCCTCTGCCATGGAGGTCAAGACACCGCGGAGGTCAAGGCACACTGACTCAACCTACTAAAGAAGGGTTCGGTGAATGTGCATATGAAACTGGTGGGGTTCGGTAGCCACAAATAGGTTAAGAACCACTGCATTAGTTAAAAAAGAAGAAACTTGCATTCTTTTTCTTTCCTGCTCCATGTCTCTGTGGCTGCAGCCTACTTCTCCAACAGTCGCCTGTGTCTGCCGTCAATACTGACATTACCATGTCACCCAGACCACTGTTGTATGTCAGTGGAAACACATGCTCTCTGGTGGTTGAGCGCTGCTTCTGTTTGAACCCAAAGGCATTAAACATGCACGTCGTGTCAGCGTTTGTAAGACAACATGCTTGCAGCCGAGCAAGCAAGAGTCTGACAGGCCAAGTGAGAGAAAGTAGCTGGAGAGAACCCAGGCCACCATGTAACCCGTCATGTGCACAAAGGCAAACAGGTGTGATAGGACGACCAGACTGAGCCGAGCCCCACGCAGATCCTCCTCCCCAACCTCCGCTCTTCTCTGTCAGACCCTGCACCTCAGGGACCTCGCATCAGAATCACAAAGACTCTCTGTCAGTCAGTCAGTCAGTCAGTCAGTCAGTCAGTCAGCCAGCCTTGGGCAGAAAATATCAGCCCTGTAGCTATAGACTCAGATTATGTCATGTTCCTGCTGATGTTAGACAAAATCTACCATTTCAGCACGAATTAGCCCCCCGGACACCCCTCCCCCCCGCACCCCGCCCCCTCAACATGTATTTAAGACAGAACTGATTTATAAGGGCTTACTACCCATAGTTCCATTTCAAACAGAAATGGTATTTTAATATTTCAAAATTTGGTTCCACCATATAATTGACATTTACAAACTGGTTAAAACTGTTCCTGGAATGGTTAATTTAATTCCATGTCTGCTGTTAAACTAGTTTAATAACAAATGTTATGTTTTTAATGTTCCTAAAAATGTTGCTGCAAGAAGTATGTGATATATGTATGCATATGTATGCATTTCTACCCATTTACAATATTTAATGTTATCAATTTTGAGAGAGTGGTCCGGTAGTGATCACTCAGCTGCGGCGGGGAGACTAATGCTGCACTGGGCAGAGGTTTTAATAATCAGGCCTATCCTTATAAGAGCCATGAGTCACCGCAAGAGGAGGAGTAGGACTGATGGTCAGAAACACCAGAACAACACAGCAAAAAAAGTAGCGAACACTCGCTGAAAAAGTGACAAAAGAAAAGTTTGCGTGGGCATACCATTGTGGTGTGTTCAAGAACCCACGGTTGTTTTACAGAGGCCATCATTAACATGGACAAATCTATTGATATTGTGTCTGAAACTAACATTTTACATATTGACAGACTATTTACCAATTATTGTTGCCTATTGTTGGTTTTCGGTTTTTGTTTTTGTTCCTTTGCCCTGATTTATATGCATGTGAACTATCAATACAATTCCCATTTTCTGTGTTGTGCTGTTTTCTCCGACAGTGTAAAAGCTTGTGATTTAAGGATGTATTTATTGGTCATTCAGTGTTGATAAGCTGTTGTAGGGTTGTTAAACTCACTGATGGACCTTTTACTACTGTGACTGGAATCATCTTCATTTTAATTATTAGCATAAGTATGTAATATGAGTTATTATTCTTTATCTGAAAGCAACATGATTAAACAATGTTTGGATCTATACGCTTGCCGATATACCGTTTTTGTAAAGTGAAGAGTCACTAGATGGCAGCATTGTAGCTCAGTTTGTTGTATGTAAAATGCTGGTTGCAGCGTCTCTGACAATGGTTTGTACTGATAAATAAATAAATTGTAGCAGGCTTATATCTGTATTGATTGTTATCTCAATCAGAGATCGAGTGCTCGGATAGTACAGGCAAAAACCTACAATCAGACATCCTTTCTCAGTACTACCTTTTCCTTCTCTTTTGTATTCAGCACAAAGGATTAGTGTCTGACCACAAATTTAGAAATGCAAATAATAGAAAAACTCTTCCAGTGGCAATGTGTCCGCTCCTGATGTTTGGCTAAAGTAATAACAATCAGGAGATTCATATCCTTTTTTTAATACACCTTTAGCGACACCTCATTAATCACCAAACTCAGTGCAATCTTAAAAGCATCCTGTGTTTTAGCGTCTCTTATCCATCTGTCTCTCGACTTGTCTGTGGTTTTATGAAAAATAGTGGGTAGATTGATCTTTTCTGCTTTTATGTGCTATCAGTAAAACCGGTCAGTGTGTAATGAATGAATTTGAAATTAAATCAACTCACTGCGAAAAGTCATCCTTCACCTTGGAAAATACACATCACCAAATATTTATGAATCTGTGAAATTAACATTGATATTCAGCTGCAGTCCAGGATCTTTGAGGCCATATAAAACACTTGTTCTTCATGATATCAGTGACTTCAAATCCCAGTTTTCCAAACTAGCAACAAATCAGGTTGTGACTGCTCGTTCCAGCTCCTCTCCTTCTGATCCCAGGTCAGCTGTAAGCTTTGTCCTCCCTCTCACTCTCTTAGTGAGATGAGTGAGGCAGTTTAACTCTAGAAGGAATAAGGTGGTCATTTTAAAGGTTCAGGATATAATAACAGTTTGATAATTAAAAAAAAAATCCAACACAGCAGAGGTCAGAATGATCACCCTTGATTACAAGCTCTGATTAATCAGACGGAGCACTTTCAGATCAGGAGAGTCTTGTGTTAGAACATTGATTGTTTTTTGTTATGTTTAATGGTGAAAATCTATTAATAATGCTTTCAAACGGACTGAACAGCTAGTATGGGGCCTCACTCTGTTGTTGTTTTTGTTGTTTTCAACAGCTGAAATCTTGGAATCTTTGAAAGTTGTGTACGGAGCAGCAGACAGAATGAATCAATTACTCCTGGAAACCAAGTAGACAATGAGGTAGCAGGGGGAGGTGGAGGCTTAGAGTCATCTGTCATCAGGTTAATAATTCACCACGACTCTGTCTCACATGTGACACCACAGTCACTGGAGGAAATGTCAAGTTGAACACAGCGACAACGGTGTGGATGTTTTCACCACTGACTTCATCGACCGGGGCTGATGTCTGAGATAAAGAGAGAATTAGAGCTAAAGTAAAACAGTTATCTGGCCGTTTGGACTGTTATCTGACTTGGTGGAGGCAGCGTCCGCGACCTGAACCAGTATCTGCTGTAGCATCAGGCTGCTGCAGTGAGAGAACATCGTGTTGAAGATAGAGCTGGTTTGATCAGGAAGTCATGCTTCTTATTCTTCTATGACTTTATTAAAAATAAGTGTTTAGTAGCAGAAGATGCTCCTTTAGGTGGAAGTAATGCAGCTCAAAGAATTATGAGCGAGACGTAACGCTCAGGAAAAAGCCTATTGGCCTTAGCAGCATTAGCTTGGCTGAGCCTCGGCAGATGCTTTTGTTGGGCATTGAAGCATGTCCCGTGCAGCACAGGTCATTGTCAGCATCAGTTTAACAAACAACATCATGATGGAGAACAGCTGTTGCTGTTGTGTCTACTGATATTTGCTGTAGTATACTGGTTTCTGCTGGTATGTCTTGGTGTCTCCTGTTGTCTAATGGTGTATAGTAGTGTCCCCTGTTTTTTGCTGGTGTATACTGGTATCTGCTTGTACATTCTGGCGGCGGCTGGTATCTTTTGTTTTTTTGCTGGTGTCTGCTGGTTTTAGAAGTATACTGGTATCTTCTAGTTTTTGCTGTTGTATGCTGGTATCTTCTGGTTACTGCTGTTGTATACTGGTTTCTCCTGGTTTATACAAGTTGTACTGTTGTACACTGGTGTATGCTGGTGCTTGCAGGTACAGTATATACTGTTGTTCCTATACTGGTTTTTCCTTCGGCATACTGGTGTGTGACTGTGTATACTACTATTTCTGCAGGTGTATAATGCTGGTGTTTACAACGCATATTCACCACTTCCAATTTATGTATATTTTTATTGTTATTAATTTTTTTCTTACGTTTCTTACATTTTTAAATACATTCTCCAACGGTTTTGCTGGTGTATATATTTTCCTTTCTATTATTATTTTTTTTAATTCTTATTATATATTATTATTATTTGTCTCATTTTTTATTTAATTTTTTTCTGCTGTTGTATACCGTCTTTTCTTGATATTGTTGGTTTCTGCTGGTGTATACTGGTTTCTGCTGATTTCTACCAGCCATGTATATTTTGCAGGTTCAGCTGGTGCAGTGTGGGAGTCAGAGTCGGTGGGGTGTAAAGAACACCTGAGCGTCAGCCTGTGATCAGGCCTGCTGCTGAGCGCTCTTCTTCTCTTGTCTCTGTCAATTCAAGTGTTGCTGCCAGCTGCGTCCACACCTGTCTCTCGTCGCCTCTTTTTTCTCCTCATGTATATGAACAGTGGGACATTATTTTATGCTACAGAGAACTAAGAAAAAAAATTTAAATGACAACAATAACTGTATTTTAGTCACTTTATTTTATTTTTTACCTCATGCTTATCTCTTAATAACAAAATTACTACATGACTTGGTGACAATGACTTATTATTTTTAGTATTATTTATTGTTTTTCTTCTGAATTTTGAATTTGACAGCTGGCTCTTAAGTGAACGGATAAAAAGCAGAAAAGTACAACGTTAATGTGAGCTAAGATAAATGACGTGTTGCTATTATGCAAAGAAACTGAATGCTAAAATACTGTACTTTTAGCATTTTTTATGCCATTCAATGATGCAAAATGCAGTCATAACAAGGAACGTGGAGGAAATATAACCAAAATACAAACCAATTATATAATTTAGAGAAGATTGGTGGGCAGAATCCAAATAGGCTGTAGTTTGGCCATGACTGGGTGGGGGTGTGAAGTCATACAGTGGTTTTTGTCTTCAGAAACCCGACAAATGCCAAGCTCTGAGATTCCACCTCTGTCGTGACTCCACTGTAGATGTGGATTATAACCTCAGAGATTGGAGCCACTGCTGGGATTAGGAATTAATCCAGTGAATTTTGTTTGTCTGGAGTATTTATTGATCTGCTGTAGCAGAAATACTGGTTTGATTCAACAAATAGTCCAGCCGTCTTCAAATCTTCAGGATTTCCTTTGGGTCACTGCTTGAACTTGAGGTTTTGCAGCAGTTACCACTGTGAGATGGTAGTTTGTTGACTTCCACAGCACTTTTCATTTTTCATTTTGGAGATGAAACCGTGTTAATCTCCTAACTCCACATCAATAATCTGCTCCATACTTTGACATCCCCTCCTAACTAGCTTATCAGAACAACAGCAGCCTTTGAATCCTCTGTCCAGTGGAGATTGGAGGGGTCTGCAGAAGTCAAACCTCCAGCCTTCCTTCTGAGGTCAACCAGGAACTGATCAGGCTCCTTGGTGTAGGAACTAAAAGTCTGTCAAGCTCCAAGATGAAGTACTTTAGTTGATTGAGCTGAGCTATTGAGAGAATGAATCTTCAAGAACACACCATAGTCACTTGTGGTTTTGCTTATATTTCTTCAGCTTCTGCATAATTACTGAATTCCTCTCCACATCCTTCACTTCATGTTCTTCCTTCATTTGTCATATTTATCTGTGTCACTGGTTAGGGTTCAACCTTGGCCTTTTTTCAGCATAAAAAACTTGATCCGTGACTCTTCCATTAACCTCCCGTGGCATTTAATACCACTCCCTAATAGAACACCACCTCAAGTTCACCCCCTGTCCATTTAAAAGGCATTAATAAATAACAGACGCCTAAAAACATGCATGGAGCTGTGGCCAGCAGCATCAGCTGGTTTGTCTACTAATGAACCAAGTCTGTAGCCAGAACTTTGGTCACCGAAGCATGGCGTACATGTCACTGAGGCAGGTTGGGACAAATAATCGGTGTCACAGATTTTCTGAGTGTCGCTGCTGTGTCAAAATTAGAATAAAAAAACTAAATTAAAAAAGGAGCCTAACAAAGTAATTTGGGTTTTTTCATTTCCTGTTGGCCTTCAGAGAGGCAGTAATAATTCCCAGGTCCCAGAGGAGAATAACAGGGGAAGTAGGGCAAGCTCTACTTAGGTAAAAATAGACGAAGAAGAAACTTTAAAACTCACAGTGTTAAAAGATTGGCTATAACACAGACCAGCATCACACCCTGGTCATTGAGGTGAACTGCTACCTAGAGTTACAGGGCTTTCGTGAATTCTGTCTATCCCAATCCCTGCTGTGTCTGTGGTTTGATCAGTGTGGTAATAGTCACAAGTGTCTTTATAATTAGTCTCATTCTTGTCACGAGTGCCCTTAGTATATAATTAAATATCAAAAATTGAAATATTAAATTTCTTTTTTGTCATTGTGATTCACACCACAGTGCACAACAAATTTGGCCTCTGCATTTAACCCATCATTAAAATGAGCAGTGGGCAGGTTTTGAGCACCTGGGACGCAGTGTTAGGGGACGATACCATGCTCAGGGCACCTCAGAGGTAACTTGACGATAGGGGGATTTGAACCAGGGACCTTGCGGATCCAAGTCCGCTTCCTTGATGCCCTAGATACCTCTCTTCCTCACTCAGTCTTTTTGGGAACATTGTACTGTGGTATGTCATGCTTTTCCAAGTAGTGCAATAGGTCGTTGTATTCATCTGAAGCGACCAATGTATTGAAATATTGTATTGATGTGTCTGAGAAGTTTACATGGATGAAAGTTTGGTGTATACTGAAAAGACTGAAATTATTCGGTGGTAGCAAAAGTATCACATTTACTAAGTAAAAGCCACACATACCCTCAAATTTGCTATATTAGAAGTTTATACACTCAACAAGTGATACAGATACTACAATACAACACAATATTAAATGAAATAGACAAAACCATTACATTCACTATTTTATTTCTATCTTCTAAGATCACAACATAAAATCCAAATCCAGTATATTATCTGTTGATGAGGTGGAAAGTTCAAAAAATAGAATAATATGGAATAAATCTTTTATTGCACTTGATGCAATATGCAAGGCCTGTCTGGTCTGTCTTCTTGCACCACACAACAAATTTGACATCCCTACCTGCTCACAGAGAGAAAAAAAATATGTTCCTGATAACTTGCATTAAGCATAAACATACACAAGTTCACAAAATGGCAATCATTTACATATATTATTTATATATTTCATATTTCGAGTTTAAGTCAAGGTGCTTTGTGCAGCCTTCTCGTTAACATAAGGACTTGTTGGTAAACAGCCAACTCGGTTGTGCACGACGATTAAGTCAACACTCTAACGATATGTCCGATTTAGTTGCTCTTAAACGATGTTTAATTATTCGCATTACATAATAAGCCAATTATAATCAGTCAATCAGGTCAATGTATATATATATATTTTTTTTTTTTTACGGATCGGTTTAGTCCTTGGAAGAACGCATAATCAATGATCAATTTCATTCACATAAAAAACTCACCATCATAGGTACTTAATTCATTCATCCACTCCCATCTCCATTTGTTCGTCCTCTTCCCTGGAACTTCGTCAACTTTTGCGGCACACGCAAAATCTTTCTTGTTGCTGATGTCCAGAAAACGCATCGTAAAACAATAAAAAATATTTTAATTGGTCGTTGTGCATGAGCGCCCATGACTTGCATAAATTCACCGCAGCTGCAAGCAAATAGCAACATTGCGGACGTCGAACCTAATGCCGCACAACTCGCAAGACAGCCTCCTGTCTCTTATACACATCTTGCGTAGATGACATAAAGACCTGGATGACCTGTAACTTTTTGTTGCTAAATTCCGACAAAACTGAGTTACTGGTTCTAGGTCCAAAACATGTAAGGGACTCTATATC
>JAFBJS010057582.1:37383-99124 GCA_016785265.1 Paraplagusia blochii
CGTTAACATAGGGACTTGTTGGTAAACAGCCAACTCGGTTGTGCACGACGATTAAGTCAACACTCTAACGATATGTGTGATTTAGTTGCTCTTAAACGATGTTTAATTATTCGCATTACATAATAAGCCAATTATAATCAGTCAATCAGGTCGATGTATATATATATATATATATATATATATATATATATATATATATTTTACGGATCGGTTTAGTCCTTGGAAAACGCATAATCAATGATCAATTTCATTCACATAAAAAACTCACCATCATAGGTACTAAATTCATTCATCTACTCCCGTCTCCATTTGTTCGTCCTCTTCCCTGGAACTTCGTCAACTTTTGCGGCACACGCAAAATCTTTCTTGTTGCTGATGTCCGGAAAACGCACCGTAAAACTGTAGTCAAAGTACCATTTGTCTGTGAAATTGCCTCGGTATGATTCCAGCACTTCGACGGAAATCTTTCACCCATGAGTTTATCTACTGAAGAGTACATGTTCTAATGAAGAGGAACATGTACTAGAGTTCCTGTTTCACCCTGTGAATCCTCATTGTTTCCCTACAAAAAGGTAATCTTTGTATACAGACAGAAAGCTTCCTAGTGCTGAATTTGGGTCGAACCATGTTGCCTACAGGGTGGACCCCACCGAAACATAACAGCTTTTTGGTGTTGCGTTGGTTAGATTGGTTAGGTATAAACTTACATTATTATTAATTAAACATCCATCCATCTATCCATCTCCACTTATATGTGGCAATAGTGTCCATGCCTCCACCAAAGACTTGTACATGTATATACCAAACATGCAAATTGTTAATGTAGGTATCACTTTACTTTTTCTTTCTGCATAGCTCTTTGCCTCCTAGTGAAGTCTTGTTTCTTAGAATATAGTACTAGAAAAGACAGCCTTCACAACATTTTCATTTCATTTCATTTTCAATTTCGAATCATTACTCATTGGTGCCCCTCGTGGCAGCCTTTGTGAGTTTCCCTTCTTGTTTCCCGGTTTTCCCTCTATATTTGATACATTGGGAACATATCTCAGTCCGTGACAAATGAGAGAATATAAAACATCAGAATCAAACGTCAGTTGTCCCAGGTTTCAGCCTCAGAATCATTAACCCCTTCATGACAGCGTGGCCCAATGTGCCTCTGGTGGTGGAAGTCATTAATTGCCCATACACAGCCACAGGAACATGCTAGGAAACACACACACACACACGATTGGGTGCTCCCTCCTCCCCAGCCCACCCTTTGGCCCCTGTCATTCAGATGTATGAATTTCCATTAGCAGACATCTGCTAGAAAAACCTGCAGCAACACACACACACACACACACACACACACACACACACACACACACACACACAGAGACACAGACAGACACACACACACACTCTAAATAACTCATTTACCTTGGTGAAGTTCTAGAACAGGCATGGGCAAACCAAGACCCGTTGAGCTTCTTAATGTGGCCTGCCAACCTTGTCCAATTTGAAATCATGGGGCAGTTGGTGGCCCAGTGGTTAAGGAAGCGGACTTGGGTCCGAATCCACCCATCGCCAAGTTACTGTTGAGGTACCCTGAGCATGTGCCTGCTTCAGAGGCACTGGTCAGCCAGCAGCCCCCTGCTCACAAAGGTGATGGGTTAAATGCATAATTTCCCGAAGGATACTCCCTAGGGATTAATAGAGTTCTAAAATTATACTTTTGCCTTCCCCTTCTGCTTTTCCCTTCAATGTCTGTCTTTCAGAGACAGACAGAGTTCAACATTCAAAGAAGCAGACCAGTCCACCTGGTATTATCATGTTATTTCACATTTTTGGAGGTGTGTCAGGACCTCACTGAACATATCAGTAAACGAGGATTGCGACCCCTTATCCAGTACAGATCTGTCAACGTATCTATCTCTCATCTGTTTCTCTGCATTTTTCTAAGCCTGGATTATTGTCTTATTACATAATGTATTATATAATACTAATATTTGATAGATAGAAATATCAATTTCTTTCTCTGATGAAGGTCAGCATCAAACCAAAAGTCAGAGCTCCTTTCAGCTTTAACACACTCATTTATTCTAGCTGCAAAGGAAGCAACTGCAGTTCCACAGTAACGTGGACATTTTTCTTCTTTTCCCGATCAAACAAATGGCATTGTTGATTGTTTGTTATTTTGTATTCTGTGCCCTATTCCTGCCTCATTCTTCTGACTGACAATATGCATCCAGGCAGGAAGTGTGTGTGTATGTGGGGGTGTTATCTAATTATCCAACTTGTTCCTGAAAGGACAAATGCGTTCTGTGTTTAAGGAACTTGTTCACGAGGCTTAGGCATCTGCCTCACTGCGTCATTTCCTGAGACAAATGAATGGAAATGACTGCTTTCTGCTTTTATGCACGCCCCCCCTCTCTCTTTCTACCTCTCTTTCCATTCTCTACCTCTCTCTTTTCAAGCTGCACAAAACATATATTTCTTGTGGGCCATGTGCAATTTTGTTGGTAGAGAGAGAGCTGAGAAAAATAGCAAACAGAGACACTTGAATCAGGAATTGCTTTGCTAAAATGCATAAGTTTTTTTTCTTCTTTTCTTTGTATTCCAATTGCAAGGCAAACCCTCCACTGTTCGTTGTTTTCATTCCCAGAAGGCACAAGTGAAAGATCACTTCTATGAAAGCAGCTTTTTGAAAAATGCCTCAGCAATCAAACCGAAAATATACGACATTTTAGTGGCAACACAACGCAGTTAGTAAAAAAAAAAAAACAGAATATCTTTATTTTTCTTTTTATTTATAAGGACATCACACTTATCAGGTGTGATGGTTTGATCTAGGGAAGTCGGACATTCACTTCTTATATGATGATATGATCAAAAGACTTCATTTCTGATAATTTTCTGATACTGATATAAACCAATTTAAACCAAAACCATTATTCACCCATATCAATATCATCTGATATTGCAAATTTGTCAGTTAGTTATCAATATTATTGGAACACCATATATTTGTCATTTATATTTCCTCATAAGTATATTTATTATATATTATTTTACTCAAAAACCTGAGCTCAGATTTGTTACTCTTCTTTGTTAAAGGCTGAGGAGTAGGGTGGCAGGGGGTACCATGCTGCTGCTGCTGCTACGGCTGTTGTATTGTGTCAACGTTTAAATGCCTTTGGAATTGTAGCATCGTGTACACTGGTACGGTGGGAAGTGAGGTTCTGCTCCAGTGATTCCTGAAGGACAGACGTGAAAAATACAGGGTTGGAGTCCTGAAGAGGAGCCTTTGGATCCTCACAGAACATTGATCGAGCTGAACAAGGGCTGTTATCACAGTGTGATAACAGCCACAATTACATAACACCATGCACAAACACACACACATGCACGCATATGGTTTAAAAGCAGGATCTGTCCAGGACCCAGTCCTTGTTATGTGGTGAGAACCTGTGCAGGTTCATCACTTTGTTGTTGATTCTAGCAGAGGGTCCAAACTTTTCTGACCCCACAGATATTGGGGGCCTGAGAATCAGATAAAATCATATAGAGGCTGGAATACCGAGCAGCATTAAGGGAATGAAAGGTCTGCGATGTATACTTGTCACCTGTGAACGATCAATCAAATCAATCAAATTTTATTAATGTAGCCCACATTTACAAATCAAATTTGTCACATAGGGCTTTACAGGGTTGGTAACATCCTCTGTCTTTAGACCCGAAACCAGGGTAAGGAAAATCTACAGAGAGAAAAAAAACGGTAGAAACCTTAGGGAGAACCACAGGAGAGGGATCCACTCCCTGGACGGACAGACAGTGCAATGGATGTTACCAGAGCATAAGAATACAATGAAATTAAACAAGTACAAAGGTACAACACATAGTCAAATTTGAAATGCTTCCAGTATCCGCTATGTCAGTGAGTGTATGAGGCTTTGATCCTGGTTATCATACTGCTGGTCCTCCTAGTCCTGGCTACCCTAGTCGCAGCATCAAACCAAATTCGTGTCGTGGCATTTTCCCATTCATCAGCAACAGTAATGGGAAAGACAAACAGAAAAAAAATGGTACTTTTAAACAGATTTCAATAGATTGGGGGAGAGAGAGGAGTAGAGAGTGAGACAGGGATGATTGGGAGGGTTGAGGCCTGCTCAGACCATGCGCTGATTCAAAATGCATGATTTGAGAGCCCCACATCCCAGCATTTAAAAACCTGGTGTAAACTCCAGGATTGGCGTTAAATATTCAAAAAGTTCCCATAGGTGACATTAAATAGATGGGTTTTTAGTCTCACCTTAAAGGTAGAGACCGAATCAGAATCCCTGACATGAAGCGGGAGCTGATTCCACAGAAGTGGGGTTTGATAGCCAAAGGCTCTACCACCTGTTCTACTCTTAATAATTTTGGGAACTACCAATAGACCAGAATCTAATGATCAGAGCGGTCTGTTGAGTTTATGGGGGGAGAGCAGGTCCTTGATGTAGGAAGGGGCCAGATTATTTAGGGCATTGTAAGACTGATCTGACTGTCTTTCCAGTCTGACCGATGAGTGCGTTCTTACCTTGAATATTCGATGTGGATTTACATCCAATTGTTGAAGAACTACGATAAACGCCTGCAACTGTAGAATGGATTCAAGGCTAACAGATCTGAAACCCTTTCACGTTACACTGGTTTGAGATCATTGAAAGGGATCTGCACCAATGCAGAGACAGTCTGTTTTCACAGTAGAGCTTAGTTTCGCTCAACTAGTTGTGTCCTCACTGTAGAAGCCATTTGCTAACTAAGGTTCAAATGAAAAATCTGAATTTATAAGAAAATTTCCCGGGTGTGGTGTTTCTGTCTTTTTTTAACCTCAGCTGTGATCTGTGATCTATCTATCTTTCTTCCTATTAACAGGAAATCAGGTTAACATCTATACTGCAGATGATGTTGAATCAGCTTCATATCCATTAGGGAATGAATCGGCAGGACAGAAGTCGTCATTAGAGGTTGAGTCCAAAAAAGCTTTCAGGCAAATTAAATAAAGGAGAAAGGTATAACATCAAAGTCTCCACTTTGGACCAGAGTCAGTATCTTTTCCTGGGCAAGTTTGAAACCTGGTTAGAGAGATTGGCAGCCACCTGGAAGGAAGCTTGGAGACTGTTGCCCTCGCAAGCGGTAATGGATAAATTGGTGAAGATGGAAGATTACAATACTGGGTAATGTCTTTGTTTTTAAGTGTTAAAGATGTTGAGATTCTATTTAAGAGGGACAAGCATAGACACAGACAGGAAGTTTTGGACATGTTCAGAATATGGACAGTGGATGTATTGGTAGGGCAATGATCCTAGAGATGGAGCCACCAGGTAGGAGACAGATAGGAAGGCCAATGAGAAGATTGATGGATGAAGCGAGGAAGGACATGGAGGTAGTAGGAGTTGTAGTTGCAGATATTTGACCTTAAGGACAAACATGAAGTTAGTAGAGGAGTTTAGGCATCTGGACTAGAAGTCTCACATCTCATCCAAGAGCCTTCTTCAGTTCTGCAGCAGAACGTCCTGTCCTATTGCCTGACATAATTTTTTTCTTTGACCATTATCTGGATTACTAAGAATTTTTATCCACGTTCAGTACAGTAAATACCCAACATTTACATCCATATTTCACTTAACATACTTGGGTGTTTGGGTGTAAGTTCTTAAGACACCAAACATCATGAATCCAAACTGACTTTCCAGATCTCAAACGTTTCACTTTGTCCACTGACTGATTCAAATTTTTTTTCGGAGTAGATCTGAATATCTTTTAACCGTCACCAGTTTGAACAGGTTTCTGTTCACCTTTGATGTTTGCTCTGATTTTCTGATTATTCACATGTGAAGATAAAAAAAAAAAAAAAACAGTTTGAATCACATATAAAACAGCTCAGCACATGAAAGAGATGTAGTGATAAAACTGCTGGCTGCACAAAAAGAAAAAAAAATAATCAGAAGTAAAATGTAACATCTGTCTAAGTCAACCAATCTTAGGGATTAAAGGAAATCTTTGACAAAGGAGAGGTAATGTTGTTGACAGGCTGCTCTACTACAGGACAGCTTGCAGTAAGAAGACGGTTAGAAATGGACAACTGCAGCTGCAGTCGATGACATTTATGTTTAGCATATGTGTGAAAACTGAAATGTGCATGGTTTCTCACGCACCTGTCTGTATGTTTCGGACTATATAAAAGCAGTTTCACAATGATGATGTGATCTATTTTATAATTGGACAAAAGAATCAATGCATCTAGAACTATCTATTGTGACTCTTCCTTTTGAGCCTCCATGCTAACTGCTATTTCTCATAATATAGGAGCTGTGTGCTGGCACTTATCTGATGATATTGCATCACAATAAATGGCAACAGTAAGATATCTTGTGATACGACAGGCATGATGACATATGTATGTTTTTTTTCCATTGTAACTGTATTCCCTCTGAAGGCTGCCGTTCCTGATTTGAATATCAGGTTACTGACAGAGGGATTTACATTTGGAAGAGAAGTTCCATCCATCCATCTTCGTCTGCTTAGTCAGAGGCAGCTGTTAGAGGAGGGATATCAAAACTTCCCATTTCCCATCCCTTCTCCAGCTCATGTGAGAGGACCCCAAGGTGTCCCCAGGACAGCCAAGAGCCCTTCAGCCTGCCCTAGGTCTTTCTCTGGGTCTCCTCCATGGAAGAAAGAAAGGAAAAAAAATAACATCAGGAAGATTTGACAAACAAAAGATTACAATAAGGGTGGCAGTCGTGGTCTTGAGGTTAAGAAAGTGGATTTAGGTCCACAGGGTATGGCTGCCAGGTTGTCACTGAAGTGCTCTTACCGTGGCAATGGTAATACCAGATGACTTCCAGTGGGTTTCACCCCCACAGGAATGTTCAAAGGATGGTGCGATTTGGGTGGCATTCGTTGGCCCTTTGACCTGGCAACGGATAAGAAGATGAAGATTGAAATATTGCAATATGCTAGCGTATGAAACGTTTATTTTTGCTACCAGTTTTGACACTAGATACTTCATGCTGACTATCTTCTATCCTGTATCGTGCTAGTGTTTTATATTTCCAACTGTGTTTGCTTCGAAAAGCTTTTTATTGCTGTCATGCTAATTGCTCTTGAGAGCAGTAGTAATATCTCAGATACATAGTTGAATGCGGGAAACATATGCAGTGATTGGTCGGAAAAATTCCACACCCCGTTGGGTGATTTGGCAGCCTAATTAACATCATTGAAATAATGAAAATGAAGATGTTGGTTCAGAAGAATGAAACTTGAAGGTCCTTGTGCCTTGTCCTTCACCATGGCATAATCCTACCAATACTGTCGGCCCGTTGAAAAGCTGGATTGATGTGAATGACAAAGAAGGGAATGGTTGTCAGAGGTCAGGCAGCATGCTGTTCACAGGACAAACTGCCTGTGGTTGCTGGACTGAGGTTAACCCTGTTTGGAAATTCTCATTAGGGCGATAGTACACCATCTCCACTGACAATGTCCCCACATGGTCAGGACACTCACACAGGGGCAGGGGTGGGGGCTTGGGAGAAGGAGGGGCTGCAGAACCAGAGGTCGACTGGCTTTTATTTTGCAATTCCAGGGAGCAGGCGGTTAATCTCTGCTCCAGCTTATCTGGGCGGCGGCCACCCCTGCCTCACAGTTCTCGGCCTCTGCCACCACCAACACCTCCCAGCCCCCAGTTGTCTCAGTTCTCCTTTGCTGAGTCGCTGTGGCTGCAGATTGAATTTTCTCGCTGTTCTTTTTCTTCAAAGTTCATATCATCTCCCTATTTTTCCGTGTCTTTCAGCCATTGCTGAGCTCTGGTCAAGTTTGTTTCTGAAACTGTAGATGTCGAGAGACTGTCTGTCTGTTACATCAGCTGCCCGACGTGTTTATCAGAAAAAGGGACAAAATAAGGCTTTCTTTGGAGATAATGCTTATCTATAAGATTCCCCTCTACAGGCCAACAGGTATGAAAGTGGGTGGGTTGTTCTTTCCCTAATGAATGTCTGACCATCAACAGATAACTGTGGGCTGTACTTCACCCTCTTGAGACACAGTTATTGGTTCATTTATCAATTCATTTTATATTTTACTTTGGTTTTGATTAATTTTGGTATCAAGTTTTAGCCAAACATGATGCATTGAGGTATGTCCGATAACATCATTTGACTGATCAGCCCGATATTTGCATAACTGCTGTGATATCTGTAATAACAATAGCAGTTAATTTCTGATAATAAAAAAAAAATCTGATAACAAAATCTCTGGGTTTTGCCAAATTTGCTGGAATCACACATACGGTTTTGGGACATTGACCTTTGTTTTGGGGCAGTGGTTCTTAAACTTATTGGAGCTACCAAACCCCACCAGATTTATTTGCACATTCACCGAACCCTACTTTAGTAGGGTTAGTTGGTGTGTCTTGACCTCTGCGGTGTCTTCACCCTACACGGTGTCTTCACATCCGTGGCAGAGGCTCCACCAAACCCCTGAAACCGACTCACCAAATCCCTAGGATTCGATCAAAACCAGGTTAAGAACCGCTGCTTTGGGGGAAACTGGCATATATGTTTGTAGTGGTTCATTTCAGAATTGGAAAATTTAACACAATATCGACAAGATCAGATATGTGCAAAGGTTAATATCGGTATATCATTACATCACCAAGCAATAACTCTTCCAAACCCAAAACTCTGATCTTTGACTAGACAACTTGATACTTTATCATTAGGTGACTCTACTCTCTTCCAAATGTTTCTTGATTTCTGTAGCTCAGACCTGTTTAGCTGACTCCTCTCCGGGGCTCTTTGCTCCTCCTCCTCCACTTCATACCCGTCTCCTCCTCCTCTCAGTTCTCCACACTACCTGTCATAACTGTCAGCTCGTTGCAGCCTATCAGAGCATCATGACCTGACTGTTCCCATGACTGCCATGTGTTTTTCCTTACAGGCCACTCAGGTGGGGGCTCCTGGGACAGGGGTCTGAAACTTGGTTTCCTTCTGACTGACAGCCATTTTCTTAGATTCCAAAGAGGAGTGAATCTGTTTGTTTCTTTGTTTCTAGTTCAATTTAGTCTGTGTGTAAAACCACCATCAGCTGTAGGCTTAGGCCTTGTCTCATTCTGGGGAGGTGTCCAGGGGGCCGGGACACGGCTGCTTCCTGCTGAATGAGGGACAGTGGAAGGTGTAAGAGGATGATGAGAAACGGCTAGGAGGTGGTGATGAAGGAACAACTGGTGAACAACTCTAAAACTGACCTTGGATACCTTGATGATAGCAATCGTTTCACTTCGTCTCTCTGCTCGGCGTCCTTTTTATGTGTGTGTCTTTTGGTCTTATAATCCCTTTGACCTTTGATAAAAGCAATGTAGCCCTTTTTCTTATCCCCTGCTTTGAATTACATGGATTCCCAACATGGATCACAAAATAAAAACACCAGGTTCATCTTATTATACAAGGAGCTGCAAAAGGAAAATTATGACGATAAAAAGGTTTTTTTTTCTTCTTTTCCTTTCGACCTGTCCCTTTTTTAGGGGTTACCACAGCAACAACAATTTCCCTGTTTTCTGTTTTCACAACTCTAACTCCAACTTCCTCCATGTCCTCTCTCACTGCATCTATAAATCTCCTCTTTGGCCTTCTTTGTCTCCTACCGGGTAGCTCCACCCTTAGTTTTCTTCAACTAATATACCCGCTGTCCCTCCTCTGAACATGTCCAAACCATGTTAATCTAACTTCTCTAGCATTTTCTCCAAATCTTCCTGTCTGTGTTGTCCCTCTAATCACATCATTCCTGATCCCATCCATCCTAGTCACTCATAAAGAGAGCCTCAGCATATTTAACTCCTCTTTGCCAGCTTCAGCTCCAGCTCTGTCTCCTGTCTTCTACCTATTCCTAGCGTCACTAAACCATATATCATGGCTGGTCTCACAACTGTCCTGTTAACCTTTCCCTTCACCTTAGCTGACACTCTTCTATCACAAATCTCTCCAGGGACCTTTCTCTAGTTGTCCCATCCAGCCTGTACTCTATTCTTCTCCTCTCTTCCACAGTCTCCACTGCTCTGAACAGTTGATCCAAGTATCTAAACTCCTCCATCTTCATCAACTCTGCTCCTTGTAACCTCACTATTAAACTGTTCTCCCTTTCATTCGTATTCTGTCTTGCTACGACTGACCTTCATTCCTCTTCTCTCTAGTGCAAATCTTTACCTTTCGAGCTACATCACCGTCCATGGAGACTCCTGTCTGACCTCATCTGTCAATCTTTTCATCACAAAAAATGTAAAAAAATGTTTAGAAAAAAGTATAAAAGACTTTCCTTGTTCCTTCTCCGTGGGATTTTGAAGGAAATCTGGAATAATTTGGAAAACTGTACAAATGTACAGTTTCATCTTCCAAAGACTGACTTCACTGTTATCTAGTACAATGTCTCTGATCAGTTAAGACGTTCGCGACTCCTGACTTCTCGTCAAATTATCTGACGTGAAAGTAATTTAATCTAGTTAGTTGTAACATGCGTAAATTGACAGAGGAAATACTACACAGTCACACTGCTCCTAAACCTCTTCATACCTTACTTTGTTGACCTGGACTACTCACGTGAAGTTTTCAATTTTTTTTTAAATGCCGTGGTCTTGATATAATTTCAAAAGTTCATGGTCAAGTGAGTGAGTTGTTAAGTTGTCCAAGGTAGAAGAACAGGACAAAGGAAGACTGTCCTCGTCCTAGTTTTGAGCTGCAGGAGAAGAAGATAAACAATGGTGGTGGGAACAGAACAAGGATCTATCTTCTCAGATGGAGACAAGGCGAAATTGAATCCAGAACCTTCTGTGTGGTATGCTGATGTCATTTTCCACGTATGGACCTTCAGCAGGTTCTGAAGGTCTGACTTCATCCATATGTTTTAATTGTTGATAAGAACAGTTTATTTTCATCCCACTTCATTGCCCAGAGCTGAATGCAGAATGATCTTTACGCTTAGAGTAATTAGAATTTTCCCTAAAATCTACACATATTTTTGGTGTTTTTATTGCCTGTCTGCACCTGCTTTTTTCAGAAACTCTTTGTCTGTTTTTTCGCCGTCTCCCACTTTCACTTACTCTATCTTTTGGCTGGACGTTTCCTGATCCACTATAGAGCAGTAGGTAAGGAAGACAGAGAGTGATGGCAGGTCTGAGATCGATGCCGAATCGTAGCAGACACCGAGCGGCAGCTGCTTCAATCGCTGGAATCGATCATCCATCAAGTGTTCACTCGGTCAGACTACGCCTTTGAGGATGGAGAATATTTCTAAATTATTACAGGAGACAGAAGCTTGTCAGAAGATTCTCTCTGTCAAGGTTACGCTCCTTCAGCGCAGCTTCTGTTTTCACACTTTTTTCAGTGCCCCACTTTTATTGTCTTAGATTTGATATGGTTCACTTTCCATTTATTTATCTTTCATCTTTTTAGAGGTTGTTGGCACTTTTAGATTTTCCTACAATAACAGTTTATTTCCCAATTGAATGATTTTTCCTGAGTGTTAATAATTAGGTTGTGTTTGTGATGTAGGCAGGGGAAGAGGCACAAGGATTCAAAAATTAAAAACCATTAAAAAGATTATTTTGTTCTGAGGTATTTTTAAGCCACTGCCTTTCTCTTTCTGGTCCCGTTCTCTTCAGACGCAGTGACGCTTCTGTTTTCTGAATGGATTTCCAGTTCGTCTGAAGCATCAGTGAATCTCAGCGCAGTCGTTACGTCTTTCTGAGCCAATGAGCCTGTGGATGTGTTGAAAACAGATTAGTCAAGTTTGAGTCGTCTCAAATATGTGTGTTTTAATCCTTGTTAGCTCGATTTGACATGCTAACACTCAGCCTGTGGGCTTCTCCTCTGCTTCTCTCATTCATCCATCCTCAGCAGAACCTTTTGGCATCACAGTCTCAGTTCATTGTTACTTTGATTCCGGATGATGGTTTTCCTTCCAAATTTTAAAAAGTTTCTTTTTAATTCACAGAATGATGTTATGTGTAAAATAAAAATTATTCCTGCCGTTCAGTTGGGTTTGTCTTTAAAAGTAGAAATAAATATTTTTTTTATAGGAACCTCAGTAAACTCTTCTGTTTAATACTGGTTTTAATATTGAGACTAGTTGTTTCCGAATTGGGGGATGAAGGCCCCTCTGGGCAGTTCAGCGCATCTGCAGAAGCTGAAAGTTAATTCAGTTAACTTGCTATTATTTAATTTCTAATATTTTCATACATTTGGTCACAGTTGAAAAGTAACTTTTTTTTTCTTCATTTGTTTGAGAACAGCTGCAGTGGAAGAATTTAAGATAAAGTTCACTACAGATTAGAAGGAGCACCACGACCCGCTGTAAGCGGGCAACAGAATTTAGGAAAGAAATGTTTGGGAAAATTCATTAAAAGCCATGCACCCTCTTTCTGAGGTGGAACAGAAGTGGGTGAAAAAAAAACCTGGCAGTGAAAGAATCTGTTGGATTTTGTTGTTACCAGGGTTATAATAGTTTTGGATTTTTCAGTGTAGTTTCGTTTTAGTTAGTTTTGCCTTTTAGCGCATTAGTTTTAGTTTTTCGTAAAAGCAACATTAGTTTTAGTTAGTTTTAGTTTTTCGTAAAAGCAACTAATTTAGTCTTAGTTAGTTTTAGTTTTGTCCAAAATGTTTAGTTTTAGTTTAGCTTTAATTAGTTTTAGTTTTCGTTTTAGTTTTCTATGAGGTTCGAACAAATACGAAAACTAAGGGTAGTTCATTTCTAATTTCAGTTAGTTTTGTTAGGACACATTTTCGTTTTAGTTAGTTATAGTTTTTTTTATTTAATGATCGTTTTAGTTAGTTTCAGTTAACATAGAATTTTTTTCAGTGATTGTTTTTGTTTTTTCGTTAGTTTTCGTTAACGATGATAACCCTGGTTGTTACAGTACTGATGTGCTGTAACATGAGGGTAGGTATCTGTATCAAAATTGTTGAACTCCTGCAGAGTCATCCTGATGGCAACACAATCCATTTTCCTATTCAGTAGACACCTCTATCTTAAGAGACTTACAAGATAATGATTAAAAATACCTTAACACCAAGGAACTGAGGAAATTGACTGATTATGAAACGAGCTTAAGGAGGTTTCTGAGTAATTGAGGACAGGGGAATGGTTGGACAGGAGGTGTTCTCTAAAGAGCTGGGTTTGTAGGAGTTTCTTGAAGATGGGGGGATGGGAGGTTGCAGGGGTCAGGTGTGGGACTCCACTAACACCGTGACTCCACTAACACCGTGAGTCCCCCCCAACGGTGAGCACAAACTCCCATGTTTTGCTAGTTCTTGGTTCTTGATTTCACCAGTGTGGAACAACCCATAAGGATTATGGATGTCCTTGTGCAATTGTTGGGACAGACAGACAACAATGCCCTGAGAGGAGACATCACAAGAAAAGGAAGATCTAGATCAGGCATGGGCAAACTAAGGCCCGGGGGCCAAATGTGGCCCGTTGAGCTTCTTAATGCGGCCCGCCAACCTTGTCCAAATTAAATAATTAATGTATATCTTCATTTTACTTCTGCCCTTTGCCTGCAATGCCTGTGTTTTCCCAGTAAATGGTGTCATAAAGGGTATTAGAAATGTAGCATTTTAGGTTGCCAAATATCTTTAAACGATTGGTCCATTTTTCTGCTCTTGACTCGGCCCTCATGTCCAATTTTAGGACCAGTGGTGGCCCGCGAGTCAAAAAGTTTGCCCACGCCTGATCTAGATAGTCAGACTCGATACAGAGAACAGGGTGAGATGGAATACTTTGATTCCCTGTGTACCCCTAAATAAGGGAAAAGCCAAAAGGAAAAGAAGAAGAAGGTTCAAGGCTTGCAACAATAACCTGAATATGTTGCGAGCAGCTGTAGTTATGGTAATGATCACTAGCTCATCCATTATCCCCAAGTTTCTTGCTACTTTGGTAGGAGCAGGAGATAAGGAGTCAGTTTTGATGGAGATGTGCTGATGCAGGGTTGGATGGAGACCAGGAGTTCACTTTTGGGGAGGTTCATTTGGAAATTATTGGTTGTCACTAATAACCTCCCAGTAATAAAGCACCCCTCCTCCTCCCTCTACCTGGCTCCTGCCTACCGGCTGACTAATGGAACTGCAGTTCAGCACTCCATTGCGTGGGTTGTTTTCCCTTTGACTTCTCATTAGTCTAATTCATACCATTAAAACATTACCTTGTTGTGTGAATGTGGAAATGCAGCATCTCGGCAGCTCGTGTTTATCTCGTTAGCCAGTTATGGCTACACCCTGGTGTCAGCTGGGTTGCACGTTGGGAAATATACAACAGTGTGTAGGCTGAGTGTGTGATGACAGGCTAACAACACGCTGCCTCCACCCGCCTGCACTCCACTTAGCTTCCCTTTTGTGTGTGAACCAAACCAGAGGCAGACACTAGACTGCGAGAGGCTGTTAAAAGGCAATTCTAATTAGCTGCTAGTTCTACTCTGAGTGCTTGTAGATCCAGGAGCAGTAGAACTTCACACTGACAATCACTTCATTAGGATAATGAATCAAACACAGTTTATTTTTACCGTTCTCTTTAAATTCATCAGTTTCCCCTTTTTCGTATTTTTCTTTTGTTTGAAAAGTTTGAAAATGTATCAAATTGTCATGGTATTGCAAAAATAATTTGAAAAAAAATAGAATACAAGTAGAAATGTCCAATATTAACCTTTGCCAATATTGCAATTTATATGTTATAGAAAAATGCGTAGAAAATAAGTAAGAAAATTGATAGATTTTTTTTCTTTTTACATTTTGTCTTAAACTGATCCATGATTATTTGTGCAGTACAAAGAATAACTCAGTACACTGGGAATAACCAAAAACATTAACATTACAAACTGGGCTCATTCAACTCTCGTAAAAAAAGGCTTATATCAAAACACACAGATAGAAATAGCTTCAGTTGAAAAAGTCAACCGACCTCTTTGAAGTTCAATAAGCATTTCAGCGTTGTCACAATGAGAACTCCCAGAACAAGTCCAGTTGCTTACAACAAAATCCTTTTTGGACATAATGGAAACAATTTCGATTTTTGTTGGTTACATGCGGGACGGCCCCTGAATGGCTGTTCACTGGCAAATCTCAACTCAAATGCAATTAGACATGACATAGCATGGCTAGAGAAACTCCACACATTTAGTGAATCCAGGGTTGAACTGGAGAGAACGGCTGGTTATCCTGGACAGTGCACTTCATGATTTTTGTCTGATCTCTTTAGCTTGGGTGTTCTTAATTGTATTTGACTTTGACTAATCGAGAGACAGCTGCGTACTTGTCCTTTCCCACAGTAGTTGTTTTGCTTTACTTCAGACAATGAACATTTAGTGTAGCATCCAGCTTTGTTGTAGTGCCTTTAGGTGCAGTTTGATGAGATCATTTATCACGTGTCGTTAAAGTGGCAAGACCCCATGTGGTTGCCCAGCGTATTTGTGGAAACCGCGAGGTTGCAGCATTGGTATTTGAATATGGGTAAAAAAAACTGATACCATTTCACTCCAATATTAAATTAAACAATATTATTAATTTTTCTAATATAGCATACGTACTA
The DNA here is from genome assembly GCA_016785265.1 of Paraplagusia blochii. Taxonomy (NCBI): domain Eukaryota; kingdom Metazoa; phylum Chordata; class Actinopteri; order Pleuronectiformes; family Cynoglossidae; genus Paraplagusia; species Paraplagusia blochii. The sequence continues at coordinate 52,972 of JAFBJS010057582.1, forward strand.
TTAATATTGGTAGGTCACTTTTTCCAGTCATCTCTAAATACTAGTGTATATTATGTTATGTAGGGCATATTTTAATACATTTATTACATTTAGTGAAAGCAGGTGTTTTTTTTTTTATTTTCCTTTTTACAATCTTCATCATTATTTGCACTAACCCAGCTATAATGTATCTGCAAATTAACCAAATAATTTCAATGGAGTAGTTTGCTTAAAAAACATATATATATATATATATATATATATATATATATATATTACATATTACATTTATTTAGTGATTTAGTGGTTTTAAACCAAAACAAATGCTGTTTTTTTTCAACTCCAGGCTCTTCATTAGCAGAACCTTCAGCTCCAGAAATTGTTCTGAGACCAGAACGCCTCAGAAGAAAGAGAACAGCCAAGGAACATGGAGGGGATAAAGTCTAAAGAGAAAGTGTTGATGGGGCAAGGGGACTCAATTGGTGTTCTAGGATGATGGTCCAGACTCAGGTTCTGGTATTCCACAATGATGAGCCAGGCTCAGTTTATGGTGTTCCTAAATGATGGTCCAGACTCAGTTCTTAGTGTATTGGGATGATGGTCCAGACTCAGCTCCTTGTGTTCCAGTACCTGACTTAGTTCCTGGTGTTCTAGGATGATGGTCTTTGCTTAGTTCCTGCTATTTTAGCACAGGCTCAGTTTCTGGACCTTCTTATTCTGCTTTTCTCTCCTTGGACCTTCACCTGTCGTCCTGTCTTCCAGCCAATGCTCTCTCATAGAACTCTCTTCGCTCAGCTGTCATATCTGTTATAGACGACCTTCCCGGTGTTGCTCTAGGCTTCAAATTTAATTTGGTTTCAATCTGGTGTAATTGCTTTGAGAGACATCAGTGTCTGCATCCTCTCCTACTTGCTGGACCGGGTGTGTGTGTGTGTGTGTGCGTGTGCTGATGTGTACCCACGCTAGACACCGTCATTGAGATACTTTGTCAAACACCAGCTGCTGTCACTGAACTCTCTGGCAGTGTGACAGGGCTTTTGTCTGATGCCGTTCACTTTATAGCCGAAAGAGATGGGAGGGGGGTATCCAAGACAGAGTAGAGGTAAAATTTACAGGACCTGAGCACGGATCTTCGGCAAGAACATCCTGACATTTTAGCTGAATAATAACCCTCGTTATGAGCATTCAGCATCTGACGCTTCTCATTATTCTATTTGCAATCTGAAGTGTGGGGGAGTGTAATTGAGGAAAAGGGCAGAAAAACAGGCGACAAACGGAGAATGATTGCCCTTGAGAGTGGTGTAAATGATGTGCTGCAGAGACGACTGGCTTTGAGGATGGGTCCAAAGTCCAATTCTTCTAATTTTTTCCTTTTCGTCTTCTAACCATGGTTAGGATTTCATGCTAACAACTGTGTAGCCTCTGAGGAGTATACAATGTATAGTCAAGACCCGACCTACCAGTCCAGTCCATTTCACAGCAGCCCTCTTTAGTCCATCTGCTTGAATCTCGACTGCATCTCTCCCATTAATAATAAATAAAAAAAAATCAATTCATTCCAAACCTAGTAATATACAGTACTTTTAATGAAAAAAAACTCTGCTATCTAAAAATCCAAAACTATCATAAAAAATGTTTGCAAATGTAAAATGTTAATAATTAGGAAAACATTTTTATTAGTGTAACAGTGTGTCTGCCTGAACATGAATATTAAATGTGTTAAAATAATTTCATTGTTTTTTAGTTTAAGATCTAGCGATAATTCCAGTGTTAGACAGAATAACAGCACCATCGACAAGAAGACTGTCTAAGGGTGCTTGGTCCATGCTGCCACGTTCTCCATGGCCATATACTCTATAAATCTGTGAATTAACTTCATTCATGCAGAGGCCTGAACTTTTCAGATGTAACCTTTTGAAGCAGAATAAATGCAAGTATCATTTTTCCTACACTTTGATTGTAGACAGTGTTTTTATATGTGTTTGTCTTGTGACTGGTCAGTGAAACTGCTGGAGAAATAGTTTCTTGTGGCCCGGAGGTGAGTCACAATTCTATGGCCGCAGGAGTTAAAATGACATACGTATACAGTGCATTTGTAATTATTTGACAAACCCCCGAACCTCCATTCTGTGGGAAAGAATGAAAACAATTCAAAAACTGTTCCAGTCAGTGGAGAGTATTGTTTTCTGTGGAGATAGTAGCAGTCGGTTGAATATTAGACCCAGACTTCAGTTCTGACTCTTTTGTATTTTGATTAGATCCATATTATGAACTCAGAAGTAGACTGATTATTTCACAAAGGCTGATGATCAAGGTTGATTACACTAGTGTCAAGCAAAGGAGCCGGCATCACCGCTGCACACCGCTGTGCTCACTTTGTCGCCGTTGCTCCGACCGGCAGATGCCATTTCATGTCTCCTTATATGAGACACAATTGCTGCAGCACAATGCTGGCAATCTGCTGTGGAAAATGGAAAGGGAATTTTGTGTTATGGTATTGGTTTGTTTGAAGTGGAGAAAACTGGTGTTTTATTTTGAAAGGCATAAGGGGGATGGGTGGCGGGTGTGGGGGGTGGTTTGTCTTCCACATTCATCTCCCTGGAAATGGGAGAGCAACAGGAATGGCTCGTTGTTTTGATAACAGAGAACAGTCAAAGAAACACAGAGAGGAAAAACTGTTAACATTTCCATTTTGGTGGGGAAAGATTATCAAAAGTTGCGGTTGGGGGGTGGGCACACAAAGGCAGGGATTATCTCTGCACATGCTACAATGGCTCTACACACAGCTTCTGCAAATGGCTCTGCCACCGGGTGCTTTGGATCAGAGAACAAAGACAGACCCCCCCCATCACTGCAGATCCTCGGTCAGAGCAACTAACAAGACCACAATCCTAAGCTGTCAGCAGCACCACCAACCAGGGAGCAGGAATTATAGGTCATTATTCCTCTTTATTATGGCCCCATGTATTGTGGGATCTAACCCCCCTATTACCCTCTGCTGCCCCCTAGAGGTCAGTGACTTGAACTTGACAGGAGTTGCCCAGTACTTCAATCACTCCACAGAGACGAATACATCATAATGGAAGCAGTAAGAACTTGTCAAAGTTTTCAGGCCCGGTCCCATTTCCCACTCAGTGGCAACCACGGTCTGCCGACTCAATTGGACAGTTTTGAAGTTGGTTTGTGACTGTGTTGTTAGAATTAATATTGAGTCAGAAGAGGGGGTAAGTCTGAAGGCAGTAAACTGAGACAGATGGAGAGAAATGGCATACGCCGTACGATGGCGGTTTTATCCACCCATCGTACGCCGAGTGGGGAGGGGAGATAAAAGGATGGGACGAGAAAGGTTGCGCTTGGGGACAGGAGCGGCTGCAGTTTGAAGCCAAGTTAAAGTGAGTTTGTGTGTGATGTTTTAAAATTCTGGAGTGGAAACTCCCTCCATCTGTTATTGTGGAGCGGTTCTGACTCAGTGATTTCTATGATTGGCCTTAATCCTGGCCGAGTAGAGAAGTGAGAATGAAGAGCTTTAAGCAGACTGCTCTCACTCTGACAAGCTCCACTGGCTGCTGCTGCCACTACTTCTGCTGTTGATGAGGTTGAGACTAACTGGCATGTTCAGTCAGCTGCCCCCTGCTGGATTACCTGCTGCACGACTTCTTTACCAAGATATATTAATCAGTGTTCTCTCCCAATTCTAATCCTCACAGTGTTTTCATAGAATTTCACTGTGTTATCATTGTTTTCCTTTTTATCAGTTTTGGAGTCATTATAATGGAAACACACATTGTCTTCGGGGCTCATAAGTCATATCACTCACTACTTAAGAGAATCAAAACTGCCAAAAACATCAAATTTTCATGTTAAAACCAAAGTCTCTTAACAGATGACCATTGTCTTGGACCTCAATTAGATTTCTATTTCGGAAGATGAGCGACGGTTCTCATTGTAAGGATGGAAAATATAGACATGAAAAATGTAAGTAAACTGAATACAACACAACCTGTTCTTTTTAGATCATTCACTGTATCCTTTTTTTCTTCACTTTTTAGGTCTAACAAACAATTTCATGTTTGTCAAAGCCATTATTCCTTGCCTGTTTTAGTTAATTATAATATCCAACGGTCGATTAGTCAATTTCTATGGCCACATTGTGGCGTGAGAATGTTGCCTGAACAAAAAAGCCTGAACAAATAAAAACTTGAAATAAAACTCTGTAAAAGACAGAAAGTAGAAGATGACACACATGGAGGTGAAAGACAGAACTATTCTGGCAACTAATGTGCAGGTGACTTTTGCTTTGAAAATATTATTTAGCCTAGAGCTTGACCAAAGCTGGGCAACATCCTCAATTTTGAGCTTTCCTTCTACTTGGACCTGGTGGGTTTGTAATCCTTGTTCAGTTGTGGATTGTGACTTCTGGGTCGGCAACAAAGGCTGTGAGTTACACATCGTAAAGTTTTGTAAGAGGGTCTTAAAATCTGTTTAATGAAGACTAGGAGAAGAAAACATGTCCAAAGCATAGATAACACTTGGGCAGATGGACTCAAAAATGTAGAGGCCAGGACAGAGTGAGGGCAGACCTGTACAGGTGGTCTGACAGTGAACACTTAGATGTAGTGGCCAGGTCAGAGGCGGTCCAATGACAGAGAGGTGGGCGCCTGGACAGATTTGGTCTGACGCCGGACTTCAAGAGATTTCCTTTCCATTTCGGAGGAGGCATAAGGTTGACCTGTAAATGTAGCGCCTTGGTTAGAGGTCGTGGTGAAGGCGAACCTTGAGATAAAGTTGCCTGGTCAAGGGTGGTCTGATGACAGACCCAAAGAATTGTAGCGGCTTGGTTGAAGATAGTCAAATGGCTGACCTGGAAATGCAGCAGATTAATCAGAGGTGGTTTAACAACAGACCTAAAGCAGTGGTTGTCGGGTCAGTGGTGGTCTGACAGGAGACCATTAGAGATTAAGCTGCCAGTTCAGAGTTGGTCTAACAGCTAACCTGGAGATGTATCAGCCAGGATTGAAATAGTCCTATGCCAGACCTGGAGATGTTGCCGCCTAATGGCGGTCCCGTAGAAGTTCCACCAGGTCTAAGGTGGTCTGACGCCTGACCTGGAGATGTAATGGCTAGGCCACAGGTGGTCTGATGGAAAACCCACAGATGTATATACCAGGTCAGGAGATTTGACGTCAGAACTGGACATATAATGGCCTGGTCATGGGTGGTCTGATTGTGGGCCTGTAGAGGTAGACAGTAGGGCTTATGGACCAATGACAGACTGGTCAATCTAGCTGCCTGGTCAGAGGTGGCGTGACAGCAGACACAGAGATGTAGCGGCTTGGTCAGAGGTGGTCTAATGGCAAATCCAGAGATGTATTGGCTGGGTTAGTGGTGGACTGACAATGGACCTTGAGATGTGACCACCTGGTCATTGCTAGTCTGACAATGGACTAAGAGATACAGCAGCCAGGTCAGAGGTGGTCTAATGCCCAACCTGGACATGTAGCCCAGAGTTGCAGGCTGGATTTGATGTGGTCTGACTGTCGACTAAGAGATTTCACATGCAAGTTGGAGGTTTTCTGACAGCTGATCTGGTGATGTAGCAGCTTGGTCGTAGATGGAGATTCAGACCACCTTCAACCTGGTGAGTATTTCTCTGAGATGTTTTTTTTGTTTCTGATGTGGAGAAACTAAGAGATTTTCCCCACAGTATGGGTAAATTACGGGCTCTACATTAGACCAACAGTGGCATCTCTTCTTCTAAGAGCCAGTCATTGTATTCCGGCCACTCCATCTCCATGTGCCATCCTGGCCTTGAAAAGGTACAACTATCCCAGTGCAGTCCTTGCATTGTCCTACATTGTTCGCGGTATCTGAAGTATTATCAGGCTCAGGTCACTGTCAACATGTGCAGTTGCTGTGCTGCTGGCGGCAGTCACTGGCCAGGCTCAAGGGTCCATACACACACAGGGCATGGCTCCAGATCACAGCCGCTGGTGGCTGTGCGGCACGGTGGTGCTGCAGTGCGTGGAGTGCCCTTTAACTGTAGCTCAGCCCTGACACAGAGGCGCTGGGTGATGAGTTGAGCTCAGCGTGGTGCTATCCATCCCTCGTGCGTTGTCATTCTCGTAGAAATAACATGACTTTGAGTGATCAAACTGACCCTCTCTCCTCTCCCACCCCCCTTAACACACACGCTCCCCAACCCCTGGAACAGAGCAACGTGAACAGGTATGAATATTAAAGATCCTCGTGGCCTCACACTGAGTTCTTTGTTTCATCTCCACCTTGTTTGCTCTTAGGGAGAATTTTCCGCTTCTCACCAACAGCCTGCTTCGATGCTGTAGACACCTGCATCAACCTGCGGGGCCAACTTTCTGCCTCTTTGGGCAATTACAGTGTCACCATCTCAGGAGTGGACAGTTTTGGAACACAAGCATGGGTGGAGTGGTGTCTTTTAGGGCTCTCTTCACCGTTCGTCAGGTTTTCCTGACAAATGGCTCTAGTGTTGGATGGTTAAAGTCAGGGTTTAATTATCAGCAGGGCAATTAGACGTCCTTGTTAACACTGTGTTATTCCCTTTCACACCATGACGCTATCATTCACACCGTGACATTACTGCTCAAAATTTGTAAATCCTGTTCACTCTATATGATGTTCCTGCTCATACTTTTGCTTTGCTGTTTCTGGCTGTATTTTACACCACGTGAGAACTAGGAAATATAGGACATTTTTACGGTATTTGTTGCAACTTTCTCAAATTCAGTCCGATCTCAGAAAATAATCACAATGCAACAGGACTTTGAAACAGATTTATTTTTTGTTGTCATCTGTTCAACACCAACAGTGGCATCTCTCCTTCTAACAGCCAATCATCATCAAATATATATATATATATATATATATATATACGTACATACATATACATCTGAGGACAAAATTATTACAAAATAGTAATTGTTTTCAAAGTATTCACTCCTTTCCCGAGTGCTTTCAACCAGAGAAGAAAATAAATGAACACAGATTTTTTTTAGACATCCTAGTTTGTTTTGTATTCTTACATTATTTTATTTACAAATGAAAATATTACACAAAACACAAAAAATACCAGGGTCAAAATCATTAGCTCTCCACATCCTAAAAGTCAACTGTGTATACTTTTTGTTGGATAACTGCCCGTAGTCTTTGCTGGGTGATGAGTTGAGCTCAGCGTGGTGCTATCCATCCCTTGTGCGTTGAGTAACTTTTCCACAAGGCACTCATTTGAGGAATTAAGTTCCTCCATATTGTGGTAGTGATGGTGATATGGTGATGGTTTTCTGGCATGTACATTTTCCTTTAGGTCACCCTACATATTTTCTATTGGATTTACAGTAAATAGGCTTTGTGCTGGCCGTTTGATGACATTCCTCGCTCTATTAAAATGGTAGCTGGGGAAAATCTTGAAGAAACTTTAAATTTTATAAATTTTATAATAATTTTTCCTCAACTCTATATGTCTGTTTGTGTTCTTGCAAATTTCCCCTGCGCTACTGATCCTGCTCTTCTGTTTCTCTGCTCTCTGATGGCGCGGTCATCGTAGCATCTCATCAGCATCTCCCCTTATCTGTCTTCTCCGGGCCTTATATTTTTTAATCTGTCTGTCTGATATTTCCATTCTCCAACTCTACTGGCATACAACTGTGTGGCTCATACAGTCTGAGAGAGGTTTTAAAGGGGGAATATATAAAAAGAAATGTATAAGAAGTAATGAGACGCTTCTTTAAGTCCCGTCTTGTGGTGGGTCATGGAATGAAACTACCGTGAAAGGAGAGAGCTCAGTGTACTGAGCTGATCTCATCAGGAGCTCCGAGCTGCTCAGGCTCCCAGCCACCAGCCTAGATGATATATCCCTCCACCCTCTTCCAAAACCTCCCCATTCCCTCACTCTGATTCATTGTCTGTTTGTGTTGCCCATCCATCGTGGCCAACACAGAGGCAGGGCAGACACATGAAGATGCATGGCCGTTCTGGAGCTGAGGGACTCCATTAAACTGCTGGGGAAGAGATGTGGTACCAGGGAAATGGATGCCCCCCAAGAGGCTGGTCATTGTTTGGTCAGACATGGTTTCTTTTCACAGTAGGGGGAAACTGTATTTTATAGACAGTTCTTCCTGGGATATAGTGTTAGTGCTGGAATGCTGGAATCTGAGATCTTTGCTGACTGTAGGAGTGAAACAAAGAGCTCCTGTAGAGTAGCACCTAAGCTGGAGCCCAGCAGTGAATTAGCTGTGAAGATAACAGGTGAGGGGAGTCTAAATGGGGTTAGTAGTTCCACGAGTCTGGGACAGTACGGCTGATTACCCTCTTCTAGAGCAGGAATGAGATCCCCCTGGAGGCCTGGGGAGGACCTGTTGTTATATTCTAATGACCTGAGGGAAGAGCATCTGCATTTGGGTGATTTGTTACATCATTTGTAAAATTGTCTTTTTTAACTTCCTGTTTGCTGTTACACTTTTACAGTGGGTGAAACAGAAAACACAGGGTGATGTTTTTTTCAAAAGTGTAGTAATTAACAAAGTTGTTAAAAAAAACCCTACATTTTCAATTGCCAATCCGGTTGCAACATGTATTACATGAATATATAATTTTAATTTATGTTGACTGGTCTGCTGTGTGAACCTGCTGCTCCTGCTCAGCTAGAAATTTATGTCGTTCATTGATCAATATTTTCACACTATAAGGCACTGGAGGGCTGGTGCAACCTATATTTCAGAATATCTAGTAATTTAGATTTAATTTGATGTTAGAATTAATGTCGGAAATTCCCAACAATAATGATAAATGATGTAAATCAATTCAACAGAATAGAGTATTGTATTTGTTTCTGCCATTGACTGAAGACTTCTTCTGTGTTCTCTTCTAGAAACTGGCAAGAGAAGCTGAACTTCTCCAGAAGGAACACGTATGGCAGGACGGTGTCACGGTAAAGTTAAAAACCCAGAGTTTTACCCTTTATTTCCAGGAGACAGTTGTTTTGTTTTTTCTTTAATTCCTGCCGTCTGTTCCCAAGTGAATGCCCTGTGACAACAGACTTCTGACGTGTGACCCCACTTAGATGATATGAAAGATCATCATTACAAAGACAGTACAGACCAACAACAATATACAATCACAGTTCTTTAGGGTCATGTGTCACCACAGACCCTGTCTCTGTCTACAAAGAGTGAGAGATTAGTGCCCCCTGCTCCTGACCTTTAAACACTGCTGATCTGTTTGTGGCTCAGATTTTCAAACAAGGGTGTTCTCTGAAACATGCATACTAATGCACACACACACACTGACAGACAGACAGGTTCCACGCTGTCGTGGGCTCTGTCTCCAGGGAGACGATCCGGTTGTCATGCTACACTTGCCACAAATGGATTTTTAACCCCGTGCCTCCTGGGGACTATTTGAGAGAAAGAATTTAACTGATTTAATAGGAATAATTATGGGCCCCTCTTCCTCACACAGTCCATTTTATTCTTGGGTGCTTACACTCTGGAGCTGGGATGCATGCCCTGCTGGTCAGGCAGAGAAACTGCAGTGAGGCAGGGATGGACATCTGCCGTCGCAGCTCGGATGTCCCTCAGTCGGACAACTCGTCAGGAACCAGGCACCTATTCAAGAGCAGCTACGTAGACACTATTTGACCTGACAGCGCCTCCTGTTGATGCTCCTTATTTTTTATTTCATACCACATTTCCACCTTCCCCTCTGTCCAATCAGAAGCTTTGTTGCCCCCCTTCACCTGATCCCCTCATCGTATTCACATCTAGGTAAGCCTTAAATTAAGCATGAAAGGCGGTGGACTGTTTCACCGTCGCAGAGTTCTCCAACATTAATGATGCGTTGCAGCTGATTTCATTTGCCTTCATTATTAGTCCAGCTGATGAATCACAGTGGGGGAGGAGGGCATAGGAGGAGGCACACCAGATGGAGATGACAGTTCTTCTAAAAAAACCAGGGGGTAAAACTGTTGAGTTTTACCCTTTCATAATTTAGATCACTATTTTGGACAAGGAGATAAGTATACTGCGCTGTCCGACCACCACACTCTCGATGCCCTTCACTCTGGCCACACACTCTTAGGACAATGCATTCTAGACCACCACTCTCCATCCATCGAGCCCTCATAATAATTCTCTTGACACTTAGGGGGAAGAAAAAGATATTCATTTTAACATCATTTTGTGCGTTTTGATAAGAAGGAAGAGAGTGTGCGTGTGTGTCCCTGACCTTACACACACACTCCAAATGTGACCATAAAAACCCTGATGCGGTTATGGAGTGTTTACCGGGGGCAGGTTGCCTACCTGGCACAGCCCGTCTGCTCGCCTCAACAGAGCGGTGACATCATGGCGTCTCAATGACACGCATGTTTCTCACAGCGGCTGCCATCACAGCTGTTGCCTCTCTCTCCCCCTCTTCTTTCCCTCACTCAGCTTCCTCAGTTGTACATCCCTCCCCATCGCCGATCTGGTTTTTTGATCGTCCCGGCTGCCGGACATTATCTATGTCAAAATGTTGATCGGAACAACTGTTGCGATGGTCGTACTGGGTTTTAAACACATTGCAGAGAAATGGTCTGTGAAATAGACAGTCAAGTGTCGGATTGCCACTGATTTCTCAAGGTCAGGTGAATGAAACATGAAACCCATGTCTGAAAGATTAGACGTTGGCAAACAGGCTGTTGTTAAGTTTACTTTCTTCAAATGAAGCTCAGCTGTCTCAGGGCATTAGGAAAGAAAAAAGGTAACATTTTCTGAACATGGTTTAAGGAGAAACATCTTACAGAGTCACTCAGCAAAACGCTAACACAGTAGCGGTCATCATAATTCAGGAAAAAAACACCAAAAAAATCGACCTCGGAATCATAATGACAAAGAAACTGTGAGGTAATCATGAATTCTGTAAACCTCTGGTCAGCCCTGGACCTAAAACATTCCTTAAACATATCTCTGTGATATTTACTACTGTCAAGGTCAATCAGAAATACATTAAAACCTTCATCATCGTTATTATCAGTCTGTCAGTAACGGCACCCTCACCCCACCATGTATTCACATTGGAGCGTAGGAACATGATGGGAAGAAAAGACATGGTTACGATTGTGTAAATCGGAGGAAGACGTGTTCTTCCATCAGATTGCAATGTGACGGCTGCTGTACGTTTGAAATGCATTAGTGCTAATAACTGTGCCATTATGGGAGAGAGAGAGCGAGGCACTCTGATGGGCTGCCATGATAGAACCAGAAGGGTGGGGGAGGCAAGCAGGGGGTTGTAAGTGAGAAAGCGAGCAAGTAAAGGAAAAAGGTGTAAGAGATGGAAGGAAACGCAGATGGAGCCATCTTCAGGCCATTTACTGCAATCATCCAAGTCTCATCAATCAGTCCTTTCATCATCAGGGGACAACACAATCGGGGCTCGTCTTTGTCGTCTCCTCTACGTCTCTGCTCAACTATCTATGTACTTAATTACTTCTTACCTCTACATACTTGATAACTGTATCACCTGACCTCACAACACCCACACTCAAAAGGGTTCGGCGAAAGTTCCTAAACAGAACACACACCCGTAAGAATTCCTTATTAGTGTCAAGTTGTAATCCATTCAGAAGCCCCGCCCCCAAACATTTTCATCAGAGCCAAATCAGATATGGACAGAAAAAAAAAAACAGGAACTCTTTTGCACAGTTTTGATCTTGCTCTATGTTTTTTCTTCAGTCCAAGGCAGGTTATTATGAGCAGGTTATTTTTTCATTCTCATCATCGCACTTTTCTACGCCTATTGAAGTGGCTTCTTCAAGTGTCCTCAAGTGGGTAAGGAACATACAATGGCGGCTAAGGACTTTCCTTCTCCCGAAACACTTGAGCCTCTCATAATGCCAGGTGAAGATGTGATTTTTTATGTGACTACATTTATCTTGCTCCATTAGAACAGTTGTTCCCACTGTTGGCACACAACCCTCTTACCTTATCTGGAGATTTCAATTCATTTCACTGATTTGTCGAAACCCTTGGGCTGAGGGCATTAGATTAGTTTAACAAACCACTGATATACACACAGGAATTTAAGGACGATATGTCCAGTGCTAATAAGCTTTTTGACATTGCAAGCTTTACCATTTAATGCCACCTAGTGGAAGACTAGTTGTTTTGTTCTGTCACAGACAAAGAAAAGTTACAGTAGGTGGGAGTGGGAAAGAAAAGTTTGTTTTTTTTCTTTGACCCTAGTACAACCCAGTCCTTCAAACTTTTGGCATTAACTTTTTTCCTTCAGATTAATTCTGCATTCACTTCTGGTTCCTGGTAAATATGTGCGTGATGAAGTGATTAAGCATTACTCTGATTTACTCAATCTAAGAGAGGATTGGGCAAATGATTTGACTGGAAGTGAACTGTCTAACTAAGATAAATTTCATGTAATCATGCGATAACGGCTAAAATGCTAAAAAGGGACTTACCCTTTATTATGGCATCTATTGGGGAAATGCGGGCATTGTTCGGATAGGCAAAAGGATAATGTTAATTATAATTAATAATATATAATTGGGAAAGGTTTGGTGGGGCAGAATAAATGCCAAACAGGCCACAATCGGCCCTTGAGCCATAGTTTGCCAACATCTGGTATAAGTCCACCAAGCCACTAGGTGTTACAATTACAATTACCATCCATAAAGTCAGGTCTTCTTTCTCTAAATATTTTAAATCTTAGAGAAAATGATTGCACTAGTCGGATGACCAACATCTCGGAGGGTCAAAGGGTTTTTTAGAGTGCCCTCTTCTGGACTAAATGGCAGTTTATTTGAACAGTGACTTGAATTAAAAACTTCAATATACATACATATATTATTTGTAAATAATGCTTTAGCTGCAGATAATCATTCAAGTTGTGGTTTCTGTTTCATTAATTTCTTTGTTTTAATTTATTTCCCTATGTCCCTATGGAGAGGAGGTTGTCAGGGTTGGGGAGTAAAATGATTCTGAGACAGTGGAGAGTTGATCACATTCCCCAACTAATGGTTCTACATTGTGAACTGTTCCAGGTTTCGTTCCCATTTGGAGCCTGGAGTTCCTCCACCCCCAGCTTCTTCATGCCTCACTTCCCATTACTTCTCTTCCATGGTCACAGCTTTGATCAGCTGGTTGCCGTGGTGACCCACAGTTTGGTAATTTTATCTCCTTGATTACAGCCAGCTCTAATTTCAGAAAGTGGAACTCTGCAAGGTAGAAGAGAAATTTCCTTCCCTTTTTTCCCCTTTCCCAACACTGACTATCATCTCTTTTGAAGTGGTTAGTTTTTATCAAATTCTCAAAAGTATTTTTAAACATTATGAAACCAGAAACCTCACTAAACCAAGATCTCAGAGACTTTTTGCCGATTCAATAAACAATTAATTTCAAATTAATTTATTATTGTGTGATCAATTAGCTGCAATGCTGCCATCTAGTGACTTTCACATTAATATGCAGTTGTTTCTCTCCAAAACTGTTTTGAGAGAGCTAGCCATTTGTTAAAACCCAGTTTTTGTTATTAGAAAAAAATTATAATGATTTCTACAGATATCACAATAATGTTGGGCGAATATTATTGGATATCACTACATTTAACACTTTTCATTTTCCCTCCATACCATAAACGAACAAAACAAACCCTTGAACCTGGCCTTTCTGGGGCTGCCACCCAGATGTTGAAAAATAAATCTCCTCCTTTTGAAGTTCACCATAACAAATATTGGCCTCTCTTTTAAGAGTTCCCTAAGAAGGATCTAAAATTCTAATATGGATCTGCTGAAGAGCTCAGGGTGAGGTGGAGCAGTCTGATGTAGACCAGGTGGACGTCCTCAGACTGAGAGTCTAACAGAGAGTGGACAGGTGGAGAAAGCACCCCCTGGCACCCCCCTCTGTTTCTAAATCCCTCTGATCGATTCTCCTGCCTCACAGGAGTTGGTAAGCAATAACCAGAGAAATCCAGTGAAGCCACACGCTGCAGGATTTCATTTCAGCTCATGACCAACACCGTGAAAACTCCAACCTGGAGCCGAGGCTATGACTGGAGAGAAAAAAGATGTTCAATATTCTATAATCTTATCTATAAAAACACTGAAATACTTAAAACTTTCCATCAGAAGAAGGTCAAAAACAGAAGGCTGTGGTTTATAGTGCCTTCACCTTTTTTGAACTAACTTCTCCACAATTCCTTACTGCAATGAGGTGTCTATTGTGCCTGATATTTGGTGTGCAGTCGTGTATTATATTCAGGGTTACAACAAATGATTGTCACCCCAAGAATGATTTTCGGAATTTTCCCTCAACAGGCCACACTGCACTTGTAAGAACATAAATAAGAAGATTAAAAAAATGAATCAACAACAGGGAGCGGTATGGCAGAACTGCCAGACCCCACTGATCACCTCTGCCAAGGCATTTGGTGGTCCATACACTTTGTGGTTGTCACCTTTTCTTTTTCCTATGTGATCACAGAATGGAACAAATTTTCAAGGAAATTACTTTTTGTTGGCTGTGCATTCGTGTCATTGTGTCTCAGAGAGAAACTTTGAGCAGGACTCATGTAGTGTATGGTCGCACAGTGTGATCAATCCAATCACACGTGACAATCAGATTGTACAGTGTGAGCACACAAGTTGTGAACTGTAAACTGACTTCTGGGATTCTCTGGTACAGTACAAGCAGCAGGTGAAGCCGCAACTGGAAAAAATCACAGTATATGCCTGTCTTTGGTCACTCGGAGCTGTTCACCTCAGATGAGGATTTTTGGTTTCATCTGTGAACAGCAGATATGTTAAGGCAGCTCCCCTCCCCAAATCATTCCTGTGTTCTCCTCGTTGTCACAGACAGCTCAGTGTCTGATGGAGATGATGACGGGGGTCGCAAATGACAGGTTTCTATTGTCTGATGTTGATTGATGATTGGCCGCTCCCAGTCAGGCTGGGGTGGAGGGATGGGTGGGAGTCGATAAAATGAAAAGTTGTATTCATCCTTGAAGGCGGGCGCCTTGAGCGGCTGCCGTGTGATTGGATAGGGAAACCCTGAGTGTTGGCAGTTGCTGATGCTGTAAAAGAAATGTTATTTCCCTTATCAAAGGTTCCTGGGCAGAAGTGATGGTATTAAAATGACCAGCGCCTCTTTATCGTGTTTGTCTTCATTTGTTGCTAAAACTCCTCTCTTTGCTTCTCATCAAATCTAGGCCATGTTGAGTCTATGTTAGCCTGTGTCATGTTGGATACGACTTTTATCTGCCCATGGCTCCAAACACTGCGTTGATGCTATCTGCTCCAAAACCTTTCCCCTCAATGGGGTCCTGTCAGCCCACAATAGTCAGTAGTATTACCCAGAGTGCAGTGGGACAAAGGCCCATGTCCTTATCTTGCAGGGCTGGAATAGTCTCACGCTTGTCGTACTGCGTTGAGTGAAGGGAAGTGTCAGGTGTGAAACGACAAATGTGGAGGATGAAAAGAAAAAACAAATGTAAATGTGTTTGTAAATAGTGTAAAAATGGTGAGTAAGAAGACTTCCCTGCTGGAGGCGCTGCAATAAAGTAGGATTGACTTTATTTCAATCTGTTTTTTAGGATTTGGATTTTAGGGATAACCAATATTAACTTTTGCCAATAATAACAACTGATACCATAATATTCAGCCATTCGCTTCTGAAACTGAGGTAAATGTCCCTGGTTCCAATGTAATATTTTAGCAAATTTGGCTATAAACTGAAACTAACAATCTTTCCTATTTTACATAAGGAGGCTAATATCAGCTGACCAATGTTATTGAAAGTCCCCAATGGTCTGCAGACATTTGAGTAAAAAAGACATTTCATGTCACATATTTCTGTATGTTATGGGTTAGTAAATCTGATTTCTTCTAAACCTGGACCTGGACTCTAGATGGATCTGGGTTCAAGGCTGCATGGGGGAAAGAGGGAACGGGACACAGTGATAAACAGCTAAACAAGCACTCTTCAGCATGTTTCAGTCTTTTGACAGCTCCACAAACCTGTGGCTCATTAATCCTGGAATCCTGATTGGCTGAGCTGAGCTGAGCTGTAATTTGCTGCTGCTGTCATTTTCACCAGCAACACTTTCATAAATGTTTTATTATTGTCTCATTGGAGTGTGTGGAATCTAGAACATTTAGAAAAAAAAAACTGGTCAAGATCTAAACACATCCTCTATATATGAACTCCCCAAGATACAAGTTTTCCAAGTTAGGGTTTTGCAATATTAGCATTATTTTCCTTAAATATATTCTAATAAATATATTTTATTTTAATTTTTTTATATTATTTTATATATTGTATATCCTATACACACACACACACACACACATATATATATATATATAGTTATTTTTTAAAGTTTATGTTCATGTTTAAATAAAGGAAAGAATCCAAAAACCAAAACAGTAAAACAGTAAAAAGATGATTCTGCCAATTATTTGTACCATTGTCTTCATAGCTCTGAACAGAACCTAGAAAATCAAGACACTGGCTTCTCCTCTGGCACAAAGAGACCTTAACGATTTATTTAAATAAATTCTCATTTTATCACTTACAAACTAATCCACAACAGGCTGCGGTTGCTACGTGCCTCATTATAACTTCCGGTTTTGGCCACTTTCTCAGTGAGTCTGTAGTTTTTAAGTCATTTTTAACAAGGAAACTGATCTTGATACAAGACAGCATAACAGCTGTGGAACGGATTAGACTGTATCTAGGGGGCAAGACTGAGTGTGTATGTTGTCAAATGTTGTTTAAACTTGTGCTTTTAGTGCTGCTTGTGTGTGTGCAGTTTGTGTGTGTTGTGCAGGTTGATGAAGAGAACTGAATGAAATCCTTTATTGTGTTTGATATTATGTCAGCTTCCATTAGGGAAACCAGTGCGAGGACAAGTGATTGGTGGGCCGAGGAGGAGCAGTAAGTGTGTGTAAGTGTGTACAAGCCCCAGGGTAGGGCAGAGGCACCAGGGTGTCTTCTGTTGTTCTGTAATTAAAAAATAATTAGCAGGTCTCCAGAAAGATGAATAACACTGCAATCTGGCCCCCCTCCCAAATCACAGCTACCACTCCTTGCCCCCTCCCCCACCCATAATGAAGCACCATTTTCACCCTTAAATGTCATCATGTTTCTTCCTGAAGTCACTGATATAATTTATAAAATTTTATTTTTATCTGCCGCTGCACCGGCGTTAAACCAGCAACTCCTCAATGTCTTTTCTTCCACTGTCAGCTGTGGGAATTAAGAAATGACAGACAGAGAGTACTACAGGCCGCGTCTAGTCGGACCGTGAAACCAATCCACGTTTCTGGACACAAAGTCACATTGCAATCCGCTGCAGTGGGGGTGGTTACCATAGCAACTGTCGGCATCTAACCTGCGCACTGTTGCTTTGGCTGAAATGTGAAATTGCCACAAGGAGAGGGAGAGAGATTGGAAAAGATGAAGATAAGACCAGGCAGAAGGAAGGACGAGGGTGAGGGTGGGAGAGGGGGATTAGATTGAGATAAGAGTGTGGGAGGGGGCAACAGTGGGGTAGTGGGCGGGGGTGAGGGGGGTGCAAGCAGGAAGATGGATGTATGGATGGATGAATTACGTTGACCATCTGTGACCATTGATGGTCACAGAATATTGATGGTCAGCTTTATTGCCGAATCAGTTGCAGGTTTTAGGTGTAGAAATTGATGAAGTAACACTCATTTTTTGAGTCATTTTTTGGAGGAGGAAGTAAAGAACTACATCAGCATTATCTTCAGCACTACAGTCACTGGGGGGGAAGCGGGGGGGGTGGGGGGGGGGGGGGAGGGGGGTGCAAGCAGGAAGATGGATGTACCATAGGGGCTGGAGATCATCTCCTGACCTCAGAGTTTGTCCCGTCAGAAATTTGTTGGTCCACTCAGGATGATAGATTCAATTACTGATAGGCCACCGTGTCACCAGGAGTGTGTGTGCATGTAAAAATGCTTACCTATGACCTTCAATGTGTGTCTACACTGTACAACACTCCGGTGCCTGTCCTTATGTGATTCTGGATTTCACAGACCGTCATTTGTCAGTAATTCATTCTTAATTCTTAATTCTCCTTCTTTCAATAAGAAATCCTTGAGATTCCTCGTAATAATTTCTTTTCTTCATAACATTCCTTCAGCTGTGCACAGTGATAGATACAGGACCATGTTCATTCCGCACGCTATACAACTGTGTAATAACCCACCACTCAGTGTGAGAAAGTAGATTAGAACGTTGCTCATGTTCACACTCAAGCACTACTTCTATTTTACTTCTGATTTTCACTTCTGTTTCTGACCCTTGTAATTCCAAAATTTATTGTGGAATTACTTATTGTGTTTAATTGTATAGTATTTAATCCTTGGCCTACTGCTAGAATTTTATTCCTCTTATTTTCAAATTTCCATTCTAAGTCTTCTTTTGTATTTCTACTTATTCAAATTATACTTTATTTCATTTTATCTGCAATAGTTCAACATGCTGCTGTGCCATGACAATTTCCCATGTGGATCAATAAAGTCTGTCTAAGTCTAGGTCTAAGTCTAATAATAATAATGATAATGATTCATTTTATTTTAAAGGCGCTTTTCTAAACGTACAAGGTCGCCGAGTACTGATGAGAAAATGTTCGATTTTTTATTTATGACTGTATAAAGAAACTGAACTGACGTGATGATGATGTCTGTGGAGGTTTTCTGTCATCCATCCTAAAATACCTACATGGAAGTCAACTGGACCGAGTCTTCAGACTTCAACTGAAAAACACTTCTGGATGAGAGGAAACCTTCTCCGTCAGACTTGACCTCCATGGAACTGTTTTTGGATGAACTGATGAAAGCAGACTGGTTTTAAAAGGCGGTCACATTTCTTCTCCTAAGACGGTGAAGGCATTACTGGTGTGTTCTCTCAGCCTCTCAAGGTAGAGCTACAGATACACTCAGGTAGAAAAATAAATCTGTTGATTTGTATTTATTTATTTAATAAAACAAGTAGAATTACGTTGACCATCTGTGACCACTGATGGTCACAGAATATTGATGGTCAGCTTTATTGCCGAATCAGTTGCAGGTTTTAGGTGTAGAAATTGATGAAGTAACACTCATTTTTTGAGTCATTTTTTGGAGGAGGAAGTAAAGAACTACATCAGCATTATCTTCAGCACTACAGTCAATAGAAAAGAATACAGGCAATTAATCTTTTCCATGATACAAATTGGAAATTCTTTGACTGGCCGTGTCCGTGACTATAGAATCGGAAATACTTACTGTTACTGACTGGTGCTTATAGTCCACATCCGAGGTTTCCAAATGGTCTGTCTTCAGGACACAGCATCTGCACTTAATGACAGGAAAGAACATTTCAACTTGATAAATGTATTCAATGTCGTATTTGTTCAGTTTGTTCAATAACTTGTTCTGGGGGAAAAAACACACAAAAAATGCATAATTTTATTTATATATTTTTTATTACTCATGACCCACCAGTTGAGAGTCACTACATAACTACATAACTACACTACATAACCACTACATAGATTTTGTCAGAGGTTAATTGTTTTGATGTTGCCGTTGGTGACACAATTCCTACAGAAGTTTTTGCCACAAAGTGCAACGTCTTAAATAATCAAACAACTACATGACACAAACGTGTTTGTTTCTATGATGCTGTGACAATAGCTGATAAAAAACAATAAGGGAAGGAAATAAGAACTACCTACATCTGCTGGTCCTTGTTCCTCCAATAGTGGCTGGTCGACTGGTCTCCTGTGGTCGATGGGAAAATTCATCTTCATGTAGGTAACACAGCGCTCTGACCCTGCCTCCATCCTCGCCTCTGCCCCCTCCTTTGCAACTATTCCAATAGAAGATAAAGACTCCATTTTAAAGGAAGCTGTTAACGGGGCAAAAGTGTCTCTGGGTGTCATGACATTCATTAGCTATTTTTCACATTTTTTTCCTTCTCTTTCTCTCTTCTGTTTTCTTTAACTGCGGTGGTCATGCCCATAGCGGGGTGTGTCCTCATGTCATACCATGTGACATCATGCAACATCATGTGACATGACTGACATTTTCTACAGTGACATTTGAAACGCACAAAACTCAAATGTACCCAAGGTGTTTGTGTTTCAAACCAAACCCCTGCTGGTGGAAAGGGTGTACTGCATCTGTCTGACTGCTGGCTGGGACAGATGGTAGTCACCCTTCTGTTTCAGCTCACCTGATCATCGCACTACTGCTCCTGTGTTCTGTGAGGCTGTTTATATTCTCATACTGAATGGTGTGACTGAATATAACCCTGTCTCTCTTTCTGTGGCTCTCTGAGGGTCGGGGCCCAATTGAGGTCTGTTTGACGCGGCCCGACCTCCTCTTATCTATCTTCTTCTCACTCTTCTTTTTTGCACAGGAGAATGCCATTTCATACTACGATTCCAAAGCGGACTCAGATTATGTGAGTACAGTACAGAACATTTCTGCCTGCCTTCCCACCTTCACCCCCACCCAGCCCGGTCAGTGTTGATGCGCCCCCTAGCTCCCAGGTCACCAACCCCGGCGAGTCTGTTTCTGTTGGTGAGCAGACATGGTGCATGTTGTTGTCTACTTCACATGATCCTGATCTGTGAACCTTTGCATGTCCCTCCACCTGAGGACTCCTCTGCATGGAGAACACAGGTCCTAACAGCACAGCCTCAGACAGAGCCCTCGCTGATTGATTTAGTTTTACAGAGAAGTGTAACGATTCCCTGCAGATCAGCAAAGCACAAAACGATGGGAAGTGAGAAAGAAAGAGAGATGAGAGGAGGAGAAGGAGAGGCCGATAAATCAGGGTGTGATTTTCTCTCTGTGCACGGCGGCAGCAGCAAAAGCAGCACTGTGATTAATGACAAGTTGCTGCAGGGCCTGTCAGCACTTCTAATTGGAGAACATCGGTCATCATTAACACGGTACGCCAAGGCTAGGCCAGTAACACGCCTACTGACCTCCTCTCCACCAACTAGGGCAGTGGAGGTGAGGCAGAGGTCATTCTTCCTGCCTCCCCAACCTACTCTGCCCAATATGATGAGCCTGCCTCCCCAACCTACTCCGCCCAATATGATGAGCCTTTTCAGTTAGGAACAGATATTGTAAATAGATACCCTGGTTCTGATCTAGACATAGGAGTCGGACTGATGAGAAGGTGAGTGGCTGAGAGTTCTCAATTAATCCTGCTTTTCTTTACCTTCTTAATTACCTCACTTGTTACCCTTTATACCCCGCACTAACCTCCTGATCCCCTTTGCAGCCCCTGTACAAGAGCGCCCTCTCTGTTGTTCCTGTCTGTTAATACAAGATATGTAACAACCTGCTCTGGACATGTACATTTACACACACGCACACACAAACACACACTTGACTTCATAGGGGGCATGCCACAACACAAGGACGTAGCTTGATTGGAAAGTGAAATAAATATACTTGTTGATTCATAATGTCTGACATTACATCCGTGTGATACAATTTGCCTGATATTTGCATGTTATGTAATATCGATGAAAATCACTTTTTTTAATAAAACTTCACAATCAAAAGCAAGGATTTCTTTAGATTATCAGTGCTTGGGAAAACATAAAAAAGCAGCTGCAAATTAAGGTAAAGTCACAGCTCTGCAGCTTATAATTAATTAATCTCATACTCATGCAGTTGTTAGCCCAGATAAATAGATATAATATTATCAACACTATATTGGCACAGATGGAAATTGGGAGAAAATAGGTTTCCGGATGATGTTAGCAAAAAGTTAATAGAACACTTAATTTCTCCATGACAGTTAAAATTTTTATTTGCTCGGATTGTTGAAGCTGAAATTGAAGCTGTGTGTAGATTGTTGATCAGTACAAAATATTAGAAATTTCACTGAAGAGTAGTTACTGTTTTACAAACATAAATGTGAAGAAAAGAAAAATGAAAATTGATTTGTTGGTTTGGTTGTCATTAATTATCCATCAGTAAATGTGTTCATTACTCCAAACAGGCACTCACTTGTCAATAAAAATGCTCTCACGTCCATGTACTTTTATGCAGTATACTCTGGTCAATCAGTGTTTGTTGACTCGCTGCTGTTTTTCTTTCTACATTTCTCCGTTTGTTTCCAATGACAGGGTAAATGTTAAAGCTGTCTCAGGCCTTTTATTGACACCTCATTTTGATGCTATCGCACTCACTCACATCCCCCAGTGAGGGTGCAGGTTAGCTGCGGTCGTCAGTCGTTGTTTAAACCTGGAGAACGGACAGTCTGATTAGTTTAACTAATCCAGTGGCGCTAAGCGACCAATCAGAAGTTTCCTGATAAGATGTTGCACCTTGCTTGACAGAGGTGTAGTCAGATCAAAGAACACTGAACACTCACCAAAAGCATTAAGTGTTTGTTTACAAGCTTCTGTGACTCTCCTCAGCAGTGGTGACTCCATATCTGCCCCAAATCTGTCCCTCCACCACCTCCAGGGCAGTAACTGAGGGTATTAGAGGTACTCCCAAGACAGCCTGCAATAGAATTAGAAATTAGATAATAATTCTTAATAGATAATAATAACGTGATAATCTTAAATGTAGTATCTAATAACCCTTTAAGAGCCATAAGAGGGCTTAAAGTATGACCCCAAAAATTTAATAGAACTTGCATGCATATTTATTAAATTGATTTTCTCTTTGTATACTAGAAAACTGCTCATTTCATCGTAAAAATAATGAAAACATTGTAAATTTAGACTTTAGATCACGCAATAGAATCAATAATCCAGAATGCAAAAATAGGTCTACAGTATTAGAAAACCCTGAGATGTACTGAAGGAGTGTCAGCCAAAATCACTCTCATGATGTAGATACGTGGATAAGTACGTTGGAGTTTATGTTGAAGTGTATGCCGGACTTACGTTGGTTTACATTGGAGTGTACGTTGGAGATTTAAATTTTCTGTGTTTTCTTTTTTCTGAGGAAATACAGAGGTCACTCTCCAGTCGTTCTCCATTATTAACATGCCAGGATTTTCAGTTTAATTCAGTTTACATTATATTGTATGCCAAAGTTTATGGCAAAGTGTACGTTGAATTTACATTGGTGTATTACATATGAATGACAATGAAGATTTTGAGGGAGTTCATATTAGTGTTTGCATTAGTGTACATTTAGGTTGGAGTGTATAACAAAAGTTACATTGGCGTTTACATCAAAGTACATGTTGAATAGTACATTAGAGTTCACCTTAAAGTGCATGCCCAAGTTTATGTTGGAGTTTACCTTAAAGTGTATGCCTGAATTTACATTGGGGTTTATATTGGAATTTACATTGGCATTTACATTGGATACTACATCGAACACTGGAGTGTATTCCAAAGTTTTTGTCCAGGTGTACGTTGTGTTTTAACGAATTTTTTTGTAGAGATTCAGAATTTGAAGTTTGAAATCTCTGATCACACTCCAGTCATTCTCTATAAAAAAAATAGCCCTTTGATTTCCATCTGCGTCTTGTGGTCCACATGCTCACTGGTCCTGGAACAGGTCAGAAAAGATAAAATGAAAATACAAGTTTCTGTCTTCACAGTTTTAGATTAGAGAGAACAGACCAATGCCCATACAGCAACAAGGGTGGATGATTGCTGTTTTCATCTTCGTGGATAATTTGTATGATGTCTTTGTGATAGTGATAGCTATCATGTCCATTAATGAGTCTCCCTTGGTTGTCTCATCTGAGGCCTGGGATGAAAGGCAAAATATCAGCAGAGACAAATGTCACGTCTTTTCAACTCAACGACAGCAGTAAATAGACATTTTCACTGCATGTAAATCTTGTTCTGCCTGATCCTGGATCTGCTCTACTCACTGGTGTGTGTGTGTCTGTGTATGTGTGTGTGTATGTGCATGCTAAGGGCGAGGATGGCGAGGAGGAAAGCCTGCTGGAGAGCTCTTCTCCACTGGAGCTGGAGTTTGTCGACGATCCCAACTTCAAGAACAAGGTCAACTACTCGTCCAGCGCGGTGCAGATTCCCACAGACATCTACAAAGGCTGTGAGTACTGGCTGTACCTCATCTACTTCAGAAATACCTGCTGTGGTTCCTGATTGGTCAATTGAAAGTATGTGAGGAAAAAATAAATAATTTCAGGCAAAGAGAAGCTATTGGTGATGAGGGTTCTACAGGTACTGCTGATACCTATATCAATCTGATTTTTTTCTACAGGCTGAAAATGTTTGTTCTCTAATTTCTTCCTGGAGTTTTTTTCAACTGTCAGCTGGTGTCCTTGTTTGTGACAACAGCTATGTCTCCAGACAAACCTCGTCTATGTTTCAGGGGCAGGTGTCAAAGGGCAGAGGCAGTTCACAATAGAGCAATCACCACTGTACTCTGCTCCTAGAACCATTTTGTGCCAGGTCTGGTTCCCTGTCTGGAGAATGGGGTAGGAGAATAAAGGGATCTTGATTGAGCTTGGTGGAGATAGGTTTTAATTATATTTTCTTTTTTTGTTCTCTGGGACACTGTATTTCAGTGGCAGGAGAGTTAATTCACAGAGACAACCTTCAAAAGCCGACCAGAGCAAAGGTCAATGGTCAAAGAAAAAGTTTTTATGATAAAAAACACAGGGAAAAACATATTCAGAATGTCTTAATTTACAGAGTTTCCTGTGGAAATATCCTGTTTTATCATAATTTATGACATGGCTATCATTATTATTATTGTAAAAAAATATATTAAATAATAAGAACAATGAAGATAACAAGAAAAGAATAGAAGTAACTGTAATAGTAGTATATACTGTATATTAGCAGCTGTTATTATAGTAGTAATTTTTGTAATAGTTATAGGAGTAATAGCACGAGTTATAGTAATCATAGCTATACTAGGTATCATATTTATTGTACTAGTGGCAGTAGTAGCTATGGTTATACTACATAGTTATATTAATTATAGCAATAACAGCAATAGCAGTAAAAGTAGTCTTAGTTGTAGTTATAGTAGTAATTCTTATACTAGTTATAGTAGTTATATTAGTAGTAGTAGCACTAGGTATAGTGTTTATAGTTACACTAGCTTTACTAATTATGGTTGTAGAAGTTACAGTAAAAGTTCTCCTAGTTAAAGTAGCAGTAGTTATAATAGTTATACTAGTGAACGTAGTAGTTGTGCGTTATTCTGTTAGTTAGTTCGTCACGGAAGGGCTTGGATTAGATTAGTTTTGTCTTTAAAAAAAGGGTTGCAGTTTGTCTCGACCAATCAGAGGATTCAGGGCGGGTCTTGCACCTCTGCAGTTCTAGAGTGTTGAACTCCTGGTTGATCTTTTCATTTCATTTAAAGACTCTGTCAAACAACAAAGTTGATGAAACCAGGGTTGGTTGTCTCATTATAACAATACTTTGAGGTGAGACAAAGAACATAACAGTGTGATAGATAATGAGCCTGGTGAACTCTCTGTCACTAAACTCTGTTGAAGCAGAAATCTGAATGAATCTCATTTACATCAATACTTACCGTCTAGACAGAAACTTTTAACTTCTGTTCAGATTGTGGGGCTGGGAGGGTGTGAGTTTGTTTCACTTCATGAGTTCTATTTTCCTGCTGTAATAAACATAAGGTGGACAGAGGTAGACAGATAGGTGGAGCTGTAGAAGCACAAATGAGCAGCAGCAGCAGCAATGAGACGGAAGCGCTGGAGTCATGTTAAAAATAGCATTCATTTAGATCAAATAAAAAAAAACTCTTTTATTGTGATCTTTTCTGTGGCTAAATTAGGTTCCGCGTCTGTCCCGCTTTGATTGGTCTGCCAGGCCTGGTGTCCGTTTATTGAGATGGAGAGTGTTCCCTGAGTGCCGTAATGAAGCATTTTATGATTCATTATCCCACCGCTGATTTCAGCTGCCAAGTCTGCAAACTTTCTAATTAGCTCAGGTCAAACATTCGCACAGTTTTCTTCTAATTATCATTGCTTATTATTGGATGGACACTGGCACAGAGGCACAGGGGAATGAATTAATGAGGGCGGTGTCAGCCATGCAGAAACAAGTGTGAGGAGGAGGGAGGAGGCTGCTAATGTTGAAAGAAAAAAGAAATCACTGAGCAATACTAATATATTTTACTTTAATACATAATAGTACTTTATTAATCCCTGGGGAAAATTCTCTGGGAAATGAAGGATATATAAGGCTAGATGATTTGTAGTATTTTATGTTTTAAATGTCTATTTTTGTTGGGTTAGTATGGGATCAATCAAGTCTAATATGATAATATGTTATTTTCCTTGTTATTGATGGTCGCCCTGCAAGGCCCAGGGCGGTCATTTTAATCAATAATTTCACATGAAAACACTACAACTCTACGACCCTTCCTAATTGTACTTACAAATATCTTTATTTATTACATGTGTTTTTTTCAATGTTTTAGACTAAAAAAAAAGATATATATAAAATATAATTGATTCTACTCAGTCAGAACAGCAGTGAGCGTCATTGTTTGGTTGCTATAGTGACATTTATTTCCTTTCTGAGCTATGGCGTCAGTAGGGGAGTGTCTTAGTGTCCTATTCTGAACAAAATGGAGGGAGAAGGCTAAATCTGACTGTTGTCTTCTGTCAGAACTGTCGGCCTGACGAGACGAGACAGGCATCGATTTTAGAGGAGGAGACAAGGATTCTGTGAAACAACGTAGATTGGCCGGTAAACTGAGAGCTTTGCTATTTGGCTAAGATCTTTATAGTAAGTAACAGACCCATATAGTAAGTCTTGGGATTACTGCGGTTGCTGCCCTGACCCTATCACTCATCCTTCCTTCCAAAGATCAGAAAAAAATTATATATATTATTCCAAGACAAGGCAGGAGAAAAACTCTAGGGAATCTGAGAAGTCCTTTCCCATTAAATATTAAAATGAAATGTTTTGCGTGCAGCAAGAACTCCAGCTGACAAAGTTACGTTGTCAGTTAGCTATTGTCGCTTGGCACAGTCAGAATCTTGGTTGTCAAGGCAGTGCTAGCTGTGTGTGCAGATGAAAAAGCACAGCTCCGGTAATTTGCATGAAGTGATTATCTTGGTAACCCGCCCAAACACACATGCACTCACAAGATATCACTGTTTCAACTTCCTGTTTACCTCCCTTTAATAGGCCCAGACATCCAGATTTGAAAATGTAACTAAAGAACAGTTGTGTTTTTATTTGGATAATATGTTATGCATCTAGAATACATCCACATGGTTAACATTAGTCCTGAAAGAGTGGACATTTTAACTTGTGGCTGTAATGCGTAAGCAAGGTTTATTTGTTTCTGCTTCTGAAAAAATACTTTTTTCTTTATTTTCTGAAAAGATATGACTTACTCTTTCAAGTCAAGATATTCCAGTTAAATTAGGTCAGAATCAAGGCTGGATTAAAAGAATGGGCTAAAGGCGCATAAGCCCCAGGCGTTGCCACCAGGTTCCTGATGTCGGAAGTGACAAAAATTAGAAGCTGTAGTAGTCAACTAATTTTTCTCTACTTCAAACACTCGAAAACCTTCCCAGTCGCTCTTTTAAGGGTGTTAGGTAGATATTGAAGGTGTTCACCATGCAGCTCGTGTTCTGACTAAAACTAGGCAGAGAGATCATATCTCTCCGGTCCTCGCCTCTCTTCATTGGCTCCCGGTTCATTTTAGAATTCAATTTAAAGTCCTTCTGCTTACCATATCGGCCCACTAGAACTCTTCGTTCTCTAAGAGCTGGTCTTCTTGTGGTTCCATGAATCTCAAAACCTGTCCTGGGTGAGGATCCCCTCCACTGTCGATCACCCTGAGGTTTCTTCCTTTTTCTTCCCTTTCTGGGTGTTTGGGAGTTGTTCCTTAGCCAGTGTGAGGATCTATAAGGGCAGGGGCTATCTCTATATATTCTTTTTTAGTCTTGTTTTCATGCATGCATGCTTGTTTGTTAAGTGCCTTGAGATAACAGTTGTTATGATCTGGCACTATAAACAAATAAAAGTTGAAGTTGAAGTTGAAAAATGTGCTTTCACATTCAAATAGGAAGATATTATAGATGTGTAACACTTGTGAGTTCAATGGACCATGACACAGTGGTACGGATTGCAACACACTTTTATTGCCTTTTCAAAAGTCTCTTAGAATGTCTTTTTAATCCACCGATCCTCGACCTTTCTGTGGGTCACAGACTCAATGTGAGATCTCCTGTCTGCACTAATACCTCGGGTATCTCTTGCGGTGTAAGGCGACCCTCTTGCGGTCCCGGCTCCTATTAATATAAGGAAAGTTTTGATTCATATAATTGCGTTCACCTGCGCCCGGTGCAGCACAGCCTCACCACTCGTCCTCTCACCATGCTGCAGCAGAGAAGGTCCACCACCGCAATCTGTCGGAGAGTGAAAGGGCGTCCCAGGAGGTAATACCGCAGGGCGCCGACTGGTCATCTGATGACCAAGTCCTCTTTCTCTATTGTACTGTATCGACTCTCATGGTCAGACAGCTTCCGGCTAATGTAAACAATGGGTCAGTGCCTTGTGTCCAACGTGTCTGCAGCACAAAAGGTATAGAAAAGTTAGGTGTAAACAACAGTGGCTTACCACAGAGAGCCCCTTTCAGCTGCTCAAACACCTTCTTACACTGCTTCGTCCACTGGACCGAATCTGAGGCACTCTCACGGGTCAGATCCATCGAAGGGCTGGCCAAGTCAATGAACTGTAGTATTAAAATGCTGGTAATACCCCTCTAGCCCCAAGAACTGTATACCCTCTATTCTAGACTTGGGACGTGGACAGGACGCGATGCACCTGACCCCACCCCAAGCTGTGTCCCAGATACTGTACCTCCCGCTGGCCAACTGCACTGGGTTGGCCGTGAGCCCCGTCTGCCTCAAGGACTGTAACACCGCTGTTAAGTGCGGCATGTGTTCCGCCCAGCTGCCACTATGGATGATGACATCACATAAATACGTGGCCGTGCGGGCAGCATGTGGGCTTAGCACTCTGTCCATGAGGCTTTGGAAGGTGGCTGGGGGCAAAAAACAACCCGGACGGAAGTGTAACAAACTGGTACAAATCGCACGGAGTGGAGAAGGTTATTTTCTCCCTAGATTCTGCCGAAAAGAGAATCTGCCAGTAACGTTTTGTCAAATCCAGAGTCGAAAGAATTGAGTTGTGCCAAACCGATCCAAGAGTTTGTCAACCCAGGCATTGGATAAGCATCAAAACGTGAAACATCATTAACCTTTCTGTAATCTACACAGAATCAAACAGACCCATCTTATTTACCCACCAACATTGTGTTTGTGCATCGGAGACGGTATGGCGGTAAACGCACCGTCAGACCAAGCTGTGTTTCTTGGTGAGAACCTTGAATCAGGTTCTCATGAATCAGAGGATGCTGACAGCCTCAATTCACGATCGCCTAATATACAGGCTTTGGGTTAATGTGGTAGGCTCGGCCCAGACCTGGGGATCTTGAGTTATCAGTCGATGTGTTTGTGCATAGGATGACGTGAGATTCACCATCAAGCAGGGTTGCTATGTGATGTGCTCTATGAGTGTGGTGCGCCTAGCACCTCTTCCGCTACCGCACTGAGCTCATCCTCCTTCTACAACGTCGAGGCCATCACTTCCAACTCAACCATGCCTTTTACAGATTTAAAAAAAATCCATGTGCCCCGCACCTGACTGAACACTCCACCTTTTAATCAACATGACTCACTTGCCATGTGATCACGAAGGGTCCTTGCCACTCGATGAGCAGATTGGATGCTGAGCATGGGAGGAGCACCAGGACACCAGGTCCTGGCGTAAAGGGACTTTGCTTAGCCCCACTGTTAGACAGGCGCTGGTGACTATCCTGAGCCCTGAGCTATTCACCTGTGATTCTAGCCCGAGTGCGCTAAGGTCCAGAACATATTGCGCTTCGACCTTCCTCCCAGCTTTATTTCATTGGGTCCAAGACACCCCTCGGCTTTCTGCTGTATAAAAATACAAATGGTGAAAAAGCAGTAATGGCCCTCCCGAACTGGACTGCACTCCTGAATGGCTTTTATTATCCTTTATTATAGATTCCAACGTCTTACTCAGCCACTCCACCAGCCTGTCAGTCTGAAGGTTGTAGACGCTGGTCCGAATAGACTTGAGTAATCCGTACAATTCTGGTCTGTCAGGATCCCTTAAGAGATCCTGCCAGACCAGGGAACATTGTTTATGTCACGGAACGCCCGTAGGATGATCCGGAAAAGCGATTCAGCAACACTCCTCGCAGAAATGGTGCGCATTGTGGCTTCCGGATATGTTGGGGCATAATTTATTACCATCATGACGACCCTGTAAACTGCTGTGCCACGCCACGATTGCCTGTTTATACATTCGAACAGAACCTCCCGCAGTGGTACACAAGGTTTAGCGGCTAGTTTTAACTGGCATTTTGGGCATTACACACAAAAGCGGCACATATCTCCCTGGGTGCCAGGCCAGTAAAACCGATAAGCTGTGCTATCTAGCATTATCTGGCAGCCCATGTGCTCTGGGTTCCTTCCACTCGGAGCATCAATGTTATTAAGGAGTTTTGTTTTGCCCAGAGCTTGGGGCTCACATTGCACAGTGGTGGTAGACCAGGGCACTGTCCCTCTCTGACCACCGCCTGCAGGCTGTATTGCCAATGGTTCCCCCAAAGGATTCTTAGACCACTATGGTCTGCAGCAACCGGGACTCCCCTCCTGACAACCCCAGCTGCAGCCACCTGGCAGTCGAATCCTGCAGCTGCTGGGCATAAGTGAAGGGCTGAAACCAGGCAATTCAAAACCAACTTTCTGATATCCGGGTAAATCCACCTTGCGGCAGGGCAAGTGCTGCAGTCTGGGCGTCTCCAGAGAGCAGAGCTAAAATCCTCCTTCAGCCAGCTGCACGTCACTGCAGTGGTGGCAAAAGCGTCCGGGAATATCTGCAGGTCATTTGCTGGATTCATTTCTGTTGGGCCATCCCTGCTAGTTACTGAACCATCTGGATCAACTGCTGGACTAGGGCCCCCGTCTACATTTCTAGTTCTGCCAGCTGTCTATAGTGAGCGACCACCCGATCTTGGTGCATGGGGCCAACTTCTCCCAGCATCCTCCCCAGTGCCTCGATCTACTGTTCACCCATTTTCAGCGATGTTGTTGGGCACCAAATGTAGTAGTTTTGTGGGATCTCCGGACAAAGGCACACTGGCAGCGGTACAGTTTAAGTGTCTTTGATTGTTTAATACAGAGAGATGCAGTGCCACACTGCACCCACACCATCTCCCTTTCATAATTTCCAGTCACTGTCTCTGTCTGTCTCCATACCCACTGGCTCCTCAGCAAACTTAATCTCTCTGGTTAGTAGCCTCCTTCATCGTGGTCCCAGCTTCTACTGATATAAGGAGAGGTCTGATTAACACAATTGCTGTCTCCTGCGTCTGGTGCTACATCCCCCCTTACCTGCTCTCCCCACCACTTACTCACAGCCCCGCCATCACAGCCTTGCTCATATGGCTTGCACGCGTGCAGGTTCCTGGGATGGACACAGAGCTGTAGGATCAACTCAAAGGCTAATTACTGGCAACAATGCTACAAAAAATTGTAATAGGAATAAGTCTGAGATCCCTAGGAATAGCTAGTCACATGATTTTTTATTGTTGACCTCCGTGTTGTTTGAGCTTTTTTGATGCTATGAAGACATGTATTCACTGAGGTTTTCTCCATGTTCAATACTGGTAAATGCCTTTATGTTGTATATTTTTGTATAATCTCTCTTGACTTGAGGCATGTGGGTTGAGGCTTTTAAAATGTAGGCCATTTTGCCAATTTGCTTTAAATTGTTA
The DNA here is from genome assembly GCA_016785265.1 of Paraplagusia blochii. Taxonomy (NCBI): domain Eukaryota; kingdom Metazoa; phylum Chordata; class Actinopteri; order Pleuronectiformes; family Cynoglossidae; genus Paraplagusia; species Paraplagusia blochii. The sequence goes on from JAFBJS010057582.1 coordinate 84,806, forward strand.
GCATGATAGATTGGTTCTCTGGACTTCTGTATGCATCAGTGTTTTTGCACCTGCCGTAATCGGGACATGAAATGAAAGGCCTCGTTCTGGTTATTAGCCCCAGGCCTCAGAAAGTGTTATTTTGGCCCTGGCCCTGTTCAGAGTGAAAGCTTACATTTAAAAAAAGTTATTTCTTTCTGAATGCAGCATCTTTGATATGATGATGAGACTAGAACTCTAACCTTGAACGCCTTACAAAGAAGCTGTGACCTAGTGAAGGGTTTCTGTCATTCACCTGCACAGACAGAGTCAACTTCACTCACCAGTGGGCTCAGAGATTACATCGTCTTTGTTTGTTAATTATGCTCCCATTTAATTAGAAAATCAACTTTCTTTAACGCACACAGCCGTGGGATATTTTTAGCATGGTTTTCTTTTCTGCAGCATCCACTGCGCATGTCAAGTAGGAAAACCGATGACTTTTTAATCTGGCTTAGAATCATATTCTCAAACCTTAGTTCAAATCTTATCTTATTTATTTATATTTATTTATTTATTTCTCTTGATGCCTTAATACTTTATGCTGAGAAAAAAAAAACTGTGAATCACTATATTTTCCTAACAAAGGTTGCAATTTGACTTCTCTTTGTGGGCGTGCAAGCTGCTGCCAGGTTCTGTTGCTGCTGTTTTCTCAGCAGGATAAAGGTTTTAGGTTCAGATTCTTTTAAAACTCACCACAGCCAGGAAATAGCCCTGGAGCAGGTGGACAGAAAAAAAGGAAGAAATAAAGGTGAAGGAGAGGAATCAGGAGTGTTGTGGTATAGGGAGCTGAGCTCAAGAAAGACATCCTGATTAATACATTTGTGTGCTGTTGTTGGATTATTGGTATAGAAAAAACTATTAATGTTTACGGTTTGATACAATACCAGCGATGACGCCACTGACATCTTTTGTCCAGTTCTATTGTCCGAATCTCTTGTTTAGGTCTGTTCTATTTGTTATCAAATGTCTCTTATCCCTGTGTGGTGTTCAGGTCAGTTGTCCAGATCTGTTCTCCAGATCTGCTCACCAACGTCTGTTCTCTAGAGTCTGCTGTTAGTTCTGTTATCCAGGTTAGTTGTCTAGGTCTCTTATCCAGGTTTAGTGTTCAGGTCTGTTCTCCAGATAGTTCAGTGTCATCAGCTGGTCTTCTTCTTAGTTTCTTTCTTCTTCTGACAGTCAACCACTCCTTACAAGATAGAGTTCCTTGCCATCTTTCAGTCTCAAAGAAGGACACCAGTTGAACCAATCTTTTTACTTCACTTTTATTTGTTAAGCATTGCTTTGCTGTCAAAGCCACCCAAGAATAGAGTTGTTAAATATATATGTCCATTATTACTATGATGTGATGGTTGATAATATTTAGAGCTGCAATCCCCTACCTAGTACAGCCATGACTGCCGATGAAGGATCATTGACAATCAGAATTTTTTAGGGTAATTCAATTCAGGTAAGGGTGGAAACAGTGTGGGAGAGAGTCATGAAGGGGAGATTTATGTGGAAATATGATAAGAACTTTCTCAACTCTGATTAGATTAATTTTTTCCCATCTCATGGTCTCTGAACATTTTCACTGTACCCTGGCGCCAAATTACCTACAGACCAGAACCACACCATGAACCAGGGGTTGGGGACCCCTGCTTTAAAGGGCAGATCCATTTGCACAGTTACTTAACACAAGTATATCATGGTGAATAATGTGTGTGTGTGAAGGGTTGGTGGGGACGATGAAGATGTAGGTGCCAGTTGACGGACATTGCAGAATGATCTCACACCAGGACGCTCCATAAATCACAGTCATAATTGTTTCTCTACTTGGTGTGCAGTCCTGCTCCATAAAGGGGCAAAGCCAAGGGTGTTCTGGGAGACGGGGGAGCAGCGCGCTGATAAATTACCTTTTAAAGATATCACAGAAAGACACGTTTCTTGTGAACGATGAGCCTAACGCGGTGCTCGGAGCCTGTGTCTGCCGCTGGACATATTTCTAACCCTAGGGAAATTTGTCTTTTTATCAAATGTCCTGAGAAGTCATAGCAGATCCTAACAGAATAAATCACAGAGAATTAGTCTGCTGCTCCCTCTCAGATTACCTGCAGATGTGTTTCCCTGCTAAAACTAATGCGTGTGTGTTTACTCACAGCTGAAGGATGAAGACTGACCAGCAACTGATCTGAATAAAAAACATGCCACGCCACCAGAGACATTACAAACGCAAAGTCATTCTGAAAACAGATCAGACACGACGGTTGACATCGGCAGTAAATTCCTACACCCGCAGCGATGCCACTTATAATCTGCCTCACAAGTCGAGCCAGAGCAGGTTCAAATTCAAAGATTTTGGGATAGACGCTTGAGATGGATTTTTTTTTCCTTTTTTTACCGAGGCGGAGGGATGTCTGTGTGCCCTTGGCCTGTCTGGGACAGCTATCATTACATACCTAGTGCTTCTTCAGATAAGTGCAACCCAGACTTCACAGGACACCGGCCGCCCCCACCGCCTGTGGCTTTGATAACTCCTGCTCAAAGGATAATACATTTACACATTAATCGGCTGGATCTGTAACCGCCGAGGACTGCCTGACCCAAGAGAAATTGAAATGCAGAGTTTGTGTATCTGCTAATCTTCGGGATGCACACCCAGCTCTCCCACCGCTCAAATGCAGCACTTAGGACACTCAGGACAAAAGTGAAATGGACTTTAAAAATTATTTGACCTAATGATTGGAAAAGGGAAAGGAAAGCAAACTCCTTGTCATTGTGACTTTGTGATTCACACCACTGCACACAACAAAATGCAACCTCTGTATTTAATCCATCACCAAAGTGAACAGTGGTCAGCTTTGAGCGCCCAGGGAGCTGTGAGTGGGGACGGTGCCATGCTCAGTGGACCTCAGTGGTAACTTGGCGGTCCGCTTCCTGAACCATTATGCCACCAACTGATTGATGATGATGAACCAGATTGTCTGTTTGAACTGATGTTCACCTTTTTTCTAGAGGTATCCAATAATATGAGTCTGCCGACATAATCCGTTAAAAAAAAGGAAACATTTTTCCTCTCAAATCTAAACTCCTAATTGCAGCAGAACCGCATCCCAAAGTCTGTGCCGCAAACTTTCTTCAGAAGTGAGTCATCAAATAAAATCATCTTCAAATTGCTTTATGGCGGTGCTAAAGCCGCAGCTGTTGTTGGCCGCACAAAGTCAATGTTTTTTACTAGCGACTTGTTGGCGTTGACAGGGAGTATGTGACGTGTACGTAAACACTAACACCTAGCAGCTGCCACTCGGCGCTCACATCTTCAATTCAGCCGTTTTCACTTTAACAGTTAAAGTTTGATGTTTGTTCACGGCCTTGTGGGCAACAAATCTCTCTCTCAGGCTGTGAACGCAGTCTCGCATTCATATTTGCATTCCTTTTCATCAGTCGGCCCTCCCCCTTTTTTACTCTTTTATTTTTCCTCCCATCTGTCAGGCTAAGTTTATCCTCATACACATTCCTATTTCTTTCATTTTAAAACAAACATTTCCAAGTGCTCCCTCCGGTGAGAAGCCCAGCTGTAATTGGGCTTTCATACGTCCATATCCTCCAGACAGTATTTAGCTACTTTTATAGCATTGTTGTGTGAACGCAGTCTCGCATTCATATTTGCATTCCTTTTCATCAGTCGGCCCTCCCCCTTTTTTACTCTTTTATTTTTCCTCCCATCTGTCAGGCTAAGTTTATCCTCATACACATTCCTATTTCTTTCATTTTAAAACAAACATTTCCAAGTGCTCCCTCCGGTGAGAAGCCCAGCTGTAATTGGGCTTTCATACGTCCATATCCTCCAGCCAGTATTTAGCTACTTTTATAGCATTGTTGCAAACGTCTGTCCCTGAAAATGAAGCGTGAACGTTGCATTAGCGCAGTGGGGGGAAGGGAGAAAAGGTTCGGGAGGGGGGGGGGGGGGGGGGGGGGGGGGGGGGGGGGATTGGATAATGATCATTTATTTGTGTTTAATTCAGATGCATGGGTCAAGAAGAGGCGAGCAGCAGCAGCCTTCACATCTCACACACATATTCACTCTGTAATTTATAAGTGGTTTCTTTTTTTTTCAAGATCATAATTTAAACAAAAAAGAAAAGGAGATTAGGAATAAAATTTCTGGGGGAATTTAAAGAATAAGATAAACTCTTATTTCCCGTGTTGGAACGATTTATGCTGAATTGTCCTTCGTCCAAGACTTGTACCAAAGTGATCATTCATTATCATTAATGAATGTTACATAAAATCATAATTGAATGTTTTTAACCATCTTCGGATCTTTCTTTTTAATGGGAACATGATTCCAGTCCAGACCTTCACTTTGACCCACAGTTAATGTCTCTGTTGTTGGTGTGAAATGCCAATGTTCTCCCTTCTGAGCAAGATGAAATCTTAGTTAAAGGGTTGGCTTCCAGTGTTCGTACCACCTAGAGGAAGATTTGGTGGTGCAGTGTGATTTGGGTGGCAGTAATGGACAGTGTTGGGCAAGTTACTTAAAAAAAATTATTTGCGTTAGTCCCAACACCGGTCATGGAGACTGCTGCTCATGTGACTAAGGAATATCAGGTGAAAATGGATGGCTGGATGGAAGATCTCAGTCTGTTGAACCGTGTTGTAGGGGTGTTGGGACTGATGTCAAAATTCAGAAAATGTTTTTGTTCTTACCATAAATGTTCTCTCTGCCTCAGATTAATTCTATATTAACGTGACATCTGTTATTTTGCTGCTGTAAAAGAGTTTAGAGTGGGTTGCCTTCTTTGTTTGCTGCGAGTGTCACACAACCTTTCTCAAGGTCATCTCTGTTTCCTCATCGGAGCCCCTAAGATATTTGATGCTGTGAATTCTCCTGCTGCTTCAGTGGGTAAAAGAAGAAATATAAATGAAGCAACCTGGTTGAATGATCAGAGAAGTTTGTTTCTACTTCCTTTGAACTTAGTGAAAAATGTTATCTGACTATATTACAACAAGAAACTCTCAACCTTTTAATGATACGCCATTATTCACTTTTAAATATATAAATAACCTAAAAAATAATTGAAATGTTCCATCGATATAAACCTGAGAGTTTTATTAGACTGATAGGTTTAATCACTATATAAAACCTGAACGACTTCAACATAAACAGAGAATATTTACCACGTTCTGCTGTGAGAAGATTTGACAGCAATAAAACACTTTGGTTCATTTAAGAATGAAAAGAATGGCCCAAAAATCCGTTCACTGCTTCACAGTCAAGGCTTATGTTAATACCAGCCGTCCTGGTGTTGTGTGTTCATGCAGTTGTTATGTTGTTGTTGTAATTCATATTGTAATAATGTTTATTATGAAAAGCTCCTGAACAGATTTATAGACTTCTTTTTTAAGCGTTTTAGTGTACCTCATCAAGGCTAACTGTGGAGTGCTCTGTTCTTCTTCTCTTGTTTCCTTCTAGCTCCAGTCATCCTGAATGAGTTGAACTGGACCCAGGCCTTGGAGAGGGTCTTCATCGAGAACCGCCGCGAGGACAGCTCTCTGCGGTGGCAGGTGTTTGGCAGCGCCACTGGAGTGACACGGTACTACCCAGGTATGCTGCAGGTCACACTGTTGACACCGCAAAAAGCCTGTCTACGTTAAAGTCTAGGTGACCTCCGGGGCTCCTGGGCTGCAGCAGAACGTTAACCGTGTCTTATCAGATAGTTTTTCTGGAAGATCAGCGCAGGAAAATGAAGCGATGATTGCTTTGATCTTATCTGATGGGAAAATATCCCGCAGTAAACTTTCAACTAATAACCTGTATCCTTCTACTCAGCCACTCCATGGAGGGCACCCAACAAGATCGACCTGTACGATGTGCGCAGGAGGCCATGGTGAGTACCAACGTGTGGTTCCAGAGCTAAGATGAAACTTGTTGATGTCTATAAAGATTCTACTTCATACACGTCTGGTCTGTCTATAAACAATCAGGAAGTCAGGAAAACACTTGATTAGCAAACAAACTTAAGAAGATAGAGGCGGTTTATGGATATAGGAGGACAGGGGAGTGCTGGGACCACAGTTACTCTGTCATGGGTGATTCTTCAAGAGTTTCTCCCCTGTTTTGGTAGTTCCTGGTAGATCAGTCTACCATGAAATGACCCATTATAAAGAGCTGGATGTAGATCTCTTTGTGTGGGTGTGGGGACAAATAGACAGCGTTCCCATGACGTGACGAGACTTGTCGATCCAACATGATCAGATCAGAACACTTATCCGAGTATGTCATTATGTCTGAGCAGAGCCATTAAAACTCCATAGGGTCGCAGCAGCTATGGGTAGTCAGTGTTGCAAAACGGTGTGCCCATATACGCTGATTGAAGGCAAGGCATGGTGCTGCATTCTGGAACATCTTTAGAGGTTTCCCAGCAAAGGCTGGGAGGCTTGTTGAAAGGGAGTTGCAGTAGTTTAGGTGGAAGATAACTACACTCTGTGCCAGTAGCTAATCTCTGACAGTCTGCTGGTCATTCATCATGACGAACAAGTTTCTTGTTATTTGGTTGGAGCCAGAGATAAGTCAATATAAAAGAGACCTTCTCTCCAAGGTCTATTGTACAGAAATTTCAATTGTACCAGCTGGATTTCTTCTTTGAAAATGTTTGGTTCCCCAACTTGATCAGTTTCTGGTAGTGTTTGGTTCCTTTAGTGCCTTTGGTTTTCCACATTGTTGTAATAAATTAATCCAGAAACCTAAGTCCCCCAATTCCCTTTCTATTTGATCCAACTCAATATCTGGAAAACATACCTTATTGAATAAGACAGGTGGCTGGTGTGCAGTGTCCGTAGCTGGAGGATAGTTGTCTCTCCCTGAACTTGTGTTCAACCTTACTGCACAGATGTGTACCATGTCTTTCTCACACTGTCAGGGAGATCTACAGCCAACCCTCTTGACCGAGACCCTCCATAATAGATGAGCCATTGACTTCCTGCAGTCCCACAGTTTCGTTAATAATTTTAATCCTTTATTTTCTAAATCCTGTCATTCTGAACATTGCTGCTCTGTGTTTTGTCATTGTCCAGTGTAGATACACAGCACACCCTGCAGCCTACAGCTAAGTAGATAATGTTTAATAGATTGAGGTTAGCACATTCCTCACCTCTGGTTATCTCGGTGAGTGATAATGTAAAATGCACTCAGTTGCAAGGACAAAGAGAGATATGGAACAATGTTTCTGTTTTTAACTGGCTGCCACCGCTGCCCGTGAAGCCACCACACCAAGGAGCTCTCATCTTCAGAACAACTCTCAGCCAACTCTCAGCCGTCCACTCTCTGCCCATCCACAGTCAACCCACTGTCACATCAGCTTTGTGCTGGCCCTGCCTGTTGCCTGGTTACAGATTAGGATGAAGTGGACATAATCACGTCAGCGACGTTGATTCAACCCGACCCCCATCTATGTCTATTTCTGACTTCAGATCAGCCTGAGTGGCTGTTTGAGGTCAGGGGAAGTCAATGTCTAGCTCAAACCAAACAAACAACAAAGCGCCGTTAGCCTAATAGACTAATTTAACAATAAAAGTAAATGTATGTCCAGAAACAAATGTATGTCAACAGCAGGAGTTACAGACAGAGGTTCAATCAGTTCAGGGAGGGCAGAGTTCCCAGACTATTGGCTCTACTAAATTTTTTTTTTTCCTTTCTGTTTCTTAACAAATGCTTAATTCTAAAAAGAATATTTTTGTTAATTTACACAACAGCTCACAAACACCTCACTTTCAGGAAATGCTGCTGTTATCTTATTGTCTATGGATTTAACACATATACCTCGTGGCTGTTAGAAAAGTCAAAGAACTTACAGTAATTGTTCCACTGGAGTCACTAAACATTTAATTTTATAACATCAATCAAATAGCTTTTTTACTTCTAGTGAGTGCTGGTGCAAAGCCCAGTAGAGCAGTTCTTAAGCATTACAGGAGTGATAGCATTTAGCTAACTGCGCTTACATTTTATCTTTATTTGTGTTTAATTTCCTGACCCATAGAGGAGCTGATAGCGAATCGTTGCTGTTTTTTATATGTTAGAGTAAATAAAGAGTTAATTATTTAATTTGGTGAGAAATCACTGGTCGATCTGTGCAGGGAGTTTACAACCAGCTCTCCAGTCAGTGCTGTTCACTCAACACCTTGACGTATCTGTAATCATCAACCTAACGAGGTGTTCCCTGACAAGTTAATTATGTTAAAACCCATTGGTGTCTTCCCAGCGCTGCACCATCGCAACAGGAAGCACAATAAACATGAAATGCTGGAAAACAAGAGCTGCCGTGTCGGAGTAGGACTGGCCGGTCTCCTGTCTGCGATCTGCCGACTTCATCATCCCTTAATTCTGCTACACATGTTCGGAATGGGTGCTGTAACCACAGACAAGGGTACATAGATTGGGGTGGCAGGAGATTAGAGGGTCTGCTGTATCATTTTAATGCAAGGTTAGACTGAGGTGGAAAGCTGTTCCTTGTTCCTCGCTGCTTAAACACTGTCGTCACTGTCATTTCTGTCAAGACTCTTCTCCCTGTCACAGCCCCTTCACATTTCCTGTAGCCTGTTGCTAAGCAACTCGTGTCCGGCTGCACTGAGTGGCAATGGGGTGGGGTTGGGGTGTCACGATGTGTCAGGTCAGACTCCTGTGATTATACACTAACGCGCTGTCTCCCCTGATTCTCTGGAGAGGGCCAACCAGGCATGTAACGGCAGTGAGGTAAACTTGTCACTAGTGCTCACGGAGGTGGAATTGTTGCCACTGTCCAACACAGTAAACAACAACAGCGAGAGCACAAAATGGAACAACCCCAAAAAAGTAACTTGTGAACCAGAGTTGTGTTTTTTGTACAGAAACAGATTTTTTTACAAAACGCAGACAGCTTTTTACCAAGTGAATTGGTAGAAATTCGAGGTTCCAAAAAGCAGGAAAGATTGGAGGACCAGTTATGTACTGTTTTGTGCTGTTGTCACGGCAAATCAGAAGAGGAATTTGGCACACAAATTCACTGGGACCATAGGAGCTTTTATTTAAACTTTCCCCAAATTAACAATGCCTGCAAGCTACTCTCCTTTGGGTGACATTCTCCATATTATAATTAATTTGTGGATTCTGTAGATCCGAAAGAAAACATTTGTTCCATAAACACCAATTACAATCATACTAAAGAGTAGTGGACTTTCTTTCCATTAGAGGTCACCACTTCCTCACTACTACTCACGAGGGTGGTTAGTATGAATAAAATCAAACTAAATTAACTTGGCTGAAGGGACCAGTTGATAGTTTAGTTAGGCTCCCCCACTCAGTGTGTAATCTTGGGCCAAATAGATGGAAAGTGAACGTGGCCCAAATGTGGCCCACAAACTTGTTTTTGTGGCCCATTGGAAGCATTTTAAAAATGTTTGCCTTGTAATAAAGTACTGCAGATTTTCTTTACCTGATAAATTCATCACTTTATATTATAACACAGTACTTTAAGGAAAATGGCTGCTGTGGTTTCCTAAATTCCCCTCCTGAATAAAGGAATAAAGAATGTGCAACTATCTTAGACCAAACATCATGACATTGTACAAAATGTTATATTTGTTTCTTTAAAAAATTGTCATTGTCTTATTTGTGTTCTGATTTTACTTGTATTTATAACTAAGGACAATGGGGTTGCAGTTTCAACACTGATGACTCTCTCTCCTCTGCCTTCATTAATCAGTCAAAATATTGATCTGGTTGACTTAGGTAACTGTTTCAAATTGGTCGAACTATGATTATTAACATTTATCTGTTTTATGGTCTGTTCTTGTTACTGGGGTACAGGGGAGAGGGAGAGAGAAAACCATCGACAGGTGTAGAGCAGCGTCAGCCAAGCGTTACAGAGATCCCATTACCTCCCAGGTTCACCACAGCAGGCAGGCTGCATCGAGTATTGATTTTTTTTTAAGTCTTTGTAAATAGTTAGACGTTGGGGGTAAACTCAAGCTGAGCCCCCACCCTAAAACATGCTCCAAATATTTTAAGCCCTTAAATTTCAGGTCATCCATATCTTCTATTACCTTCACTGTATGATACAAAGAAGCTGGATTAACAAACAGCTTTTTGGCCCAGCCAAAAAAAGTTGAGGCTTTATGGCAGGCATGGGCCTTAGGCCGGATGTGGTCCACCAACGTTGTCCAAAATAAATAACGAATTTATATTAGTTATTATTGTTATATTAATTCAATATAATTTTGCTTAGATATTAAGGATTTTAGGTTTTATGTATGTATGTATATATGTATGCCATTTATTTTTGTTCAAACGAACGATACAACTTTCTGCTCTGGACTCAGCCCCGTGCCCAATTTTAGGACCAATTGTGGCCCGCCAGTTAAAAAGCCCATGTCTGATCTGTGCGGACAAGAAGTTCATACAAGTCTTCCACACCCCGATGGCGGCACTCTATTCTGTTTGTCCATTGGTTTTAAATTAGCGTTAATTATTCTGTCTTAAACTGGACTTAAACTTAAATTGGGCTGTTACTCAGCCATATGGAAAAAGGAGAGTCCAGCAGTTCGCATGGGTTCCATCAGAAGATAGAATATAGAAACCACACCACACAAAAATTTTTCTTTTTCTCCTGCAGGGGTCTCACGGCCTAAATGTTGATATCTTAATTTGATCTTTATTCACCGTCTCCGTCCACAAGAGGAGCAGTCCATAAAATAGAAATAAGTATATATATATATATATATATGTGTGTGTGTGTGTGTGTGTGTGTGTGTATGTATGTATATATAAATATATATGTAGGTATATATATACAGTATACTATATATGTACATATACTGTATATGTATACACATATACATATATATATACACACATATATAACTGTAGCAATACTGGAGCGTCAGTGGTTGATAATTCCTTCCATTAAAATCTACTCCTCAAGTCTCAGGTCAAGGTGCAGAAACGTAATCTCCTGGATGTTAGCCTGCAGCTGAGTTAATGTATTGATTTTACAGCGCTGTGCCGTGATAAAACCATTTCATGAATTTCAATGAGCTTCCTCTGCCACATTGCTGCCGCTGCTACAGCTGTTGCGACAGAGTAAAATACAATCACCACCAGCAAGAATATAGCATTGTGTTTACACCTCCTGTAACACATTCCTGCTGGATTACTGGAGGGGCGAAGGGTAGGTTGTTTGTGTGGGGTCCCACTGAATGTTCACATCGCCGCTGATGATCTTACAGCTACTGCTGCTACAGCTGCTGCTGCTGCTGCTGTTGCCGCTTTTACTGCTGCTGTCGATGTTACTACAGCTGCTGCTGCAGATGATGTTACTGCTGCCACTACTGATATTATTACTGCTTCTGCTTTAATCTACTCTCATCTGGACCTTCTCCTCCCTGCTCTGTCATTCCTCACTTCATCATACATGAAATACAGTACTTCCCAGCCACTGGGTCCTGGCCTGTTAGTGTGCCATAGAAAATGAAACATTCATTCATTCATCCTTCATTCATCACTTAATTGGGCCGAAAACTGTTATTTGTAGCATAATGTTTTTCTTTGCTTATAAAATCTTAAAGGGAGAGCAAAACTTTTGTTTCCACTAGGCGACAGCAGATGATAGCAGATGGCTATGTAAACTAAAAACCACTTTCTTCAATTCCTGTTTATCAGCATTTTCTTCAACTAAATAGGCTGAGATTCAATGCTGTACAAGTACTAATATATTTCATTGCAAGGACATTTTGTTAGGGATATTATCATATTATGTGATATTGGTAGAATCATTATCAGTTTTATTTTTGACAATGAAAATGAAAAACACAATGTCTGGCTTTTCAAATTTGAAAATTGATTTTTTTTTTTTCAAATTTAGCTATTTCCAAATTTGCTAGAATATCAGATAAGATCCAGACAGGTTTACCTAAGCTTTAGTAACATACAGTGGTATATAATGGTATTGATTGATAAAATAATTGATAAAAATTGGAAATAACGTGTCAGGACAAAATTGGTATTTCACACATTCATACCCTTTGTGAGGTTTCTTTATTTGTTCTCATGCTATAGCTCTACGATGTGAAACACTGACCTATAGAATCTAAATCTGATGTTTACATTAGATTCTCCCCCAGTAACGTGACAATTTCAGCAATAGTCGCAGTAGTCATAGCAGTAGCAGTAGTACAAAATGACTCGCCGAATCCTCTGTGGCACAGACTTGGCAGTGGTTTTAGTAGCAGCCAGTCCCATTTGTTTGTCACCTGGTCTTGGCACGAGGAGACTGAGTAATGACAGGGAACAAGCAGCATCAGTGGGCAGAAGCTGTAAGGTAATTACTGACTGCAATCCATGCAGAAACTGCACATCTGGAACTGCAAGTCAAGATGTGGAGAATTATACACTCAGTTCTGATGTCTATCTGTCAGAAATGTGGAGCTGCATATCAGCCTGCAGGCTAAAAATTTTTGACTTCATCCCAGGTCTCTCTGATCCTGATTTTCTCTCCCTGGGGTCACAAAGGAAATTCAGTTGTGCTTCAGGCAGTAGAAGAGATGCAGGGGAAAGGAGACTAGAGAAAATACAATAAAGACAATCTGCTAGGAGATCAGCCATGGAGTACAGCAGCCTCTAGAAGGACTGGGACTCTGCTCCATCGCTGTCTCAGATTCAACTGATGTTGATGTTTGTTTGTTTTTTTACATTTAAAATGACAGGACTGACCTATTGGGATGTAGAATTTGGAGGTCAAAAATCAACCTGTCCTGAGGCTGATTTACAGACAGACTTAACCACAGCAATAACATTTAGCCCTGACAACAACAAAAGCGGTTGGGTGTGTTGAAGTCCATTCTCCTCCATGTGAAATGTAGTGAGCAGAAAAGTTGGTCCCCAGTATATCTACAGTTAGTCTGAATTTGGTCTATATGGGTCTGCAGATTGTTTGAAGTCGGTCTGTAGTTGGTTTTCATATGGTCTACAATCATTTGTAGTCAGTCTACAGTCAGTCTGAAGGTGGTCTGAATTGATCTATAGTTGGTCTGCTCTCCATCTGAAGTTGGTCTGCAGTCAGTCTGAAATTGGTCTGCAGTTTGTCACCTCAGCTATTGTTGGGGGAAAAATGCTCGCGTCCCAATGTGCCCAAGTTATAATTGACATTGATAAACATTCCACCCTCCACATCTGCCACCCTACCCAATTGTGCTCCTCCCTGGCTCTCCACCTCCTACCCCTTCATTTTAATTTTAAATAATAAAATTGAGAATTGATAAACTGCTGGGTTTTTTTTCTTGTACCACATTCTTCCGTTCCAGACAGCGCTCAATTGTGGAGAGCGGCAGAACTCCTGCTTTGAAGTGGCATTCTTTAGGATTGGAAATAATTGCTTTTTTTTTCTTCCCTGCCCAACACCACCAGTGGCCTTCCCTCTCAGACACACATCCATTGTGGGCATGCTCCGTTGGTGGACCTCTGGTGAGGTAGAATCCTGGCCAAGACTCTGATCCATCTGGGAGTTTCTGGGCTGGTAGTCAACAGTGTGAGCACCGGGTTGTGTCTGAGAAAACAGATTTTAGCGGGCCAGGAAGTGAGCTGCAGGGTCACGGGTTATACTGCAGGAGGGCTGAGACGACAGGCTGCTGGCTGTGCTCCACTCTGGGTGATAATCAGCAGACAGAGACCTCGATGATTGGACAGCTACTACCTGCCTCTTCAGAATCTCGAAGAACTGCCATTAAAAACTCCACCGAGGGCACCATGTATGAACGTCTCTGACGTCCATCAATTGTAGCTCTCTTTGTATCAGAGCTAAATGTAAATTTAATTGCTTCTGGAGCTGTGTGTGTGTGCCTGGGGGGGTGCGGGTGGGGGGAGCGACTCTATCACAAAGCACAGACAGGCCTAACCAGGGACCTGGTCCTTATAGACCACCAGGCTGAACGCGAGGTCTAGACTGGACCATAGCTCTATCAGCACCATGGACAGCTTCGTCTTTCTGCTGCAACATTCTACAGATATCACTATGATATATATCATATATGATATATGTTTATTTGTTTTATATGTAAGTTTATACACGTAAAGTATATATATATATATATATATATATATATATACATATACTGTATATATACAAATCTGTATATACCAGTGCCAAAAGAGGTATAAATATAAAAATATAATATATGGACAATGTGTGCTTATATATGTACATATATACTTAGTATACATATTTAGATGTCAATTTAAAAACTGAAATATAAAACATGTATGTTTATATAGACATATAAAAATGTTTGTTT
>JAFBJS010057582.1:99381-135063 GCA_016785265.1 Paraplagusia blochii
TGAGATATATATATATATATGTATATATATATATATATATTATATATTTTTTTATTATTATTATATATATAATTATTATATGCTCATGTATAAATAATATTATATATTATTATATATATAATAATTATTATATATATAATAATATATAGATAATATGTACTGTATATGATGATCCAAATACATATATGTGTGTTTTGATAATATAAATTTATGTTTAAACAATAGCAATACATACATAAAAAGATATAAATGTAATATATACACATATCAACATATATATGATGGAGGCGGATGGTGGATTTATTCTCTCCTGTATTTGTCAGTTCTGCATCAGTGAGATGGAAGCCTCAATTCAAAGTCAGTGGCTGTGCTGTATATGGCCTTTCACTGTGATCCGTGGCTGTGGGGGGGTCAGCCCTCCCTGCTCCCCCTCCTGCCCCCATCCCTTCTTTCTTCACTTGAGTTCACAGAATTGATGGTTCCAAATTAAAGTCCTCTCTTTGTGCTTTTTTTCAGGTATATCCAAGGAGCTTCGTCTCCTAAGGACATGGTCATAATCGTGGACGTGTAAGTGTCCAAGTCCTCCACAAGGCACTAGTGCCACCTGTTGGTCTGACTAAACTCTCTTCACCCCCTTTCACTGTATGTCTCTGCAGAAGCGGCAGCGTCAGTGGACTCACCCTGAAGCTTATGAAAACCTCTGTCATTGAGATGTTGGACACCTTGTCCGACGACGACTACGTCAATGTGGCCAGGGTGAGTGACCCTCATCTGGCACTGCGCTGGTCATTGTGTTGTCTAAAGGAGTTTCGAATCATAGAGACAGAAAGTGGTCTAACCCTGGGCAGAGTGGCTTCCTGTCTGGGTGACTCCCTTCTGGGACTAAGTGTTCAATTAGCCACAGTATTAAAGAGATAATTAACATTACCTTAAACTGCAGGACAGGCACACACATGCATGGTGACTCTGTTTAGAGTTTGATTTTTTTTTATATAATAATCCTTTATAATCCATTGCTGTTGGCCACTGTTTGCCCTTAAATCCCAGCTCTGAG
Source organism: Paraplagusia blochii (assembly GCA_016785265.1). Taxonomy (NCBI): domain Eukaryota; kingdom Metazoa; phylum Chordata; class Actinopteri; order Pleuronectiformes; family Cynoglossidae; genus Paraplagusia; species Paraplagusia blochii. The sequence continues at coordinate 100,436 of JAFBJS010057582.1, forward strand.
GGCAATAACTGAGCTCCGTAATCTGGTTGTAAACAGATCTGATTTCCACCATTTAGTGGGAAAGTCAGGCTTTTTACAAAAGCTCAGTGTGACAGTACTAAAAGACAAACACAAGTGCAAATAAACCCAGAATATAATCACATCACTGGTTCCTCAGCACTAATGTTGAATCAATTAGTTCTTACCACACTGGTTTATATCCATTTATTTCTTTTTTAAAATATCAAGCGTCTTGGAGTATCGAGTATTTGAGTAGTAAAAGCGCTATAGAAAACTGATTACTGATTACTTTTATATGTAGACTAGATCTACATATATATTTGTATGTGAGTTAAATAATTAAAATATTTAATATACACTGTATATATGAATTTCATATATATATATCAAAAGAGAATATCTTATATTAACAGTACTGATGTTAGCCAATTATGTAATATTGTAATGATAGTTGTCAGTTTATCCTCTGATAATTTAAACCCAGTAACACAATGCATAGGTTTTACAAAATAATGCATGTCCTTAAATAGTTTTTAAAAAGTTAATATCTGAGACCCCTGGTAAAAATACGACGAATCACAACTCGCTGTTTATAAAATAATAAACCCATCATAATCAGAACCAGTGATGGATTGGGGTATCTCAACTATTTGTTTGGTATTTCACTCTTTCAACATTAAATTGTTGTGACATTAAATGTCATTGTTTGGCTGAAAGTGACAGTGCTCTACGAACCTGAGAAGCTTGAGATCCTGAGAGCCTGAGAGCCTAAGAGTGTGATCATTGCTGATGTTTAAGACACAGAGTGCTGCACTGATCTGGACGATGAGATGAGACAGGTGATTTCAATGTGCCTGGTTTTTCCATGCTGGTGTTTCTTCTCTGCACCTGGTCTTTGTGTTAGAGCTGGTAATTATCTGTGTTTACTGTCTCAGAAGTCTTTTGTCCGCCCACGTCCTGTCACCATCGACTTACAAACGAGTGACAGAGGAGAAAAACAGAAACAAATCAGAGCCGAAAACTGGTTTCAACTAGTCTAACGTCACAGGAAACTATACAGACAATTTCTTCTTCTCAGTAATTTAACACAATTGAACCAATTACTCATTAGAAACAGGGTTTGTGCAAACCTGTGGCAATCAACTCATCTTGGTTCAGGTGTTGGAAAATAAAGTTCTTAAAAAAAAAAATATATATATATATATATATATATATATACATATATATATATATATGAATTTGTTTTCATTAAAAGGAGCATCAGAAATGACCCATTAAATTCAATGAAGTATAATCTTACAAAACATTTCCTAAACAAAGTTTTGGCATATTCAATATCTTAAAAAATCATCAGATGGGCAAGATTGAAATCCCACTCAAGATTCAAGATTATATATATATATATAAAGGCAATCAACAAATGGAAAAAGAAATCAAGAAATAAAAATAACAGCATAACACAATATAACAAAATATATGCAGGATCAGCAGTACTTTGGTATTTACAAATAAATACATATTTAGATTCGTTTTATTATTATTAATTTCCAAACATAATATGTGTTAATAGCAGACTTAGGTCAACTAACTCATTTGTTTGTAATTTGTAGGGATGTTCGATAATATAGGACAGTTACTTTGTAAGCCCAATATGATTAAAATTATGTAAAACGGTAAGATCATAGTTAGTTCTTCCTCCAATAAAGACAATCCAATAACACAATATCTGTGTATTGCACATATCGGTATCGACCGATATCAGTATTGGAAAATTAAGTGTGTGGACAATAATGGTATAATCGAATATCAGCAAAACTTAACATCAGACACAGTTTTTCATACGTAATATTTCACTAAATATCCCTGAACCTGGAATCTGGTAAACATGGTTTTCACATTCAGGTTTATAGATATGCACTGGTTAATCAGGATTAGTTGCTAATTGTGATTTAATTTTCTTGTCTTCCTCCTCCAGTTCAACGAGAAGGCAGATGCCGTTGTTCCCTGCTTTAGGACTTTAGTTCAGGCAAACGTTCGCAACAAGAAAATCTTCAAGGACGCCGTGATGCACATGCAGGCCAAAGGAACAACCGACTACAAGTCCGGCTTCACCTTCGCCTTTGAGCAGCTGCTCAACGTAAGAGCCGCAAAATCACGGAGCGCTTAAGCCATTAATACTCATTTTACGTGTGATGAAACAACCGTGACAGCCGGCCGGCCCCGTTATGGGCCGATGTTTCCAGGTTCCTGTCATCGTCACAGGTTGAGCTGATTTAACCGCCAAGGTGGTATTAGGGTGGTGGTGCGGCTCGGCGGTGCTGATGTCTGTCAGCGGCCCCCACGTCCCTGCGCTCCATGCCCAGGTGCTGCCTCAGCTCCGTATGTTCGGGGGCTGTCGTCCTAATGGGCCCTGATGGGATGATTGATGAGCCCGGCCCAGAGAGGATCGGCTGCAGACACTTTATATTCCTCCGCCGGGGCTGGAGGCACGCGGCCAGAAGTCGACTGCATCCCCCACCTCCCTGCAGCCCCCAGCTCTTTTTGTCAGCAGAATAAAATATAAAAAAAAAGTGCCGTTAATCGGTGTCGGTGCCACGCTCTCAGTCATGATTTGTGACAGTAGCACAATAAAAATCTATAATTCTGGCAGCGTTATTTATCTTTATCACGATCCTGTTAGAGTGACAGGCGGTGGGGGGTGCAGTAGAGCTAAGGGGTGGAAGCTGCTGCCTGGCTCTGGGCAGCTACTACGGATCAGCTAGTGAAAGTTAATTTGACACAATCGAACTTCGGCCGAACTTCTGCAAAGATCTAGAAAGATCTTTCTAGTTGTTAAACTCTCTGGTAGTGAGTCTTAAAGTAAATATACAGAGGCCGCACAACTACAGTGGAAGCTCTAGATCACAGGTGTCAAACTCAGGCCCGCGGGCCAAATCTGGCCCGCAGTGTAATTATATTTGGCCCGCAGAATCATATCAAATATGTACTAGACTTGGCCCACCAGTATATAGGTCAGTGCCTCTCAAATAGTGTGGGGCGGACCCTGGGGAACATCCTTTTTTTCCGCCGTACTAAAATGAAGTCTAATTGCACATCCTTGTAAGTTGAACTATATCTCTTTCTTATTGTTTTCTTTATGTTAACAAGGATATGATGTTATGCAGAGGTGTAGCTAGAACTATTTTATAGACAAATGCTATTATTTATAGTTGTGGCGGAGAATGAGTGGTGGTGGTGGTGGTGGGCGGCGGCGCAAATTGGTTTCTTCTTACTGAGGGGGCGTAACAGAAAATAATTGAGAAGCACTAATATAGGCCTTATTTACTGACAGATCTGTAAAAAACAATGTTACCAAGAATCAACATTTAATCAGGGGTGGCATTGAAGACGGACAAGGCAGGTAGTTGCTTGGGGCTCCTGCCACTAGGGGGCCTGATCTAAATGTATTTGTTGTGGGCTCTAATGGTCTTGGGGCCGCAGCGATTACTTGCTAGGAGCCCCTAGAGACCCTAGCACTGCCCCTGCATTTAATATTTACAAGGAAAATATTTACAGTTTATTTTTCAATATATATTCAGTCTGGCCCGTGACCTGATGCCAGTTTTGAATCGTGGCCCACTGTGAAATTGAGTTTGACACCCCTGCTCTAGATACAAGCACTTCCACATACGAGTGCCTCAAGAAGCAGATTTCTGCTTAGATCTCAGAGGACCTTGGATCTCTGTTTCTTTTAGTACTTGTGTTAATAAAGTATTAAGGTTCTGGTCTGTAATAACTTGTATGAACTCTAGGGGACGTTTGTTAGTCATGTTGTGTTTGGGGCCGATGTTTGTAAGAATCCTGTCTCCTGCCTCACCATTCTTTTTTATTTTATTCAAATTTTCATTAGTTTCTTGAAACTCCCTCACCTGCTCCCCCTCCTCCTTCTCCTCCTCCCTTCTTACTCCCTCCCTCTGCCACAGGAGACCAGTGCCCCCAGGGCCAACTGCAATAAGATGATAATGATGTTTACAGATGGTGGTGAGGATCGTGCTCAGGATATCTTTGAGAAGTACAACTGGCCCAACAAAACTGTGAGTCTGTTGTCCCTGTCAGGCTGCTCTCAGTTATGTCCATCTGGCTGTCTGTCTCTCTGACATCTCTTTGACATTGTCTCGTTCTCATCACAAAAGGGGTTATCGATGAAATATTTCCCTTTCATCTCCTCTCTACCTTTCTCCTCTCTTCTCATCTGTTTTCCTTCCTCTCCTCCCTTCTCCTCTCCTCTCCTCCTTCTCTCCCCCCTCTACTACTCCTCTCTTCGCTTCTCCTTTCTTATCATCTCTTTTCCCTCATCTCCTCCCTTCTTCTCTCCTCCCCTTTCCTCTCCTCCTTCTCTCCTTCCCCCTCTACTCCTTCTTCTGTCTTCGTCTCTCCTTTCTTCTCATCTTTTTTCCTTCCTCTCCTCTCTTCTCCCTTTCTTTCCTCTCTTTTACTCATCTCTTCTCATCTCTCCTCTCATTTCAAGTCTTCTCCTTCCTTCTCCTGTCCTCTCTTCCCTTCTCATCTCATCTCTCCTCTTCTCTTCTCCTCTGTTGTGTCCTCTCTCCTCCTCTTCTCACCTCTTCTCTTCTCCTTCTTTTATCTCCTCTGACCTGCTGACGAATTAGCCACTTTATTATTAGAACTGAACAAATTACAGCCAACACAACAGCTGGTAGAAAATTAGCTCCCGTCACCTGGTACTGAGCTATAGTTGGAACTCTCTGACTGTAGGTACCATGGTTGCACATTTGTTTTTAAGAGCTAAATTGAGGCCTGACACGAAGGTGACGGGTTTGTATGGTAAAAATTTAAATTATAATTAATTTTTTAAGTTTCATGCTGATGTCTTGAACGTGACCAGGGTTATAAATCAGGCTGAAAGCCAGTCAGAAAGCATCCCAACAAATATTTTCTCTTAATTATCTTGCATTGTGTCTTTCTTAAATTCCTGCCAGTAGATCAGGGTTGGGTTCATGTAAACAGGTTAGCAATTAAACTGAAATATATATATACATATATGTTTTTGTTGTGGTCGTTGGTTTTCCAGGTTCGTGTTTTCACCTTCTCAGTTGGGCAACATAACTATGACGTTACACCGTTGCAGTGGATAGCCTGCGCTAACAAAGGTAAGGAGTCACTACATGTTTTCCTCAGTTGTCTCTCCACAGAAGTTGTTATTGATGAGGAGGAGGCGTCTGCGAGCAGAGCACTTACAGCAACACCTCCCTGTCAGACTGCGTAGAGTTTAGGATTAGGACTTTGAGCCATCATCAAACTGAAGTGTGGTGCAACAGCGCTAACACAACATTCTGAGGAGAACAGATCTCCGGTATCTTTGGCAACTGATCCAACGTCCAGACACGACGACAGACACCACTACTCGTCTGTCGCCGAGACTGAGCGGCAGAAGAATGTATGCATAACTGGATCACATAGAGGCATTGCATTCCTGCCTGACTTTGCTCTAACAGAGAACACTAAAGAATTGACTAGAAGCTTTCTGAAAAACCAACTGGTGGTTCTAGACCAGACGTGGCCAAACTTTTTGACTCACTGGCCACAATTAGTCCTAAAATTGGACACGAAGCCGAGTCATGAGCAGGAAGATAGATTGTTCATTTGAACTAAGATAAATAGCATTTAAAAGTCATGTATTATGTATAGTAAAAGTCATACTATTATGTATAAAACCGAAAATTCTCTCAATTCCCTCAATGACGCCATCTACTGGGAAGTACATTATTGTACATTATTGCAGGAAAAAGGCAGAAGAATGTTGATAATATTAATAATGTAATTATGTAATTTGGACATAACTTGGCGGGCCACATCCGGCCCCCTGGCTTTAGGTTTCCCATGCCTGTTCTAGACCATACAGAGCACTGGTAGTCAAACTTGTACCCACGACCCCACAAGGGTCACATGGATTTGAAATAGGGTCACCTGAAATTTTTATATGAAAGGTTGAGAACTTGAGTCTTTAATAACTTTCCTTTTTTTGTTTGTTTATTAAACACCTGGCATGACACCTGTCCTGCAATACTGGAATCCTGGAATACATTTGTCAAAAAAAAGCCATCAATTTTATAAACTTGAATTAATCAAACTTTTTGATAAAATGTGTTTACAGAGGTGTATAAAGCTTTTTGGACATCCTTACAAGCTACAACTTTACTTTACATTAGTATAAATATCTTATTTGTGTTTCTAAATGTGTCACAGTGTCAAAGAGACACTAACTAAAAAAATAACTAAAAAAACACAAAGATTTTTTTAGTTATTGTTTACAAAGTTAGTTATTGTTTTTTAATACAAACCATTGGTCATTTTGCCTCCAATATCTGATACAGAAGCCTGGTCACATGATTGAACGGGTTCTAATGATCCAAAGATGTCGGTTGTGGCCGGTCGACAGTCAGCGCTTCCCCCACGCTGCTGACATTGTCGTTATTTTACAGCATTTCGTAATTAGCAGCAGTGGTGCTTGAGGCTCCCAGTCCCACCGAGTTTCTCTATTTACATCCCAGGCGTGGAGGGTCACTGGTCACCAGTCACCTCTCCCTCAGGGCTGTGGCTTCATGTTGTTAGATTAAAAAATGGCAAAACCTCCAGGTACATCCAACAGCTAAGATCACTGCAGACACTAGGGGGTAGTAAAGTGTACAGAATTTGGGGTAAACAAGCCACAGGAAGCTGCCCTGATGAAAAAACAACTGTTTGACATGAAGTCAATTAGTCCCATTGGTAATGGGACTAATTGGTACAACGGTTAATGCCAAATTAACTTCCATATTTTCTTTACTGCAAGCCGCTCCATAGCACTATTTGTTTAATCTAAAATTCAATAAGTTAAAAATCAATGGTCTCAGTGTAAAAATTATGAAATGTGAAATTAAACATCGTAGAGTACATTAACTGGGCTAAAAGGTCAAACAACGATTAAAAGACGTGTGTCTTATAGTCCAGAAATTATTGTAAATAAGTCACTCCTGGGTTTGATCTCCTGTGAATTTGATCCTGACAGAGCGAGTACCTGGAAGGGGGAGGAAGTGGTTTGAATCTGTTTCCTGTCCTGTTTTGTAGGTTACTACTTTGAGATACCTTCAATCGGAGCCATCAGGATCAACACCCAGGTAAGTGGTCCACACAATCTGGTGTCCAATGGTCTCCACTCGTGTAAGTTCCCCCAGAGCTGTTGTTGAGATTTGAACTGCCTCCCACCATCATAGACACTTCTCTTGATGATGCTCCAAAGGTTCTCAATAGGGTTGAGATCAGGGGAGAGAGAAGCAGATGTATTCTTTGCAGCATGGCATGGTGCATTGTCATGCATGAAAATCTTGATTCTTCCTTTTGAACCATGGCACACCGTCTGGGGTCCTGAAAGGGCCGGCAATCTATCTCCCCAAGATACCAGCCCAAAATATCACTCCACCACCTCCTTGTTGGCACCATAGCCTTGTTGTTTGCATGGGGTGGCAGTCAACCAACCATCCACTACTCCATCCACCTGGACCATCGAGGGCGGCATGACATTCATCGGTGAAGAGAACAGTTTTGAAGTTAGTCTTCAGGTATTGCCTGGCCCACTGGAGCCTTTTCTGCTTGTGTGCAGTGGATAGTGGGGGTCGAAACGATTACGCACCGCTGCAAACCCCTGGAGGACCCTGCATCTTGTTGTCCGGGGCACATTGGGGGCACCAGCCGCTTCAAAAACCTGTCTGCTGCTGTGATGGGGCATTTTTTCAGACGTATTTGCCTGTTAAAAAGAGTCCTGGATTTTCCTTTATCAGCACGCACACGTGTGTGCTCTGAATCAGAAACATACCTCTCAATAGTGCAATGATCGTGATGAAGTTTCTTGGCAATTTGGATTGTCATCATTCCTTGACCTAACCATTCAACTATTTGTTGCTTTTCAGCAACTGAAAGGTCCTTCTTCTTGCCCATCGTGGTTGAAAATGGTAGCCAGCTTAATAATGTGCAACAACCTTCTTTAGTAGTCTCCCCTTTAATTGCACTCACCTGCCAAACTAATTAGCACAAGTGTCTTCAATTGGTTTCAGATATATATAGAGCTATGAAACACATTACCATTCATGAGTCTGTGTAGATTCTCAGTCATCCAGATAATTCAATCCCAAATTAGTTACTTCGAGAGCAACTGGATGTAGTAGGTTTCTTGAAGACATTACACCTCTCATCCAAGAGGCAAAAAAAATCATTTTTTTACTTTTTTTACGATAAAAAAATCTTATCGTACCACTCTACACTTTCTGCATAATAATTTGGAACACAGTGTCAAGTGTATCATTTTAAACCAGCTTTTTGAGCTTTTTGGTTGTCAATATGGCCTTTGGTAAAAATGTGTTTGACACTGCTGTCCTCGAAACTCCTGGGATAATCTCGCAGAAATTAAGTCACTGGCTTAATATTTGGTGAGTTATTGCAACCCCTCTATCTCTCCCTCTATGTTTCTACCCTGCCTTTACCCTTTACACCCCCCTCATCTCCCAAGTGAGCAATCAGAGCCTGAACGCACCATCAGGTAATCCATTAACTCGGACATATTTATATTCTCAGAGAGCGGCTGTCAAAACGAACAGGTTTTTGAAGGTGGGCGACCAGCGTCACCCACTGGTAACACAGTCAAAGTCACAGCAGCTAAGATTAGAGACGATTAACGATTGTCCGTTGTCCAGGTTCTTGGGATCTGTTTGTTTTCCTGTTTATTGTCAGTCATTGAGGCTCCATCTAGTGGAGCAGTGACCCCAGGCCTTAGATTGGACATCCACTCTCCACTGTGATGAGTGTCCACTGCTGGTCGTTACATTTTCCCTGCAGACAGTCGCGTTTAATCAAGGCTCAGAGATGCTGCTGCCGTATCTCTCTCAAAACGTCTCTCCACTCAGACTTTTTATGGTTTCTAGATTGTTCTAGTCAGGCGGAAAATTCCTCCCATATCCCGTGAAAAGGTCTGGCTGTCATTGTCCTGATGGAATATCTTCCCCTGGTGCGTTAAACCAAACTTTTATTGAGCTAATAATAGAATAGGTTACGCCTGTCAGCGCCTCACTGTTCAGGCCGTGAAAAACAAACGGTAAAAGCAGTAAGGCGGCAGCAGCAGCGTGCTTATTCAGGGCCGCGAAGAACTCAGCAATAAGGGTCACAAATGGGCGGGTCACTCTCTCTCTATCGCTCTCGAAAATGATTGTGTGCCCCCTGGTGGGAGGACCTTTTTGTTTATTTTTCTATACTTGAATATTTTTAAATATGGACATCCATTGAAAATGACCGGCTTTTTGAGTCTGGCTGCGGTGTCGACATCTCTGTAATTAGTACAATTTTCCTGTCTGTGTTCATTGCTTCAACAAACGGCTGCATACACGCAGAGCAATCATCCTGTCCCTGAGAGAGAGCTTCTCTTTGTTTTTTTATTTTTCATCTCTAAAATATGCCATTGACTCATGTGTCTGGAGGTCACAACGCTTGGGTTTTAACCAATTACCCCTTGTCCACACAGTGCAGTTCAATAAGCCTTTGGCTGAGTCTTCCATGCACAAATGACCACTGTTGGACTTGACTTTCGACCCGTGGCCGTGGGGCACTGTTGCAAATGCGATGGTTCACACCCTGAAGGTGTGGCCTGTTTTGGTGTCAGGGTTTCAACATCTTTAATATGTTTTTAATAGCCACTTCATTCAATGGCAGCTCAATACCTGAAAGGTACGGGACTTCAGGGCATTGAGGGTTTTTATGACAGATGAATGCCAACCACTCGTTTCCCAAGTTTTTGCCATTAATGCCCTATCGTGACACACTGAGTTAACCCTTGTCCACTCACCATTGTTCATTGTGTTTTTCTGTCCATGCTGCTGCAGGAGTACCTGGACGTGCTGGGTCGTCCCATGGCGCTAGCCGGGACGAGAGCCAAGCAGGTGCAGTGGACGAACGTCTACCAGGACGCTTTGGTGAGAGTGCAACCAGGAACTGTTCTTAATTCTATCAAACAAGGCACTGACAAACATGTCCTTCGTACAGATAGGTGGAAAAACCATCTCAAACTAATATAACAGAAAAGTTCATATAAGTGATGTCCAAAGTAAACAGCAGATATTTTATATCTGTGAGAATTGTTATCAGTTTCTCTTCCAAAAAAAAAAATAAAAACACAACAACGTAATGTTGTGGTTTGGCCAGATGATGTATGCCCTTAAATAATTTTGTGAATTAAGAGCTGTATGATAAAGTGACAGTCACTAGATGGCAGCATTGCAGCATATTGACTTACCGGTAATCTTTTTTTTCATGCAGTGGTTTGTAGAAATGAATAGAATGTGTAGAAATCAAAATATTGAAATCAGGAATCAAGTGTTTGGACAATGTCAGATATCAGCAAAAATAAATATTATAATCGATACACAGAAACCCAACTGAGAAAAACAGTTAAGGAAATAACTTTGAATGTCAGAGATATTGAGTCCAATACAAAGATACAAAGTTAATAAAAAAATATATGGAACACATTTACATGGTAATCTGTGCTTTGGTAATAACAATTATATTATAATATAAACTTTATTATTATTATTGTTAGTAATATTATTAGATTCCAGTGGGCTCACAGTTTGGTCAAGTGTGAGGCAGTTGTAAAGACTGCTGCCCCTGCAACCTGGTAACTGATAAGCAGATGAAGATAAATGAGTAATAATATGTTATCATTTACAACAGTAAATTGTGTTAACTTGATTGCATTGTCGCCTTGTTGGGGCAATAGTGGTGTTTAATTTTTTGTTTGTTGGTTTTCCTTTTTTTATTGTTGTCTGCCATTCAGGGTTTGGGTCTGGTCATCACTGGGACAATGCCCGTGTTCAACCTGACTGCAGACGTCGTCAGCTCTCAGGTAAAAGCAGCTCAGTCTAAATGTCCCGCAACTGTCAGTGATTCTACTGTCGCAGTCCACTGAGGGGTTGCTCTATGAGCCAACACCTTACCCCTGAGGCCAGAGCAGGCATGACAGGACTCCAGGTTTCAGTGACCAAAGTTTTTATTCTGAGCTCTGAGCAGCAAACAGATTTAGTCCAAACCTCAGACCTCAGTTCAGACCTAATTCCAGACCTCAGTCCTGTCTTCAGTCCTCAGACTTCAGTCAGACATTGGTCAGTACAACTCTGTTGTGAGGGGTTTTTTTTTCGGAGCCTCGGGCATTTTCACCTCGCTCCCATTCTTCGGAGCCAGATAGTAAGGCCCAGCAGCAGCAGCTTTGCTCTGTTTTTTGGGGGCCGGGGGTTTTTGGGGTAGTGGTGGCCTAGTGGTTAAGAAACCGGACAGGGGTCTGGGCCCTGCTTGCTGCTCTTTGGGCATTCAAGGCTGCCTAGTGTATACATTGGTGATGGATTAAATGCAGAAGTCAAATTTCTTTGTGTGCAGAAGTGTGAATCCCATTTAAAATGACTAGGAGTTTGCTTTCCACCCATTCTTTCTTTCCTTCCTTTTTTCTGTTTGTCCCAGAACCAGCTCATCCTGGGGGTCATGGGCGTCGATGTTGCAATCAACGAAATCAAGAAGAAGACTCCGACCTACAGGGTGAGTTGATTGTGTTCTCCCTCCGTCAGGTTCACTTTTCAGCCTAGAACATGGACATCTCAATTTGATTTGATTTGATTTTCTTTGCAGCTCGGAGCAAATGGCTACACCTTTGCCATTGACCCCAACGGTTACGTTCTGCTGCACCCCAACCTGAGGCCTAAGGTCCAGCGAATTTCAGTTCAGAGTCTTAACAGGTGGTGCAATGTTGTTGTGTTTCCTGATGACTGACACAGTCTTCTCCTTCCTCCAGATCATTAACTTCAGGGAGCCTGTCACTCTGGATTTTCTGGATGCAGAGCTGGAAGACAACAACAAGGAAGAGGTAAAAAAAAAAACAGCCATTAAGTGGACAGAAGGTGGTGCTTTAGCTGAGTGGAGTCGAAAGTAGCACTCCTTTAGTTCATACTGTAGTTTTTAAAAAAATCACTGCAAGTATTCTGAAAATAAGCAGTGGTTCTCAAATTTAGGAGGCTGTAGCTACATGGTACGGCGGGGACACAACAATTAATAACCAGCGTACAAAAACATTTGGATTAAATATGCTGTGTAGATTTGAAGCATTAGTTATGTTGACCTGCAGAGGGTGTATCTACAAAAGGGGGCACTAAAGAAATGTAAACCACTGCATGAAGACCTGATCAGAGAGTCAGAACTGTGAAGATCAAGGAGCGAAATATTTAGCATTCACCATGTCTACCCGTGCCCCCCTTCTCTACCCCGTCCCCTCTTTGTTACTCCCCCCTGTCTTTTAGATTCGTCGCCAGATGATTGATGGCCGATCAGGACAGAGGAAAATTAAGACACTCATTAAGTCGGTTGATGAGGTGAGTCATCAGTCCCAGTGTGGTTGTCTTGAATGTGAATGACTGTGAAGATCGCTCACTGTTGTCTGAGGAGGTAATGACTGACTGTGTTCGTCTGTATTTGGTCCAATAGCGGTACATAGATGAGGCCGTCCGGACGTACACCTGGACACCTGTGGATGGAACAGATTACAGGTAGGTTATGGATCTGATCTCCCTCTTAAAGGTGTTGCTGCAAAGACAAAAATTGGTCCTGGTCCTGTTACCAATCCCAGTTACTGGTTCTAGTCCTGGTCCTGATACCTGATTCCCAGTCTTGGATCTGGTACCACTCATGGTTATGGTCCCATAATTAATTGCGATCACAACAAAATTCTAAATGATTAATCATGATGGTCATAACTTTGTGCTTGATTGCAATTATAATTGAATATGTTTAATCTTTAGATGTCCTATGAATGTTCAAGTTATTCTTTTTATGAATCGGTGGCAACTTTATTGCTGTAATGAAACTGTAATGTAATGAAACTATTGCTGTAATGAAAAACTTGAAAAATTTTAACACTTCATCTCAACTTACTGTTCCGGCACATAGAAGGTCACAGATGCCACTGACTTCTGTGACTAAAATCTGACTTAAATTTTCTGCCTTGTTGTGGCCTCAGTCTAGGTCTGGTTCTGCCGACGTACAGTGAAAACCACATCAAGGCGAACCTGAGTGACCAGATCCTGCAGGTGCAGTGTAAGTATTGGAGAACACCCAGTATCCTCCTCTGCTGTCTGTCTCTTTGCCTCTCTCTTTGTCTGTCTCTCTCTCTGTGCTGTCTGTCTCTCTCTTTGCCTTCTCTGTCTCTCTCTCTCCCCTTATGTATGACCTGACCCTCTCACTCAGCCCTTTCTCCTCGGGGCTGTGATGTCAGAGCCTCCTGGCCCTGCCCCTGCCCTCTGATGGCCCTGCCTCCTCCTCTCCTCCCTCCTGTCTTCATGCTGTGCAGGTTTTTCTTCACGTGGCTGAAGAAAAACATGAGGTGAAGTGGCAGAAAGGTGAAAGCTGTGGTTGAGCGGTGTTTCCAGGTGAAAATAATGGTGACCTCTGTGCTATTATTTTTTTTGCCAAATGCTCTCGCCTCTTCTCTTCCACCGAGAAATGATTCTGAAGTGTCTGTGTTCCGGTGTCAGACGTGTTTGAAAAAGCTGTGAAAACAGGCATGCTTTTCACTCCTCAGTTCTCTGTAATGTCTGCTTGTTTCTTTGTTTTTTTATTTTGTTTGTTTTATTGTTCATTTCTGTCAGACTGTGTTTCTGAGCTTTGGAATCATTCAGTGAAAAACTCCCACAGTGCCCTGGGTCAGGACAGGTGAACGTGGGAGTTTAGGATTCTGTGGGTCTGAGTGGAGTCGTCTTTTCATTCTTTTTTATACAGAACCTGAGTTTTCTCTGTGAATTTTATATGATTTTTTAAAATTTAGATTATTGTTTTTCTGGGTATTGCTTTTTTTCATTTCCTTTTTTTCTGTTTCTTTGTTGTCCTGTTGATTGAAATATTTTTTTTCTTTGAAGAAAACAATATTTTTATTCAAAGACTGATTGAATAAAATATTGTCTGTGACCCCTCCCCCCTCCTTCACCCTGACCCCTCCCTCTCTTTTCTTGCTCTCTTCTTCTCTGATGGATCCACACAGATCAGGTCACCAAGGGCAAGTATACTCCATATTGGTTCACCTTTCTATCCCCCCACTTCCCCTCCCACACCTGCCCTCGCCTGCTTGTTTATGTTCCTGCCCGTCTTGCCTTTGGGCCCCCCCACCACCCCCCGACCCCCTTGCTGCAGCTCTGACAACCCCTCTGTCCCCATATTCCTAACACTCAACCCTACACTCACCATGTAACTGCTGTTCCCCCAATCCCGAATAGCCCATGACTTTAAGAACAATCTTTGTCCTCAAAAAGTCTGTCCTCATCCAAAGAAACTTCTATAACCTTTTCAAACCTTAACCATTGGTGGTCCAACCAGGTCCTCCTAGATGCTCCCTAGTCTGTCTAGTTCCTCCCTGTTCTTTCCAGGTCCTCACTTGTCCTCCTAGTTTCTTTCTGGTCCTTCTCATTACTCCCAGGTCCACTTTGATTTCCTCTGTACCCCCTAGATCCTCCCTTGTCCTCCATGGTATTTGCAGCTACTCCCAGGTTCTCCCTGATCCACTCTGGTCCACCCTGGTCCTCCTTGTTACTCCTAGGTCCTAGCTTGTACTCCCTGCTCCTCCCATGTCCTCACTGTCGACCCTTGTTGTTCAAGCCACATTTTGGTCGTCCCAGGTCCTCTCTGGTTTTCGCTGGTTCATCCGGGTCCACCTCTGTCCTCCCACTCTGTCCAGTGTTAGGGCGTCACGCGGTGCAGTGTCTAGTCGCTGCCTCCTCCTTTTGTTTTCCCCATCTCCATCAGCTTGTTTCCCACCACTATCACCCCTCAGACCATCAGGGCCGTGGCCCCACCATCCCCACTGTAAACTTGACCCTGGAACGTGCACAGCATTGTGGGCGGAGAACTACCTGGGCACTATAGTGTAGCACTAAAAGTCACCTACAGCTAAGTGACACAGTGTAACTGTGAGCCACGTCTTATCCCTGGTGGCCTCAGGAAGGCGGATGGTAAAAGTTGCCCTTCTTCATGCCCTTCACAATGAGATGCACTTCCTCTGATTGAGCGTCAATCTTGAGCCCCGCCCCCTGCCTGTCTGAGGGGTGATCTCACACTCCACACCCACCCTGCAACAGTTGGCCATGTTGATGCCTGCCTGACTTAAAAGCACTCACTGTTGCTAACACTGTCTGAGAACTTACTTCCTGACACGTTGCTCTGGTCAAGTCAGTTCTCCGACATCCAAAAAAGAACAAGGAACCAATCAAAAATATTCTGTAAAGTCCAAAATAAACCATAGAAAGAGTGAGTGAGTGCTCAGCACAATCTGCACCAGTCAGGTTAGACTGTAGGCACCATATTGGCTAATGCAAATGTTCCCATGATAACTCACTGTTGCTATGGTAAGCTCCCTATCGCGTTCCTGCACCTCTGATGATCAGCCGTTGTTTTTACCCACTATCCCCAGTGGTCTGCTGGCTCCTCTTCCTGGATAATCTTCCTCCTTTCTGTTGCAGATTTTGAATCCCTGCTGCCAAACAGTTTTGAGTCTGAAGGACATGTGTTCATTGCACCCAGGTAGCGCCCCACCCTGTGTGTGTTTGAACACTCACCCTCACTGAATCTCACCTCTTGGTTTGGGGTTATTGTCTCCATGTTTATGACACTAGATATTTCCTGTTTGGTTCTTTTTTTTTCATTGTTTACTGAATTTTGTTTACCTGGATGTTGACTGTTGCTGCATGTCCTCAATGAACTTGGTTAATGTTCATTGTCCACTTTTTTCTTCTTTCATGAATTGAATTGACTTCTTTATCACACTGTTGTTCAATAAGAATTGTTGATATTGTGGTACTGTTTACTGCAGTGGTCCCCAATCTCCAAGGAAGGTTTTGTTCACAAACCTGCCCTTGCCTCTATTTAAATGATCAGACCTTCATCTAAACTGTCCAACCATCCATCTTTGACATCTTTACCAAGGTCAGGTTGCGAAGGCAGTCTGAGAAAAAATACCCAGACTTCCTTTAGATTCCTTCCCACAGCTCATTTGGTCATATTCTGAGGCATTCCCTGGCCAGCTGAGCAACTTAGTTGATCCAGTGTGTCCTGGGTCTTCCTCTTGGTTTCCTTTGAGTGGCACAAGGCCCCAGCATAAGGGAGGCCTCCGGGGAGCATACTCCCAGAAAGAGCTCATCATCCTCTCTCTGAGGGAGCGCCCTTGCACCCTGCAGAGAAAGATAATTTTGGCTGCTTGTTTCCAGGATCACATTCATTCGGTCATAACACAAAGCTCATGAACATAGGTAGAAAGCAGAAAGGAATCTAGATTGAGTGTTGAATTGAGAGTTTTGCCCTTTGGCTCAGTTCTTTTGGTGATGGACCAATGTAGAGACCAAATTACTGTAGCCTTTTCACTGATCCACCTGTCAATCTCGTGCTCCATACTTCCTTCACTCACTTACACAACCACAGTATACATAAATGTGGAGGGTGCAAGGCCACCTTTTTCCGGTTGGGAACCATGTTCTCGAACTTAGAGAGGTGCTGATACTCATCCCAGCGGCTTCACAATCATATACAGTAACCCCCCTAGTACATGCTGCTGGTCCAGGTTGTAAGAGGCCAAGAAGATGTTGCTGGGTCCGAGGGCAGCAGTCTCAATGACTGTCACCCAGATCACACTGCACCATACTCTGTGCCTTCGGGTATGGGTGATGAGCCCACTAGAAGTTATTGTGGGTTAGGAAGATACAATGCTCAGAGCACCTCAGTGGCAACCTGGCAGCTTGTGGATAATACATAATTATTATGTATTCTTTTATTACAGCATGGTGCCAGTTTACAGCTCAAGGTTGGGGACCACTGGTTGATTGTGTGTCTTTTCGTGCATCTGTTAAGGAGTTCAATGAAAGAAATGTGTCTCTGCATGTCTATGGTGCATTATTCTGGTCTGACACCTTGGACGGAGGAATGCTGCTGCATCCAGCAATCCAGTCAACTTGTCTTACCAGACTTTTATCAAACTTTTTCACTTTTCCTCAGGGAATACTGCAACGACCTGGAACTGTCAAGCAACAACACGGAGTTCCTGCTCAACTTCATTGCACTGATGGAGAAGGTGACGCCGGACTCCAAACAATGTAAGTTTGAAGGATCAGGACATTTACTTTCACAGTCCAGGAGAGTTGTAAATTGTTGCCCAAAAACATGGCAATCAGCTGAGATTTCGTCTCTGGAGTTTGGATGACAGGTGATAATTCTGTCGTTACACTCTCTGGGTGTCCAGGTGATAATCTTCTCCTTCATAATCTCATTTTGGACACCGGCATAATCCGGCAGCTGGTAGAGAAGGTGTGGAAGAACAAAGACTTGAACACGTAAGTGACAGCTTTGACAAGAGATGTCCAGCCGCGAACTGTCCGCGTGTTTGACAGTAAAAGACCTGTGTCTGCACCCTTCCCCACAGGTATGGCTTCTTGGCTGTGTTTGCTGCAACGGACGGAGGAATAACCAGAGTGTTCCCAAACAAGTAAGAACATCCGGGGGACTTTTAGACTTCTGATCGCTGTTTTTCCTCTGTGAAACAAACACTTAGAAGCGCAGCATGTATTTCAACTTTACTCTCTGCTTCCTGTGCTCTAAAATCTCAGGGCTGCAGAAACCTGGGAAGAAGATCCGGAGCCTTTTAATGCCAGCTATTACCGCCGCAGTCTTGACAACAGGGGCTACATCTTCAGAGCTCCTTATCGAACAGGTAAACAGAAATAGGTGTGGAGCTCTAGATTTAACACCAGACTTTCACTAAATGCTCCTATTTCTCTTTGCTCTCTTGTTCTTCTTCAGCCCGAGATGAGCTACTGAACACAGATAACGACACCATCGGGATTCTGGTTAGCACGGCCATAGATATAACAATAGGAGGGAAAAGTATTAAACCTGCAGGTAATTGAGGAAAAATAAAACCTGAACTGACAGTTTCACTAAGTGCTATCCAACCTTTTTAGAGCTATGGACCAGTTAAAAGTTCAACATATTTTTCAAAGCTCAAACTTTCCAGACACTTTAGTCTTCTCTTTACCTAGCTAGCCTGGATGTTTTAGTTTAGCCCAAATGTGTTAGCGACCGCAAAAAGACCTTCAAAGAAGGTAGTGGCTGTAGGTCAGACATTGTAATCAGATGATGAATTAACCTTAATAATCGTTATCCATTTGACCCGGTACCATTTGAACTACAGACAGTTTCAGTCCACATCCCAGGGGTATGCTGCCACTGTTTGACCAAGTTCCATCCTTTGTTTTTTTTTTTATTTTTGTTCTTCTTCTTCCTCAGTGGTTGGAGTAAAGCTGGACATGGTTGTCTGGACTGAGAAGTTCAAGATCCTGGCCAGTAACCACACAGACAACCGACAAGGATCCAACACGGTGAGAATAGACAAGTGATAAAGATAACAACTATGACGACTATGGAGATGATGACGACTATGATGACTTTGACGGCGATGATGATGATGATGTCTCCATTGTGTTGTAGTGTGGACCAAACCGAGGCTGTGAAATGGACTGTGATGCTAACAGTGATGTAAGTGTTTCTACAAAAACAAAAAACATTTGACTGGAATTCAGACCCATCCATGTGAACCTGTGATCTTGTCCTTGTCTGTGTGTTCCTTTTACTGTATGTGTGATCCTGTCATTCTCTGCGTAATATTGTCCTTTCCGTGATCTTGCCATACTCACTCTGATCCTGTCCCTTTGTGTGTGACCCTGTCCTTCCCTGCGTGATCGTGATCTTCTCTTTGTGATCCCTTCCTCTTCTGTGTGATCTTGTCCTCCTCTGTGTCATCCTGTCCTTTGTGTAATCATGTCCTTCCGTGTGTATTTCTTTCCCTATCTGTGTGATCCTGTCCTTGTCTTTGTGATCCCGTCCCTTTTGAGTGATCTTGTCCTCCTCTGTATAACCCTGTCCTTCTTCATGTGATCCTGTCATCCTCTGTATGATTATGTCCTCTTCTATGTGATCATGTTCTTGTTTATGTGATCCTGTCCTTCTCTGTGTGATTCTGTCCTCCTCTGTGTGATCATGCCCTTGTCTGTGTGTTCCTTTCCTTCTCTATGTGACCCTGTCCTTCACTGTGTAATATTGTCCTCTCTGCAATTCTGTTCTTTTCACTGCGATCCTGTCCCTTTGTGTGTGATCCTGTCCATCCCTGTGTGATCATGATTTTCTCTTTGTGATCCTTTTCTCCTCTATGTGATGATGTCCTTCATTGTGTGGTCATGTTCTTCTCTGTGTGATCTTGTCCTTACCTGTGTGATCCTGTCCTCCTCTGTGTGATTATGTCCTTGTCTGTATGATTCTGTACTTCTCTGTGTAATCATGTCCTTCTCTTCTGTCTCAGGATCTGCTGTGTTATCTGTTAGATGATGGAGGTTTCCTCATCACATCCAATCAGAAGGAGGACTGGAACAAGGTGACCATGCAAACTTAATTTTTCTTCACCTTTGTTATGCTTTATCTGTAAAAAAAAACTTAAACCTCTCTTTCCTCAACCTACAGGTGGGGATGTTCTTCAGCGATGTCGACCCGTACTTGATGCACGCACTCTACAACAATTCTTTCTACAACCGCAAGAAGTCATACGACTACCAGTCTGTGTGTGAGCGGATTCCTAACAGTGAACATGGAGCGGCGCCCAGAATCTTCGTGGTATGAACAACATGAAATAGACACAAGCTGTAATGCAATACACTACAGTAAGAGGCAGTGTGCGCAAGAAACAATATAGGAAAAATTATGCAATGTATTGTTATATACATTGATCCTTTCCTATCACTGTTCAAGACTCACAATTAGATGGAAAGAGCACAATTTACTAACTTTACCTCTTAATCTGTGCTCACAGCCAACTGTTGCAGACTTCGTCAACTTGGCATGGTGGACCTCGGCAGCAGCTTGGTAAGATTTCCTCACACGAACGGATGACATGATGAAGTGAAAATGCGTTGCCGGTTGTTCTCCTCCCTCAGTCACAATTTAAAACGAGGAAATACTGATCTAAGACATTCAGTCTGCTTCTTTGTTTTAATTAAATTCTGCTGGTATTGTGTCTTGAGTCTTGATCGCCCCTCTGGTCTCTTTCTCCAGGTCTCTATTTCAACAGTTCATCTACGGCCTGGCCTATCACAGCCTGCTGGTCCGAGGTCAGTCCAGTCACAATCACTACATTTCTGTTCAGTTCACAATTTCCTTAAGTACATCCGCTTTAGCATTATTATGCATTATCACGACATTACAAGAATGTTTATTATTATTGATTAATATTTTTTTTTTTTCCAATAATGAGAATCTAATATATCAGGGCCTGAACTTTTACAATTTGCTGAGTCGCATATTTAAAAACATTATGTTTTCTCCACCTTTTCCTCCTGGGATCACTGCAGACGAGGTTGATGCTGAAGGCATCGATGCCAAGGAGCGCAGCTGCGTAATGATTCAGACCCAGTACTACCTGAGTAATCTCAGCAGCTCCTTCAACATCCTGCAGGACTGTGGCAACTGCTCCAGGTCCACAAACGCACACACACATTATAAGAGTTGAACTGATAAAGGCGCTGTAACTGATCAACACCATAAGCTGTAAATAGACACAAGTCTCTGGAGCCCTTATGGTTCAGTCTCTAAGGGGAAAAGGTTGTTGACTGTTTTTTGCAAATTTGCTGGAATTGCACTTAGAACCCTTCATCCTCACCTTAGTTTTGGCTGCACGTATCCCTATCCGTGATATTAGAGTCAGAAATGTAGTTTTTGGACAATATCAGCATATTGGATAGAAGCGAAAAGTTAATATTGGATATTCCTTGACAAATATAAAGTAAAGTATATGTTATATAACGTTTTATATGAAAAAACTAAAGTAAAATATAGTATGTATAGTCAAATATAGTTCATATAAAGTCAAATATGTATAGTCGTATCAAGTTATTTATGTTTAATATTATATATGATTAATATAAAGTCAAATATAATCTATATAAAGGCATGGTATTGGTAGTGGTACTTTGGAAATTTAAGTTCTTGCAAGTATAATTTATTTTATTATAGTGTGAGTAAGACATGAAGCCTGTCTGACGTTGGCTAAATATTTTTGTCTTTCCTCATTCTATCCCAATTGTTCAGACTGATAATCAACGCCATCAGCTGTACTAGAACCAGACAGTTGCTATATTCTGGACAGTTTACTCTGTGAGAAGAGCAGGTTATTGACAGTTCTCTCATCCCACAGGCTATTTCATGCCAAGCGGATCAACAACACCAACCTGCTGTTTGTGGTGGCGGAGAAGCTGCCGTGTAACTCCTGTGAGGTGGAGAAACTGTCCCAGGAGGAGGAAGAGTGTATCCTTTTTTTCTTTCCTCTACAGCTGTCAGAGAAGGAATTCACTGTGGCCCTTCTCCTAATTAACATACAACCGCAGAACACCCAATGTCCGACACTCCTTAAGGTCGCTTTTCAAAATCTGAGTGAAGGGGCATGGGTAATGGCTGTTCATTTACATATGCGGCCCTGCGGGGGTAGTTCAATATTAAGCCACATCAGTCTCAAAAATAATAAATACACAAGCAAAGATCCACAAATGTATTTTTGAGGAATTCACAAATACACTTTCAGAATAAATGCACAAGTACAGATGCACTAATGTCTTATGAGGAATTCGCAAATGTATTTTAATTAATAAATACACAAACAACGTACAAATGTATTTTGAATATTTCCAAAACAAAATACATTTGCAAATTATTCAAAATACATTTGTGATTAGTTGAACTCGCATTCAAATTATGTTTTTAATTTGTGAAATTACCTGCAATTTGTGTGTAGATTTTTGAGACTCGTCTAGCAGTGACCAGATCCACAAAGGCATTTTTTCTACATTGGGACAGTCAGCAGCCAATTAGAAGATTCATTCATTTGCAGCTTATAATACAGCAGTATACCCCACGAGGGTCCATGCGTGACGTCACTACCCTGGTGACGGATCCAAGTTATTCCAACAGCGCGTTAAGAGCGTTGGATCAAGATAAAACGTTTGTTTTAATTGCCTATTTTGTCCAACTTTGTTGCGTTAGTTGGTGCATATATTTGTAACATGTTTTGATGGTGTTGTGTCGGTCTAGTAGTTGTAATGTGGCAAAATAACAACTCCCACACACAATTCTTAACATGAAACAGCAATACATCATTAGATAGACACTTCAGATAGAAAAAAAATACGGTTCGGCACCTCGAATTTGGTAATGCATTTTTATTCATCCCGCTAAGAATTACTGAAAAATGATATCCATCAGAGATTTCACAATAAAGTGGCCCATATCTTGGAGAGGCAGCCTCCTGACCCCAAAGGATTGCAGTTTATTTGCTTTATATTTTGAAAAAAAAAAAAATTTAAAAAAGGGTTGAGATTGCAAGGTCATAAAATAGCATCCATTCCCTGCTGGGATTAGAATATTTTTTTTTATCTTGATTGGTTTGTTACTAACAGAAACGTATTTTAACATTTTTGTTTTCCTGCTTCCCCTTTTAAATTCCACTCCTGAACAGTTTTTACAGTTCATAGTCATTCTAATGTACGATAGTGAAGTCACGCTCTCCACTCAGTCTGTATTTTCAAATGTATTATAATTTTAAATATTCAAAATACATTGTAAATTGTTGTTTGTGTGCTACATAGTTGGAGGGTCAGGGTGAGTGGTGACACAGCACCTCATGGGTATGTAAGAAATTCCAAACTTTTTGATTTTCCTCAACACCCTTACAGTTAAAGAAGATAATCCATGTGAAGAGATGCCTGTGGCAAGGTATCGAAAAGGACCATCAACCTGCTTCGACAACAACATGGCTGTAAGTGGACAACAGACAGGTGGGAGGGTCATGGTTGACAGGTAGATGGAGTGATGAGGTAGGGAAGATAGACAGACATAGACTAGTTATAACCATAAGACATGCTCAGTATAATGTTACAAGAACAATGCAACATCAAAGAGCCCCAACAGAAGAATGGTATATACAGTTAATATTAAGTCAAATATCATTAATATTAAGTCATAAATGACAAATATATTTTATATTTATCAAGTCAAATATGGTAAATGTAAAGTGTTTAATTTATTATTGATAAAGTATCAAAAATACAAATATCAACAAATATCAATAATATTTTTGATATTCACAAATATAAAAAATATAAAATATATTTGTGAATATCAAAATATATTTTTATGAAATCATACATGATGAATATTAGGTCAAATATTGTTTTATAAATCAAATATAGTTCATATAAAGTTATTTATGAACAATGAATTATTATTTATCTAATGTTATGTATGACAAATCTAATGTTATGAATGACAAATATAACGTCAAAGATTTTTCTAAAGTCATTTATGATAAATATACAGTCATACATAATTTACCTCTGTCATATATGACAAAAAATGTCAAATATAGTTTTTATAAAGTCATAGTACAAGACCCCACAAAACAGATTGTCTGGTTTTGCTCTCTGTTCCTCAACTCTAAGACATTCCTTTGTGTCTGCAGGAAAACACTTCGGACTGTGGGCGTGGCCACTCTTTCCGCCCCTCCCTCTTTGTGCTTCTTCTTCTTCAGCTCCTTCTTCTTTACCCCACCCTGAGTCCTCACCTTTACTCTATGCTACATTAATCCTTTTTTAATTCTTTTCCCTTTAACCATCCAAGCTCATACCCACAGCCTTTCCCACCTCAACCAGGCTCCTCCCAACATCCCTCCCTGTAGTAAAGGGACTTCCTGTCAAAGCAAGTCCTGTGTGCCACGCCTCCAAGCTTGCTTCAAATTGTGTGGTTCTTAGTGACAACTGCCGGACCTCGATGTCCTGGAGGTGGCGCTGCACCACCTGATCATCACAGACAATGTATGAAAAAATAACAAGCCCCCCCGCCACACCCCTATGTTCACATCCACAGAGGAAGAAGAGCATCCTTGTCAATCTCTTGAAGACGGAAGGGTTGAAGATAGTCTTTCTGTGATTGGACGGTGGAACGTCTCCTCCAGTGGTTCACCTTGCCACACCACTCCCAACCTCTGACAGGGGACTGTAGAGCTTTCACTCACCAGTAGTGACTATAAAAGAAAACTAATGTTAAAAAAGAAAAAGAACTCTTGAATATTCCCGACGAGTTCTCTGACATATGGTACGATATATGCTATCTAGGTTTTTATTTAAAAGGGAAATCATTAGGTGTTAACCCTTCATCCATTTGTGCACTATATCTACTTGCCAAAATGAGATAGACTTCGATGTGGTCATATTTTTGTAGCCAAAACACGCTGACGGTATAGCTCTTGATTTTGGTTTGGGGCCTGCGAGACAAGAAAAAAAACAGTGAATGCTGATTCCTTTCCTCCAGCACCTTGTTGGATGTTAGCTAAGCATGTCCGATAATATTGGTCAATCGATATTAGGGAGACACTCTTAGCATAAGTGTGGAATATCAGTAAGCTTGTTTTTGGTTTTCTTTTAATAATGAAAATCCAAAAACACAATACCTGGGTTTTTGAATTTGGAACATGTTTAATGTTTATGATAATTTTGGGGCAAATAATATCGGAATCAAAAATTAAGGATTATCAGAAAAAACAGGTATTGACAAAAGTTACCACTGGACGTCCCTAGTGATACTTGTTACCTTTGAAGGGTCTCCTTCATCCAGGTATGATCTCCAGAGAGCTCCTGGTTAAATGTGTGTTACAGATGTTCAATGACATTGGTCAACTGATATTATAAAGCCACAATTAGCATAAGTGTGGAATATCAGTAAAATTTTTATTAATTCTTCTTCCAACAATGAAAACCCCAAAATGTATTGCCTGGGTTTTGCCAAATTTCCTGGGATGTTTTTGATAGTGATAACTTGTGTGTGATAAATGACAGATGGCTGCGAAGGGAGGAATCAGTGTACAGGCAGCAGCAGAGTTCTTTCCTTAAGTTAGAAAAACAAAGAGAAACTCTCCCAAAGTCCTAGCTCACCTCTGCCAATCCTCACAAGTTTTCTCCGACATCATCCATCTGCCCCGTTGTTGTTTTTTAGCTTCTGTTGATGGGTCCGCGCCGAAAACCAACACCTACGGGTTTAAAGTGTTTTATTTTTATGATTATTATTTCTATTTGGGGAGTTTTTGTAACTTTGACTGATGCTGTTCAACCTTCGAAATCATTCACTGCTGAGGGGCTTACAGTATTCAAGATGGGCGCCACCTGCAGGTTAAGGTCTGATTTGTCACTGTTCGACCATGGTTATGTGAAATGTCACAGACTCCACTCGACCTCCAGGGGCCGCTTTGTCTCGTCGTGCCTTGATGCACTTGGTTTTGGGAAAATACCGGCTGCGTACCGGTACCATGTAGTACTTTATCAACTGTAGTACAGTACTGCCATTGCTGGGAGTTCCTATACCGTTCCTCCGCAGAGCCGTGTCTACGACGCGTCATTACTATACAGCAACCTAACCGGCCACAGGGCATTTTAGCGCCACCTATCTGCTAAAGGTTTGCCTGAATGTTAGTGTTCGTGCATGTGTGTGTGGCTGTGTGTTTGTGTGTGTGTTTGCATTGGTAAAAAAAAAACCCTGAAAGGGAATGTGGTTTGACCAGAGTGTGTGACAGAGGAGAGTCGTACTAGCATTGCTGTCGTTGTTTCTGTATTGAAGGGTCAAAATGACCCAGTATTGTCAGGGGGAGGGGAAAAATATATACAAAAACAGAAAAATATTCCATTGTTTCGACCAACAGTCTGGAGCAGAGACGGTGGTGGTTCCTGAAGAATGTGTCGTCCATCAGTGTTCTGTCCATCAGTTCCTGTTTCAGACGCTGAGAACATCGGCTCCAGATGCCTTAGTCAAACATTTAAGAGCTCAGATCTACCCCGCAGCCCACCTGTCTCTCTTTCTGTCTGTCTCTCTCTCCGGGTTCTCAGTGTTCTGCGATTCGTGTCGTGATTTCCGATCTGTGTTTCTACGTCTCACGCTGACGTTTTTGACATGTTAAAAAAAAGAAACAAAAAAAATAAATAAATACAAACATCACAGTTTGTACACTTATCTCAACAAAAAAGACAGTTAAAATAAATAACAATCCCAGAGATCACAAGCCCCGATCGCAAAATAAGGTAAATAGTATGGTGATGCATTTAGATCTTTAATAAAATGTTGGATTTTTTTGCCCATTTTTTCTTAAAACTCACTAGTGTCAAGCACAAATTTGGTCCATCACCATGCACTGGGGGTTGAATAGGTCCATCAACAGGAAGTGTTCAGCAAATCCCCTGTTGTAGTCCATCAGTATTTAGTACCCCAGTGATTCAAGGGTCACAGTCATCAAACAAATAAATGATATAATAAAATACATATGATTATAATAATATATATAATAACATGTAAATTCATGTGACCCTCAGCCTCCGTGCGAATGCTCCGGCCCCAGTTAATGTCAAAAAAGCGATGGGAACCACAGCTGTGGGTGAAAGCAACAGACTTCTTTTTTGCTGTTCTGCATGTTAAATTGATAAATTTATTGAGTAAACTACTAAATGGGAGATTTTAATGTTAATTCAATTTTTTAGAAACAACAAGCTGTTAAATCTGCAGCTCTCCAAGTGACGCCTGTCTGTTCACTTAATGTTCCACCAACTCTCCCTGTTTTATTTTCTTATTTTTACTTCCTGTTAACAATGGTAACTCCTGTCTGTGGTAATTTACTGAAACTAGCTCTGGACACAGTTAATGACATGCACGTAGTGGGCCACATGCCTGAGGTTGGTGTGCATCACACATGCAACCATAAAAAAAATTGACACTATCGCCATGTCATAGATCTCAAGTTTTTTTGTTTTTGTTTGGGTGAGTGGACAAGGGAAAGGTCACAGCAGGGGTCAACAAACCAGCTGACAGGGCAGCGGGGGCGGGAGGCCTGTCTTCTGACGGACAGTGTCACTTCATATCTGATTTCAGTGATTGAACAAAATTGTTTTCTCCACAAAAAGAAAAAAATTTGGGCAGCAGGGGGCAATAGGGCCCCCGCTGCGTCTGTGTTGGTGGAAGACGTGTGTCTGTGATTCTGTAGTCTGTAGTCTGGTGCTCTGTGACCATGTGGAAAATAAAGACATTAGAGAGAAAAGAAAAAATGATTTGGATGATTTAGATTCAGATTACCTTGGGTCAGTTGACCTTGGTCAGTCGACTTTGTGTCAGTTGACCTTAGGTCAGTTGATCTTGGGTCAGTTGATTAAGGATCAGTCAACAATGGATCAGTCGAATGATCAATTAAATAAAAAAGTGAAAACAGCAGTGTTGATCAGACAAGTTCTGAAGTTGAATTTTTTTTTCGTTGATTTTCTGTATGCGTGCATGTGAGTGTGTGTAACCACGTGAGTGTGCGTGTGATTGTTAGAGATTTTGCTCCTTCTTTTGGACTCCGATCCGACGTTGCTCCATTGTTTTGTACAGAGAACGCTTCAAAAAAAGAAGAGGGCAAAATTTGTAAAATAATTTGTCTGTGACTCCTTGTAAAATATTTTCAAATTGTTTATTACAGAGAATCAGTTATTAAATAATGTTCATATTTTTCACTTCACTCCAGAGTCTGCTCCGTGATTTTTTTCATTTTTATTATTTTCCTCCATCAGAGTCATGACACGGTCAATTCTGGTTTGATCCCAGAGTCACAGCTTGGACAGGAACTCGGTCAGAACCCGATGCCACGTGTCCGGGTCATCCAGGTAACAGGGATGACCGGCTCCCTTCATCACTACAATGCTGTGATTTGTCAGATTTCTCAGATTCCGGAGTGACTCCTCCCCCAACTGAACATCCTGGTCACCGTAGACGATTAGTGTTGGGACCTGATTGAGGCACAAAGAACACAAAACAGAAGTCAAACCTTCATTGAACTTGAACCTCTGACCTGACCTGTTCATCCCAGTATGTCACAGACCTTTACAGTCTGGTACTGCTCTAGCGTGAACTTGTCTGTGCAGATGGGGGCAATGGGGACGTAGCCACGGATCAAGTTCTGGTACTGGGTGAGGAAGGGCAGGGAGTACATCCCACTGAGGGAAGGGCTGATCACCACCACTGGACTCAGACTCAGCTGATCGCAGATCTGCTTCAGGAAACCAGCAGGGGCCAGCTCTCCCACAGCTGCAGGGGCCTCAGCTGACTTGGAGAGACCCAGACCTGAGCCAGAACCAGAGACAGAACCAGAGACACTGAGTGGAACCAAAACATTACCTATGATTCAACCGGATCTATCTCTACAAGCTCAATGACCAGGAGAATATTCCATCCCGATATACAGGATTGGATGAAGAGTTTAGTCACCCCAGGTAACAATGTTTATTAAGATGCACAGAGAAGCTACCCTAGGAAAAGTGAAGGAAAAATCTCTAAAGTCATCAACAAATTGCAAATGAGGAACAGGTTTCCACCACTTCCACATTTAACTAAATGTTTAACCACCCTACAGAGTAAATATCCTCTACTGCCCCCTGTGGACAGTATTACAACTAATAAACCCTTTATTCAGTTCTTGTTGGGAGGCTTTATCCATTCTTCCATACCAAAGGACTGAACTGTCGGTTACTTGCTGCTTTTCTAAGGTCTATCTATAGATTTTCAGTGATGTTACAAACCTAACAGTTTATGACTATGGATGTTTATCCACCGTGGATTTTTTAAGGTGTGTTTAGGATCATGTCCATTTGAGAAATTCAAATGCTGTTCTTAGAGGTGAAGACCTAGAAGAGGTTTTCTTTTTGAAGAAAACCTTCTTCATGAAGACCATATTAATACCAGTATCTCTATATAGTGGAATGGTGTCCATCAACTCCAGTGTCTGCCATATCTTTCTAGAGGAATCATACAGTCAAATGCGGGTTTGACTAGCTTTTTTTCTCACTCTTGTGAGCTGTTCTGTATTATATGTTTCTTCAACTTTCATATCTTTCCTGTAATCATCACTGTTCCTGATTATTGCTATTTCCTTAATACAGTCCAAACAGCAGATATTGGCATCTGAAATATTTTGCTATATTCTTAGAGTCTTTTCCTGCTTCATGCAACTTTTTTCAGTTTTATTGTTCTACATAACTGCTTATAGGAACCCATAGTGCAGATTTTTTGAGCAAGATCAGATCAGAGCTCAGCTTCCCACAGGAGGCAGTAGCAGGTGTTAACTCCGTTTGGTGGCCAAACTGGCAAACGCTATTATTTTTGTTTTGTATTTAATTAAGTGTAAATCATAAAAAAATACAATAAAACGTTTTCTGAAAATAAAATGTTTCTTCTGTAATTTTAGATTATTATGGAGAATTTTCCATCTTTCTCTGGCTTCTTTATGGACATAATAAACATTATTACCTTGGGTGTTTCACTGTAATCATATCTGCTCGGTCGAACTCCCGACCCTGACCTGACCCACCTGGCAGGTCGACGGCCACAGCTCGACACCCAGCTCTGGCCAGAGTCTCCAGAGTTCCGATGTTGAGCCAATTCTCAGATGAAAAACGAATCCCATGAAGGAGTAGAACCGTCATGGTGGCGCCCTCTGCCGCTGGCCGGCTCTGTCTGTAAAATAGGGGAGCCTTGCAGCCCTCCACCTGGACCGTGCCCTCCGACATCTGGACCGCGGACATCCTACTTTCTTGTCAGTCAGACTACAGACAGAGAACAGTAAGACTTTGGGGTACAACAACACTCTGAGTTTTAGAGAAATCATTGTTGTAACTTTTTACAGAACTGACAGTGACAGCTGACATTATATTTAAGCATAAACAGAATATATTCCGTCAAAGACAACGTGACAACCATCAGTCAAATACATTCTTTACCTGAAGGTGAAAATAGGCAAGTAATCGATAGTTGACGTGACGCCGGGACGGTTTGCAGCCAGTCGGTAATCTTGTCTGTTCTTCTGCTGTAGTTCTACTGTTTGTCCGGAAAACAGGAAAAGAAAAAGAAACAAGGGGAAATTTTCTACTGACCTCTAGTGATGATTTGGCGAACTGCACCAGCCTGCAAAAACTTTGGTGGTTCTGCGGAAACAATGAAATAGATCAAGAACGTTTCCCAGCAACTGTGGCACCGTTCCAGGAACGGTGAAACGGTTGCAGGGACGTGTTCTTGTCCCAGGAAGAGTTCCAGGAACGGTGGAACGGCCGTCACTCTACATTAATCATTGATCCGGGGATCGATCGCCTGTGTTTTGGGGATGAAGCCTCTGTTAGACTTTGTCAGCCTCAATGCGTGGGTGTTTGCGGACTTTTTATTCTGTGTTTACCCTGAGTGGGGTTTTCTTCCATGGGGATTTTTTTCCCACTTTTTTCAGATATAAAACTGTTTTCGACCCTCACGAATAAAAGAAAATCCCGTTTTTTCGCCTGATCTCCGCTGATCAACACACACACCATGACACTGCTGCTGTCCTGTGTTCTTCTGACAGCTTCAATGGTTACTGGTAGGTTTGACTTTTACTCCTTTATTTTAATATAATTTCCTGTGATTGTGAGAAAGTAGAAGACTTTTAATCAATTAGCGGGACTACTTTTGGAGGTTTATTGACCTTGACTCCTGCTGGCTGTGAATGTTATTATTCATATTATATCAACTGACCCAATCATTGATAGATTGATTTACTGATAATAAAACTTTATAGACTTTTTTTATTTAATTAAAACCAAACATCCAACTTCTCCAATTTTAAAGCTTGTTTTCTGCTCTGAAACATTACACATTAGTGACAGCTGGACTACTGGTCCAAAGGTTATATGTATGTAGGACTATGTCCAAGGGTCCAGTCAGTCCAGATTAGGGCTGGATCAGACCTGGCTTTGGTTCTCTCGTCTGTGACCAGGGTACCGCAGTCCTCTGAATGACTTCCAGCGCTCTGAAGGCCGAGAACTGGTCCCCACCTCCTGGAACTCAGCAAG
The DNA here is from genome assembly GCA_016785265.1 of Paraplagusia blochii. NCBI lineage: Eukaryota > Metazoa > Chordata > Actinopteri > Pleuronectiformes > Cynoglossidae > Paraplagusia > Paraplagusia blochii. Next base: position 131,506 of record JAFBJS010057582.1, read on the forward strand.
AGTGTTGATGGTACCAGGTCTGAACCTGGAGGAGTGCGCCAACCGCTGTTCCCACTCACTGGACTGCAGGTACTTTAGTAAAAAAAGAAAAGGGAATGGTTTCTGGTCCCTGACAAATAGCTCCACATGTCCAATATTATCAGCCTAATATTACCATAATTCTGTACAGTACTATTGGTACGCATCATTATCATTTTTTTTTAATCTGATATCGAAAACTTAATAACACAATGCCTGGGTTTCGCCATGTGATGTGTGACCTATAATAGTTCTGGGGATAAATGACTGTACATGAAAGTGAAAGTCACTAGATGGCAGCATTGTAGCTTATTCTAATGAACCCCTAATCATACATGGGTTTGTACAAATAAATAAATAAATAAATATTACCAACTAGCGGCTTTCATTGTGTTCCAAATTATTATGCAAATCATATTTTCTCAGATTTTCCAAAATTATTTGTATAAATGGCATCATGATTTTCCAGTCACCAACCATTAGAGCACAATTCAAATGGTTTTGAATGAACCTCCCAGTGATAATAGTACATTTAAAAAAAAATAAAAATCACAACTGCTCCCAAACTGCATGTAATCAAGAACTATTTAAATCAAAACATTATCATAAGTGAAGTCACAGCTGAACATACGACCCCTTGTTGAAAAGGACCATCTCAAGTCTTCCATCCATTTAATTTGTAAGTTTTTGGATAGTATCTGCTGGAACAAACTTGCACGTGGACAGAATAGCCTCCAAGAGCTGTTGTTAAGATGTGAACTGCCTCCCACCATCATTAACACTTCTCAACCCTATTGAGAACCTTTGGAGCATTATCTAGAGGTCACGGAAGGATGGGGTCCACACCATAAGTTTGTCTCCTTTGCAGCCAGAGATGCAGCTGTTCCGAAAAGCTCGATTCTTCTTTTTGAACCATGGCAGGAAGTGTTCTTTGAGGAACTCCACATACGTTGTGGATGTCATCCTCACACCGTCAGGGATCCTGAAAGGGCCGACAATCTCTCCCCCCATGATACCAGCCCAAAACGTCACTCCACCACCTCCTTGTTGGCGTCGTAGCCTTGTTTGCAACCAACCATCTACTACTCCATCCATCTGGACCATCGAGGGTTGCACGACATTCCTCGGTGAACAGAACAGTTTTGAAGTCAGTCTTCACATATTGCCTGACCCACTGGAGCCTATGGAGGTCAAAACGATGGCTTACGCACTGCTGCAAACCCCTGGAGGACCCTGCATCTTGTTGTCCGGGGCATGTTGGAGGCACCAGCCTCCAAAAACTTGTCTGCTGCTGTGATGGGGCAGACGTGAAGTCCACAAAGAGTAGACGGACATAGGAATCCTTCTTCTCTAAGTGAGGGCTGTGTGTACCACAGAAGAGATGACGTCATCTGTTGATCTGTTGCTACAGCTGTCTCTTATACACATCTAGATGTGTATAAGAGACAGATCTTGTTGTCTGGGGCACGTTGGAGGCACCAGCAGCTTCAAAAACTTGTCTGCTGTTGTGATGGGGAATTTTTACAGCTGTTCCTTTGATCAGACGAATTTGCCTTTTAGAAAGAGTCCTGGTTTTTCCTTTATAAGCATGCACACATGTGCGCTCTGAATCAGTAACATACATCGCGATGAAGTTTCTTGGCAACTGACAAATGATTATCGTCATTCCTTGACCCAAACATTCAACTATTTGTTGCTTTTCAGCAGCACATCTTGGTTGAAAATGGTAGCCTTGTGGTGGATACGGAGAAGTGCCTCTCACCCAGGAGGATTATGGGTAAAGGGGCGTGTTGATATATATAGTTATTTGGCGCGCAGTGCCAAGTTCAGTCTGTTACGTTGCCTCATTTAATAAACATGGAATACCAAGTCCAGCCTCAGAGTCATCCTTCATCTAGCCACATTGGTGACCCTATTTTGAACGTGCTCGAAGCAACAGAAAACGGCGTCTCCTCCTCCTCCATGTCGCCACAGCGCCAACAACTGGCCAGCGCAACAACTGCGCTGAAGCTCCCCGTTCTGGCAGAGTGACCCGGCATCATGGTTTCAACATGTTGAGGCGCTGTTCCATTTACGCGGCATTGCTGAAGATGACTCCAGATACTACTTGGTGGTGGCAGCTCTCGACCAACAGACCACCCACCGTGTGATGCAACTGTTAAGGAAACCTCCGCGCTTTGGGTACAGCCTGTCCGCTGCGGAGAGAGCGGACAAACTTCTCTCCCTGCCTGGAGTGGGTGATGGTTCGGCAGCGGACCTTATGGACAATATGCTGTCATTACTCGGACCAGATGACGGCGGGTTTCTGTTTCCGCACCTGTTCCTGCGACTGCTTCCTCCTACGGTGCGCGCAGCCTTGGTCAACTCTCCGTGCCCCCTGGCTGGTGACCATCGTGGGTTGGCGGAAGAGGCTGACCGTGTCTTACTCGCCACCAGGCGTTTCTCCGTACAGAGTGTGTCATCAGCTCCCCGACAGCCAGTGGTGGAAGACGCAGAGACGGCAGTCGTCGCGGGAATTTCTAACAGAAGACAGCGCAACGGCGAGCTGTGTTTCTTTCACCGCCGTTTTGGCAGCAAGGCTCGGCGCTGCACCCCTCTATGCACATATGTGTCGTCGGGAAACGGCAACGCCGGCACGCAGCAGCAGCGGTAGGTGTCGGCGAAAGAGCTGCTTTTTATTAAGGATAGACTTTCAGGATGCCGTTTCCTGGTGGACTCTGGTTCTCAGAAGAGCCTCCTTCCCCCCGCGGACACGGATATTTCATCTGGTGGCAGCGGTCCACGGCTGAGTGCTGCCAACGGATCAGCTATAGAAACATTTGGTACAAGGTGTGTGACTGTTTGTTTTAGTGGACGCCAGTTTCAATGGGACTTCGTGATTGCTGCCATTACAGCCCCCATATTAGGTGCAGACTTTCTGTGTGCCAACGGGTTACTTGTTGATGTTGCTAATCGCCGCCTTATTGATGCTGTGTCATTTACCACATTTAAATGTCAGACAGGGGGGCCTGGGTCGTTGACGCACGCCAGTATCTCCGCGTCAGGCAATGTATTCCAGCATTTATTGTCGCAGTTTCCCTCGCTAACTACTCCCGCTTTTTCTACCGCTGTCACAAGGCATGGGGTGGAGCATTTCATCCCCACGGACGGCCCGCCGGTTTTCGCGCGCGCGCGGCGCCTAGACGCGGTAAAATTGGCTATAGCTAGGGAGGAATTTTCTAATATGGAGCGTTTGGGAATAGTGCAGCGCTCCAACAGCCCGTGGGCTTCACCCCTTCACATGGTGCCTAAGGCAGACGGGTCGTGGCGGCCATGTGGTGATTTTCGGCGGTTGAACAACAACACTGTAAATGACCGTTACCCTATTCCACACATCCAGGACTTTTCAGCCCGCTTGGCCGGAATGACGATGTTTTCTAAAGTGGACCTGGTGCGGGGGTATCACCAAGTCCATGTGCATGCTGCTGATGTTCCGAAAACGGCTGTGGTCACTCCATTTGGGCTATTTGAGTTCTTGCGCATGCCTTTTGGTCTTAAGGG